>JARFJB010002235.1:82500-85000 GCA_036346205.1 Vesta saturnalis
CGAATTTCAAAAACTTATACTAAACAGTAATGTATCTTATACTACATATATGTACTTACAATTTAAATACTAAGACTAATTTAACAATAACATTTTGATGTGGATAAAATAAGTAATAATTTTAAGATTATCACTAACTGAAAACTTATATGGCGTACATTACATAGAATGTGTTACGTGAGAATTCTAAAAGACTAGTTTAATTAATAATTACTCTAACGCTAAGAGCAACATATTATTCTACTAACAATTCAAAATTTACTGTTCTAATGAATTCTAAAAATGGTTTCAAAAAGTTTTGTGTTAGTTCTGATTTGATTACTGGCCAAGTTCCTCCTTTAGTAGTTATAGCACTAATTAATACATTTCTTTCTAGGTCTAATCTACTACAGTCATAAATTAAATGATCCACAGATTGTTCACCACGTTTACATACACATTCTGAATTGTCAATTAATTTAAACCTGTGCAAATAATTTTTAATTTTGCCATGTCCACTTAAGATGGTAGTAATGTCTGGTGTTATTCTAATATTAGTTTTTAGTCTCTGACGTACTGATGGAAAAAAGGATTTAGTTAAAACACCATTGGTTGAATCATCCCACTCTGATTGCCACTGTGAAACACTTTCTTTGTCTAAAAATTTCAAAACTGATTCCTTTGGAATTTTATTATATACCTCTTGCAGGCTTGGTTGTATTGCTGCATCTTTTGCATATCTATTCGCCGTTTCATTTCCTTCGCTGAAATTATGAAATTTTGTCCACTTAAAGTATATTTTCCAACTATTCTCAAGCATTATTTGTATATTTCTTCTAATGTCATAAATTATAGGTTTTTGATTAGCAAAATTTTCTAAAGAGCTTATTGATGTTTTATTATCAGTAATAATCCTTAAAGTTTTTTCTGAATTTAATAACTTTTTAACTTGAAGTTTCTTTAAAGCTTTTAAAATTGCTACATTTTCCGCTTGTTGAACAGTACATTTATTATTTAATTTCCCTTTTATAATAAATTGTAATAACATATTTTTGTAAACAACAGCAGCGCAACCAATGTTATTGTCAATTTTACTGCCAGCTGTAAAAAGTTGAAATATTGTACCGTTCTTTGCTTGGCTTATTATTGATAAGTCTGCTGGATGAAGCCAATTATGCAGATGGATTGGATATTCATAAACTAAATTATCATAAAATTTCAATCCTTTGGTAATATAATAATAATTTTTTCTAACTGCTTCAATCCAAATCGGGATTCCATATGACAACAAAGGTAATATGGCCCCTTTGTATATAACTTTTAAAGCTTTATGTCCAAGACCCCATTTAATTTTTGCATTTCTAGATATTATATTAATAATTTTTTCAGTTTTTAAGGTTACGTAATTAATATGTTGATCAAAATTAAATTTATTATCTATAATAATCCCTAAATATTTCATTTCTTTAACTTGTTCTATAATAGAATTATTCATATAAACATTAACTTTCGCATCATTAGTTATCCGTTTCCTTGATATTAAAAGTACTTTTGATTTTGATTGATTGAAGGTAATTTTATTACGTTTAGCCCAATTAACAATTTTATTTAAATCTATATTAGCGTAAATCTCAGCTTCTATCAACGTGTGACCTCTAGTCATCAAAAGCAAGTCATCCGCAAAAGCAATAATGTTTGACTTATTTGTTAATTTTATATTTAACAATGAATTATATAAAATTGTCCAGAATCCTGGGCCACAACAAGATCCTTGTGGGCAACCTTTTGTTATGGACTCTTCAATACTAGTATAATTTAATCGAATCCTAGCATTTCTATTATTAAAATAATCTTTACTTAAATCATATAAATTTTTGGGACAATTAAAATCTCTTAACGCAGTTAAAATTGAAGGCCACCAGGCGGCATCAAATGCTCCTTTAACATCAAGGCTTATTATAATTACATCAAATTTTTGTTCAAGGGAATAATTTGTAAATTTTTTTAGTGCCATTAATGCATCAACGGTACCAGATTGAGGTTTAAATCCAAACTGATTATTATTTAATAAATTATTTGAATAAAGATAATGCATTATTCTTTTAATTAGTAATTTTTCTAATATTTTTCCAGATATATTCAACAAACTAATTGGACGAAATTTTGAGACTTCATTGTCTTCTTCTTTTCCAGGTTTAATGACTGGTATGATATCAGAATTTTTCCAAATATTAGGAAAAATAGCTTCTTGAAGACATGTATTATACAGTGCAGTTATGAAAACTGGAAATAATTTAAACATTCTGATTATTATTCTAATTTCAACCCCGTCTTCACCAGGAGATTTATTGCTTTTAAAGCTACACATTATACTTAATATTTCTTCTTTTGTAAAATGTTTATCATTTTGAGTGTGTAGTTCATCCACTGATCTTTGTCTTAGTTCCCTATGTATATCTTCATCAGTATTTATATCATCTTTCGGAATAAAATGTTGAATCATTAATTTGATTGTTTCATT
>JARFJB010002235.1:90000-97500 GCA_036346205.1 Vesta saturnalis
GTGTGTAGGCGTATACTCGGGCTTGCATGTTGGTGTATGTGTGTGATCGTGTGGGTGTGTGTGTGTTGTGTGTGTGTGTGTGTGTGTATTGGTATAAGTGTTGCTCTAGGCGTGTTGTTGAGTAGGTGCGTGTGTGATTGTGTGTGTGCTGTGTGGTGGTGTGTGTGTTTGTGAGTGGTGTCAGTCAGTCAGTTAGAGTAAGCGTAGGCTTGTGGCGTGTGTATGCGGGTATGTGTGTGATGTGTGTGTGTGTGTGTGTGTGTGTGTGTGTGTGTGTATGTGATGTGTGCGTGCGTGGTGTAGTGTTGGCGGGCGTGTGTAGTGTATGTGAGAGACTGAGTGTACGTGTTATGTGCGTGTTGTAAGCGTATGCTGTGGGGTGTGTGTTGGTGTATCTGTGTGATTGTGTGTGTGTTTGTGCTGCGTGTGGTGTGCGTGAGTGTGTGCGTGTGTGTATGTGTGTTTATGTGGAGTGTGCGTGTAAGCGTATGCGCGGGCGTGTGGGTGAGTGTACGTGTGTGATAGGGTGAGTGTGAGTGTGTGTGTGGTGTGTGAGTGTGCAAGCGTATGTTTGGGCGTGTGTGGAAGGGTGTCTGTGTGTGTGTGTGTGCATGTCGTGTGCGTTTGTGTGTGTGTGTGTTTGTGTTTGTGTGTGTGAGAGAGTGAGGGTGTGGGCGTGTGTGTATGTGGTGTGTGTGTGTGTGTGTGTGTGTGTGTGTGTGAGAGTGTGTATGTGAGTGTGTTGTGTACATGTAAGCGTATGTCGTGCGTGTGTGTGTATGTGGATGCTGAGTGTACGTGTGTATGTGTGTGTTGTGGTTGATGTGTGTGTGGTGTGTTGGTGTATCTGTGTGTGTGTGTGTGTGTGTGTGTGTGCTGTGTGTGTGTGTGCTGTGTGAGTGTGTGGTGTGTGTATCGTGTGTGTTTATGTGGTGTGTGTGTGTATGCGGGCGTGTGTGGTGATGTGTACGTGTGTGATGTGTGTGTGTGGTGTGTGTGTGTGTGTGAGTGTGCATAGCGTATGTTTGTGTGGTGTGTGAGTGTGTGTGTGTGTGTGTGTGTGTGTTTGTGTGTGTGTGTTTGTGTTGTGTGTGTAGTGATGTGTGTGTGTGTGTGTGTGTGTGTGTGTGTGTGTGTGTGTGTGTGTGTGTGTGTGGTGTGTGTGTTGTGTGTGTGTGTGTGTGTGTGTGTGAAGCATATGTGGCGTGCATGTGGGTGTATGTGTGTATGTGTGTGATGTGTGTGTGTGTGTGTAAGTGTTCCTGGTCGTGTTGTGATGTGCATGTGTGTGGTTGTGTGTGTGTGTGTGTGTGCGTGCGTGCGTGCGTGTGTGTGTTTTTTTGTGGCTTGAATCAGAGTAAGCGTATTCTTGGGCGTGTGTTGTGGGTGTGTGTGTGATTGTGTGTGTGTGTGTGTGTGTGTGTGTGTGTAAGCATATATGCGGGCGTGCATGTGGGTGTATTTGTGTGATCGTGTGGATGTGTGTGTATTTATGATTGTGTGTGGTTGTAAGCTTATGAGCGGGCGTCTGTATGGGTGTATGTGAGGGAGTGTGTGTGCGTGTTGTTAGCGTGCGTGTAATCGTATGCTTGGGGGTGTGTTAGGGGTATGTGTGTGATTGTGTATGTGTGTGTGTGTGTGTTGTGTGTGCATGTGGTGTGTGTGTGTCGTGATGTGTTATTTATATGTGTGTGTGTGTTGTGTGTGTGCTGTGTAAGATATGCTGGTGTGTTGTGGGTGTGTTGTGTGATGTCGTGTGTGTGTGTTGTGTGCTGTGCTGTGTGTAGTGTATGTGCGTGCTAGTGCTGGCAGTGTGTGGTTGTGTGTATGTGGAGTGTGCTGTGTGTGTGTGTATGTTGTGTGATGTGTGTGTGTGTGTGGTGGTGGTGTTGTGTGTGTGTGTGTGTGTAGTGTGTGTGAATGTGTTAGTGTGGGTGTATGTGTGTATGTGTGTTTGTGTATGAGTGTGTGTGTGTGTGTGTGTGTGTTTGTTTGTGTGTGTGTGTTGTATGCGTGTGTGTGTGTGTGTGTGAGTGTGTGTATGAGTGTGTGGATGAGCGTGTGTGTGTGTGTGTGTGTAAGCGTATGCCCGGGCATGTGTGTGGCAGTATGAGTGCGATTGTGTGATGGTGTGTGAGTTTGTGTGTCTGTGTGTGTGTGTATGTGTGTCTGAGTGTGTGTGTGTGTGTGTGTATGTGTGTGTGTGTGTGTGTGTGTGTGTGTGATTGTGTGCGTGTGTGTATGTGCGTGAGTGTGTGTGTGTGTGTTATAAATAGTGGTAATGGTATAATAAATTTAATGGTAAATGAATGAATGTAAAGTGAGTAAAATGTTCTCCAAAAACAAATCGTTAAACTAACTGGAGATACTAACCATTCACCACAAATAATGCCTTCGACTCAATTCGGTAGATTAACATAGGGCCGTCTTCTGATTTTCTTGATTACCACTAGATTATAAATATAAAAAATTGCAATGTAACACTAATAAAATGATCTCGGACGCCAGGTTATTTTTAATAATGCTCGGAATAACTAACCGAGGTTGTTAACAATAAAAATTTTATAGAAATGTAAAAAATAAAAATATACAAATACGTTTGTTAACATTTAATGATATGGTTAAATAAAATATATCTTAAAACTAGCTTTAAATTCTAAAGAATCATTACATAAATACCTTTTCGTAAAGTTTTGTACACAAATTTTTTAATAACCTCTGGTATCTAAACGATTACAGGAATTTTAACTGAGATGATGTCATCCTTGCCACAATATTGCGTAATATCTTGAAATAATGCTTTACGTAGTAAGCCACACCCAAAACTAGAATTATCCTTATAAATTTTCTTCTTGAAATTGAATAAACCAATATTTATTGCATTTTCGCGAACGTTCATACAATAAATGTAATCAAACTTTAAATTCTGAATTAAAAGCACAACGCAATCATAAAATGAAAGCGTACGTAACCGTAGAATTAATTGTGCAATCAAAAGCGGTGAAATTAAAAGTGTAAAAGTAAAATAAAACTGAAATAAAATAAAAGTGCCTGAAAAGAGCAAGTGCTTTAATTTTTAGTATAATGCGTTAAAATATCTTACCATAAAATTAATGGCACGTTTCACTAAATTTATGGAAAACCCAAAAAAAAACTTTCTGCTTCTCTTAGCATTCATCAGGAAGTGAAAAAATGGATGTTTTGGAATTAGATGATGATGTAGTCGTGCGCGAAAGAATTTGCGCAAAGAATTAAGTCAACGATGACGCATTGCGCGAACGTATTGAGCAGAAAAAGTAATTTAAAGTGGGAATATAAACCTTTAAAAGTATGCACTATAAACCCCTAAAAAGATATGCAAATTAATTTGCCTACCACATACCTATATTTCAATAACTAAAATTTTTCTTATATTTCCAACAGAAAGAATGAAAGACCTTAAATTAAGGTATACTTTAATACAACTCAAAAAGATTTGTTACACACCCCCTCCTAAAATTTTGACTCGTAGATCACCAAAGCGGAGATTCCAAACACTAAGTTAATAAAGAAATTTACTAAAATCTAAGGAAATAAAAAAACGTTAAGCTAATTAAAATTCAAGCGATATGTAAACACTAATACCTAAAATCTAAATACATTGCAAATAAAATAAAAAGGGAAAAATAAAATGCTAAATAAAAGATTAAAGACGAACACTACCACAGTCACGTTCGGTGAGTCAAAATCGGTAAATCCAAGATACGACCATTTCCATGGTAAATTAGCTCAGGATGCTTAGTCGTGGAGAACAAGAGGCCACTCTACCCTTTACGAGATTCAGGTTTCATGTTGTTTCACAGTCGTCGTCCAAGACTAAGCATACCCCTAACTAAAACGCACGTTTTGTAAATAGGTCGAAATCTAGGTGAGGTAGCAAAGAGAAGGATGATGCACTCTTACAAACACAACCACGCCCCTTAAACTACCAAAACGTCATAATCAGGAAGTCATAATCGGGAAGTGAACTAATCGAGGTTGACACGAGGCGGACCGAAGTCCTCAAGCACCGTCCAAGAATAGAACGTTAGACACATCAGGAACCGTCAAAAGCTAGAATTTCGAAAACAATTTCAGGGAAACCAAAATAATTAAATCAAATGAAAAATAAAAATGTATACAAGCATTACTAGTTTTCTTATCAACGGTTAAGAGTTTGAAAATTTCACGTTAAATAACGATCAGAGGTAAACTCAAAATGGTTATCTTAAATTTTACTATTGTAACAATAGCAAATTGTAAATCCAATAAAAGAAGATAATCTGCCCGAGAACTAATGTCCCAAAAATCGGCAAAACAATCGCACGATGTGATCTAAATATCAACAATCGTGCTAAACAAATGTAGCAAAAATAAAATAAGTGGTTTGCAAAGCCACAAAAATATAAAATAAAATAATGTGCGAAATAAGCACGAAAATCAAATTACTTTGAAAAATAATCAAAATGTAAATAAGAAAACCAGAATGTAAAATCTCAAAAATACTGGGAATAGAAAAATAATTAAGAAGTAATGGGGTTTTAAATCTTTAACATGAAAAACACCTAATGGTTTATTATCAATAGGGGCAGCCAATCGGTATGTAGTTGGACCTAACACCTCAATAACTTTTCTTCAATAAATTTTGGAGCTAACTTTTGACTATAGTTCTTAGTCGCATCAGATAAAGTAAAATTCTTTTTCCAAACTAAATCGCCGACGTTTAATTTTAATGGACGCCGTCGCAAATTGTATGATTTTGAATTTCTTTTGTAAGCTGCACGTAAAAACAGGTGAAAGTTAATTTAAATCTTGCACTAATTGTTCACGGTTAGTAATAAATAAATCATCCTCTTTAAAATCCTTTAGTCGACCATGAAAATCTCCAGAAATTTGGAACTGTCCTACCAAACGCCAAAAAGGAAGGTAAAAATTTCGTAGACTCATGTACAGCGTTACGAATAGCATGGGCAATTTTGTGAATTTCAACATCCCATTCCTTGTGATCATCTTTAATATAAGACCTAATCGCAGTACCTACTACTTTATTAACTCTCTCAACAAAATTTACTTGGGGGTGAGAACTTGCATTGAACCAAATGGATTGAACTTTGTAAGAACTCATTAAATTTTTAAATTGTGCATTTTTAAATTGAGGACCGTTGTCCACCATACAAATTTGGGGAACACCATAAACTAGAAATACATAATTTTCAATATACTGACAAATACCTTTAGCAGTAGCACTGCGCATTGGGTGAATCAAAGTAAATTTAGTAAACCAATCACAAATAAATAATAAAACTGTGTTACCACTCTTCGATCTTGGAAAAGGACCCACTAAATCAATAGAAATACATTGAAAAGGATAAGAAAAATTTTTTTCTTTACCCATGAAACCATAATGATTAAACTGTGAAGACTTGCTTCGGTTGCAAATATTGCAATTTCTAATATATTTGGAAATGTCTGAGTTCATTTTTGGCCTATAATAAAATTCTTTAATTTTTTTAAAAGTTTTAAAAACACCAAAACGTGATGATGTAGGATCATCATGAAATTTTTGTAAAACATCTTTCCTCAAAGATTTAGGAACAACTTATTTCCATTCCACTAAATTCGATTCGATGTTTAAACCATTTGAAATAAATTTGAAGAGTTTATTATTTTCAACTCCCCAATCAGGAAATAATTCAGGGTTTTTAGAAACGTTGGTTAACATTTTCTTATACCAATCGTCTAGATCTACCGCAGAAAATTCTAAAGAACTAACTTCCAAAGGGACTCTCGAAAGTGCATCAGGAACAACATTTAATTTACCTTTTCGATGAATACCTTCAAAATCAAATTGTTGAAGTTTAGCACTCCATCTGGCTAATCGACCTGAAGGATCTTTTAAATTGTTGAGCCAAATCATTGAATGATGATCAGTAATAACTTTAAAATGGGTACCTTCAATATAAGGTCTAAACTTTTGAATTCCAAAAATAACAGCTAGTAATTCACGTTCTGTAATTGAATAATTTTGCTCGGCTTTATTTAAAGTACGAGAACCATAAGCAATAACAACCTCATTCTCTCCTTCACCTTGAGTTAACACACATCCAACACCACAATTGGAGGCATGACATTGTAAATAAAATGTTTTAGAAAAATCAGGGCTTGCTAAGATAGGAGCATCAACTAATAGAGATTTAATTTCCAAAAATGAATCATTCGCTTCGGTGTTTGATAAAACTTTCTGAGATTTCTTCTTACCTTTCAATAAATCATTAATCGTTGCTAAAATTGTGGAAAAATCATGAATGAAACGTCTATACCAAGAACACATTCCAATAAAACGTTTAACTTCTGTAAAAGTATGTGGTTGAGAAAATTTAGTAATAGTTTCCACCTTTGAAGGATCAGTGTGAAGACCATTCTTATCGATAACAAAACCTAAATACGATAATTGAGGTTTACAAACTTCACATTTATCTCAATTAATATTTAATTTGGCATCACTAAGCCTTTTAAAAACTTCTCTTAAAATAGCTATATGTTCCTTAAATGTACTTGAAAATATAATAATATCGTCCAAATAAATAAAAACTGTTTGGGATAAATCATGACCTAAAATTGAATCCATAAATCGTTGTAAAGTACTGGGTGCGTTGGTAAGTCCCATGGGCATGACAGTATACTCAAATAATCCTCTACGTGGAACAGTAAAAGCAGTTTTATCACAACTCTCAGGGTCTAAAGGAATTTGCCAAAAAGCTTTCTTTAAATCAATTGAAGCTAAATAACGAGCATCTCTTAATTTATCCAAAATAGCACTTAAAAATGGTAAAGGGTAGGTAAGCATCTTTTTTTGTAATAGCATTTAATTTCTTTGCATCAAAGCAAACTCTAAATTCGCCTGACTTCTTTCGTACCAAAACCATTGGAGAATTCCAAGGAGAAGAACTGGGTTTAATAATTCCTTGCTCTAGCATATCATCAATTTCTCTGTTCGCATGCTCCAACATAGCAGGAGAGAATGGAAAATAACTTTGTTTAATTGGTACTGCATAACCAGTATTAATTGAATGAAAAACTTTATTTGTTTTACCTAACTTTGAAGTTGATAAGGTTTTAAAAAGGTCAATAAATTGATTTAATTAAAAAATTTGATCATTATCAAGATCATCAATACTCTTAATCATTGAAAAAGTTGTCTCCGCAGAGTTTGCAACAAAAGAATTTTCACTAAAATCAGCTTTAGTTTCAAATAAATGACAAAAATTTACTCCCAATGTAATTGCAGTAGTAATCGATTCAGAAACAATAACAGAAATAGTTTTAGTAATACTATTAACAGTCAAAGATAAGCCAACACTTCCCAAAATGGATTGTAAAGAACCATCAGCAATAATCAATGATGAAAAAGGTGAATTCCTATTTAATTTTAAATCATATTTATCAATTAAATACAAAGCAGGCTTACCTAAAATTGTAACG
>JARFJB010002235.1:107500-450000 GCA_036346205.1 Vesta saturnalis
TGCTATAAGAAAACCAGCAGTGACATCTCTTGCAAGTATGACCGCATTCAATAGAACCACTGTTAGACATTTTTTCGAATGTGAAGGCACGATCGAATTTTCAGCCCGTAGATATTTAAAACTTGGGATGAAACAGGTGTTACTATAGTGCCTTCAGTTCAAAAAGTTATCGAGAATCAAGGTGTAAAGCAGGTGAGGCATTGCAATCTATTATCAGTCAGAGATTAGAATAAAAACGATTTGTTTCTTATAAGTGGGACAAGTCACGCCAAGGGAACGTGGCGAGCTGGTGACGAAAATTGGAATAATTTCTGCAAGCGGCAGTGCTTTGCCTCCAATATTTATTTTTCCTCGAGTACGTTTCGATAAAAATCGTGTGATGGCTGGCGCTCCAGCAGAAGCAGTGGGACTAGCCCATAAATCACTATGGATGACAGCGGGCAATTTCATAAATGTGTTGAAATTCGTCCAAACCAATACAGGATGTTATAAAGATAGACCGGTCTTATTAGTTATGGACAATCATGAATCGCATTTCAGTTTCGAAGGAGTTTACTTTTGCAAGAATAATGGGGTACCCATTCTAACGCACTCTTCCCACACTTATAATCGATTGCAGCCGTTGGACCGTTGCGTGTTCGGTCCATGGAAGAAGTACTTTAGTGAATCGGTACAGTGGGTGGATGATGGATCATCTAAATGAAACTATGACCATATATTCGCTTTCTGACTTGTGTTCCAAGGCATGGTACAGATCCGCAACTCCTGAAAATATTAAATGCGCGAAAAGGAAAGAGCAAAGGAAGGAAAGTCTGAGAATAAGAAACTGGTGAAGCAGCCAAAACAGTTTGTTGAAGAAGATTCCTATAAAGAAGACGAGCCAACATCAGTAATCGCCAAAGATTCGTCACCTGAATGAGAGGAAATGGATGATGATGAAGGAGAGCAATATATCGAATATGGTGAGGGTTATTTTGTTGCGGTCAAAAGTGAGCTAAATTACCTCGGGGAAATGCTAAAGAAATTTTACAAACGACTGTTGCCATCAAATGGTTTTAAAATTATCCCTGAAGAACCATCACTTGTGCCATTTGATCAAGTTGTGTCCGTTTTACCTGTACCAATAAGACACACGTCTGCGATACAAAGACATGTTGTATTTCAACATCGACCTGTCAGGGCTCTCCTTACTATAAAATTATACTTACTTTGGCGATGAGTACTTATAAATACTTTTTTCAAGAAAACTCCTGTCCACCGTTTGTGCATTGTATCCCTGGGTATGGGTTTACATTGGACAAATGCATGTCTTCAGAATATTGAACATTTTATGGAAAGTACAGCATTATCAGGATTGATAACAGTTTCACATATACAAACCCTAACATACACAGTAACCAGAAAATAGTGTACACAGGATGATCAGTTTTTTTTTAAATTATGAAATGTTATTGTCCAAATCCAAACCATTCCAGGTGTTCCGTTAAGTAAGTTACAAAACTATTCTAATGTTAAAATTTTTACGTATTAAAAAATATGAGTTTATTTTGTAACATTGTAAATGGATCTCTAGAATAACAATTACGTTAAGCTAAACAAAAATTTAGACCACCTACGACAAATTCCTATTTGTCGAGTTCAACTTCGAATGTCTTAATAAGATAAATCATTTTGATAGCAATGTAACTGAAGATACGATCTAATAAGTAGCTAATATTTCGGATCAAACTTCAATGGCATTTGTGAAGAAAAAGGTAATCTTTGTTAATTTACTGTTAAAGATATCGAATTTATTTCTTGAGCAATACCAACCATATCACACCTTTTTTTAAGCATATAATTTATTTTAATGTATACGCTACAATTAAACAATGTTTGTTTACTTTATGCGATAAAATGCAATACCAATTACCAATGAGTGAATCACGTGATGTGTATGAATAGTAAGTAGTTGCTACGAGTCGCGCCTGTTATGCCGGAAGCTCAAAGCCTCCATTAGTTTTTAATATATTGCTCGCACACTAACTACTAAGTTCATACGAATAAAAAATTTAATTCATTACAGTAGTACTAAGAAAATGTCTTTAATCACCAGCAACCAACAGTTCGACAATGTTCAACAAACATCAAGATTTAGCGAAAAATATTAAAGGGTAAGACAACCCATATCTATGCAGGTATTTAAGTTTAAGCTTTGAATATAGTTTATATTCAAAGGTTTAACGATATGTAATTACACACTGTAACCTTGGCGTTGAAATGTTTCAGGATCTTAATCTTATAAATTTTTTATGGAATATCCATAAACAGTAGCATATTTAAATAATTATCTTTTTTGGGTTTTAATATGTATAACAGTGGTGAAAGTTTAAATTTTCATAAAATTTATATTCTTTAACCTTATTCGTGGAATTCCATATTTAAAAGCACTAATGTTTTAGACAAGCCATAATTTCACAATTTCTTTTATACAGGGTGTCCTGAAAAGAATGGACCATACTGCAGGGACACCTTCTCTGTATTAAAATATACCAATTTAAGTCAACCCACCTTACTACCAAGTTGCTTCCTTAAGGACATACTACCCTTTAAAGATTGATTTTGTTTTCAATTTTTTTACGCTAACTCATTTATTTTTTGAGTTATTTAATGGAAATTTGGTTTTTATAGGTTTTTGCATTAGCTGAACATGTCTGTGAAATCAGTTTGTGTGTAGCTTGCAGCAACCTATATGTTACATTCTCGTTGTCATATTTTTTTGGTATGTGAAAAATTTGACATAATGAGTAACTTTTTAAAAATTTCATAATAATAGCTTTATAAAAGTGTACTTGGGCACCATTTCCAAGAAAAATGTATTTAAAATTAGTACTACAGAGTTTCTATCAAAAATGTTTGTTTTCACATT
Organism: Vesta saturnalis; assembly: GCA_036346205.1. Taxonomy (NCBI): domain Eukaryota; kingdom Metazoa; phylum Arthropoda; class Insecta; order Coleoptera; family Lampyridae; genus Vesta; species Vesta saturnalis. The sequence goes on from JARFJB010002235.1 coordinate 110,409, forward strand.
AACTTTTAGCTCCTCCCAAAAAATTATGTACAGAAGTGCACATACAATAAAAAAAAAGAAACCAAATTTAAAACAGAATATAATGGTTAACAGACTAACAAGAAAATTGAACTAAAATAAACAACAAAAACCATTAAATCAAAGCATTACACTAAAGTTTATTTTCAAAATGTTGACCGTTAACTTCAATACATTTCTTGCATCTTTCGAGGAAGTTTCTCCTTACTTAATGAAATGATGAATGCTGGTTTTTAATATTATTTGCAATTTCGTTAATTCGTTGCCACTGTTCAGCTCTTGCATTAACATGAATTTAAAATTAACATCTGGTGCGAAATAGTTAATAACAATCTTGTTAGTCCTTTTGAACTCCCAACAAATCTAACTGGCGATAATTACTTAAACTTTCTTAGAGAGAACTTGATTGATTTATTAGAAGACGTGCCCGTGAATATTCGTCATAATATGTGGTATTTACAAGATGGCGCCCCTACTCATTACACTGTGGTTGTACAGGATTATTTAAATAATATATTTCCTCATCGTTGGATTGGACGAGGAAGTGAACATCCGTAGCCTCCTAGAAGTCCTGATTCGAATCCAATAGATTTTCATTTTCGGGGACACATAAAAGCTCTTGTCTATTCCACCGCAAAGTTAATACAAGAGCTGAACAGTGGCAACGAATTAACGGAGTTGCAAATAGTATTAACAACCAGCATCCATCATTTCATTAAGTAAGGAGAAACTTCATCAAAGGATGCCAGACATGTATTGAAGTTAACGGTCAACATTTTGAAAATAAACTTCTGTGTAAAAATAAATCTTTAAAGGCTAGTATGTCCTTAAGGGAACAACTTGGTACTAAGGTAGGTTGACTTAAATTGGTATACTTTAATCCAGAGAAAGCGCTACTGCAGTATGGCCCATTCTTTTCAGGACGCCCTGTATAATTACTTATTTCTTTACGACTTTCAATACAACATGTATCAGTAAAATAACAAACAAGTAGGTAGTTACAAATCATTAAAGTAAAACAGAAAACTTGATGTAAATAATAATTCCATATTTAAAATACTAAATCAATGGTACTTTATGTTTATGAATTCTGAATGCTTCTAAAACGTCTAATTTGTCCTTTTTATTACAAAAATGTAAAAATTTAATGTTCTTTGAGAAGTCATTAGTTGTAACATCTGATATCTTCTTTGTATCTAATATATCTTAGGTATTGAATCTATGACATTAAATAAACGTTTTTTTGATATTTTTCTAAAATATGATATAGATATGTATTTATTTTCTGCCGGTTTTGTGTTAACTGGGTAAATGTTTTTGATAGATAATATGTACTCTTGATTTTTAACTAGAGTGTCGATATTTGAAATGTAATCGTTTGCTTGTGGAATTTGTTTTATAATTTATATTTCTTTATTAAAATTAGTTTAATTTATTGGTATTGGTGCAGCTAATTTATGTGTTTTATGGTGAGGTAAATCATTTGGAATTGTAATGTTTGTATGTGTTCGTTTTTTGAGAACTCAAACTTGTTCTGTGCATTCATTTTTATGTTTAAATCTAAAAAATGAATGGCTCCATTTTGCTCTGTTTCTAGTGTAAATTTTATGTTAGGATGTACATTGTTAATATTAATTAACAACTCAACAATGAAATTTGATGAACTGCCAAAACATGATATTATCAAGATACTATCTTATGAGAAACAATTAATTCAAAAATTTGATCTAAATTATCCATAAAGTTATTAGCTAAAATGGGCGAAATTGGACTGCCCATAGGTAAACCATTTTTTGGTAGATAAATCTTATTATAGAAAGTGAAACAATTTTGATTAAGACAGAGATCAAATAATTGAATTAACTTCATTCTTGTAACTAATCTAACATTATTATTGAATAAAAGAACATACCAGTAACATCAAAACCTACACGCATATTTTGTAGTGGTAATGTTATGTTTTGTAGTTTATTAATTAGTTACAAAAAATTCATAATAGAGTATTTTGATTTGTACTTTAAAATATTAATTATTATATGGTTTAGTTTATTTGGTAAAATATGATTAGGTGCTTGGATATAAGAAACTACTGGTCTAATGGGCATATTAAGTTTGTGGATTTTTATGAGACCATATAGTTTTGATGCTTGTGGGTTCTTGTATAGAATTTGTTCTTTCTCTAAATCTGTAAAGCAGATATTACAGTTTTGTAAACTTTGTTTCACTTCTCTTTGAAATTTTGTTATAAGATTTTAAAATGTCTAAATTTTCGTTATTAATAAAATTAGCTTTCTGCATATAACTATCTTTTGAAATAATTACTAAAGTGTTATCTTTATCTGCTTTTACAGAAATTAGATTATTTTTGTTAATTTTGTTCTTAACTAATTTTAGGAAATAATTATGAGATTTGTTGTTACAAGTTTTGTTCCTTTTCAACAAAAACTCTTTAAGTAAATTATTAATTTGAAATTTGGCATAATTGTTGTGATCATTTCAAATACAAATCATAACAATTCTTACAATTTTCATACAGGATTCGTAAACTTGTCAAATCTTCAATTTAAAAATAAAAAATTAGAATTTCTTAACAAAGGTTTTAAGTTTAGTATTTTTTGTGTATTCATTAACAAATTTAAAGAGATTTTAGCAGTAGAATGCAAAATGCATCTTTGAAATACTCATAACAATTATACAAAACTTCAAATTGCTAATTGACGTGTAAGAGGAAAAAGGACAAAACTTATAAAAACAAATCTCATAATTATTTACTAAAATCAATTAAGGATAAGATTAACAAAATAATCCAATTTCTGTTAAAGCAGATAAAGGTAACGCTTTAGTAATTATTTCAAAAGATAGTTATATGCAGAAAGTTAATCATTTTATTAACAACGAAAATTATATACAAGTACCCACACGCACAAAAAGTATATGGTCTCATAAAAATCTATAAACCAAATATGCTCATTAGACCACTAGTTTCTTATATCCAAGTACCTAATCATTTTTTCGCAAATAAATTAAACGACACAATAACAAATAATTTAAAGTACAAATCAAAACACTCTATTAAGAATTCTTTAGAACTAATTAATAAACTACAAAACATAACTACATAATATGCTTGTAAGTTTTGATGTTACTAGTATGTTTTTTAATATAGCCCTTCAAGAATGTATGACTCCATTAATAATTTTTATTTAATAATGTTGAAGAATGGAGTTAATTCAATTATTTGACATCTGGGTTAATCAAAATTATTCACATTCGATAATAAGATTTACCTACAAAAAAGAATGGTTGGCCTATGGACAGTCCAATTCCGCATATTTTAGTGACTATCTTTAACGATAATTTAGAAGATCAAATTTTTTAATTAAATGTTTTTGATAAGATTGTATTATGGTTTCGTTCTGTTAATGCCATTTTAGCATGTTTTGGTATTTCATAAGATTTCATTGCTGAGGATATTAACAATTTGCATTCTAACATAAAATTTACACTGGTGAAAGAAGAAAATAGAGCCATTAATTTTTTAGATTGAAACATAAAAATGAATGCACATTACTAGTTTGAGTTATCTATATTTGGAAAACCTACACATACATGCATTATAGTTCCAAACGATTCATATCACCATAAAACACATAAATTAGCTGCATATAGGTCATGAGTACATAGAGCAATGTCTTCACCATTAAATCAAACAAATTTCAATAAAGAAAATATCAATTATAAAACAAATTGCACAAGAAAACGGTTACATTTCAAATATAATCGACACTTTAGTTCAAGATGACAAATTTTCTGTCAAAAACATTTGCCCAGTTAAAATAGAACCGACAGAAAATAAAGACATATTAATTTTGTGACTCACATATTACAAAAGAATAAGAAGTACAAAGTAGCTTTCAAAACTAATATCATAGATGTATAGTGTGTATACATCTGTGTTAATATCAATGTTCTTAAATGCTTATTTCATGCCGATGGTTCAACACTTAAGATATCTCAGATACAAAGAACATATTAGATGCTAGAAACATAAACACACAGACAAATCAAATTATGCCAAACGTTTAATAGTAAATAATCACCTTATGACTTCACAAAACAACATTAATTTTTTAGATTTTGTTAATAAAAAAGACAAGGTAGATCTTTTAGAAGCATTCGATGTTTATGAACATACACAGAAAGTACCTTTAATGAACGAAGAGGTTGATCTTATAGACTCACCTTTAACACATATTTTAAATTTAGAAATATAATTTACATCAAATTTGCTGCTTTACCTTAATGATTTGTTACCGTACTTGTTTGTTATTTTACTTATATATTTTCTCCTTAATAATGATACATGTTGTATTGAAACGCGTAGAGAAATAAATAATTATATAAAAGAAATTGTGAAATTATATTATGTTTAAAACATTAAGTAATTTTATTATAAGTTTTCGTTATGAACGAATAAGTTCAAAGGTAAATGTGTAATTAAGTAATTTTGATAGTAGTACCACATTGCAATACCAGTAGAAGAGGTACTCCATAGTCGCCATTTTGTTTTTTATGATGTCACAAGCCCCGCCCCCTAGGACACCTTAGTCGCCTTTTTTTTCTGACGTCATAGACTGAGCTCATTTTCCGCCCCTTTTTTGACGGCTCCTTTTAGGGGGCCCTTTTCAGCCCCTTGATTGAATTTTCACCCTAATTAGGGCCCTTTTGGTTGTATTAAGAGCCTTTTTGGCAGTTCAACCCTGGAAGGTAGGCAAATGCTTGCGCATACAGAGTTCTGATTGGTGGTCCTAAGGTCAGCCCCTTTTACCTGATTAGTTTCTGATTAGTTCTTAGTCCGCATACAACCTTTGGGCTCTGATTGGAGGCTTAAGGCTCCTCACTCTGATTGGTTGCGGCGGGAAATTTGAAATTTTTTAATAACCTGCCCTAATGCAAACTTGTAAGACAGCTGTAAGAACTTGTCTTAGGGCCTGCGCTCACTTGTCGTGGCCTCCTTGTTGCGAAACTTGAATTTATTTGTAGGGCCATCTAGTGGTGTATGGACTAATGACTATTTTTTCTGTGATAACGTAGCGTCACCTAGCGGTATATTTCTAGGACTGATTAGGGTTTGTTTGTGGCGCCATCTAGTGCTGTATAGACTAATGCACATTTTCTGCAATGGAAGTTGATCATGCACGCCTCTCTCTTTCTCTCTCCGTTATCCTTTTCTCTCTCGGTTCTTTCTGAAACAGATTGTGTGTAATTGAACATACAAATAAATCAGGCATAATTTTTTCGAATGTGTAGGTGCTGACACCGCTTAGATGGAGAATCTGTCTGTATAAAAAAAGCGCCACTGCATCAGGGTAGAAATGATTATTATTTCAGCAGCAAAATTTTAAAATATTTGTAAACACATTAATTAACTCGATATCAACGGCTGATTGCTACTTTCCATTCATAATGAAATTGTATAACAGTTAAATAATCATGCATTCCATAAAAGCAGTTTTATCATATAGGTAAAATCAATTTAAATGTGTATTGTAAATATCTAACATTTTATATAAATTCATATATGTAAGGTCGCTCTAAGTAGTCTGCGAAAGGGAAAGGTAAATACGAGTTGCAGTAAGTGTGGTGGAGATAATTAGGTTTGTATATTTACATTCTACAAATTACTTAATGATGTGAAAGCCAATGGCCAGTTTTATATCAACTATTCATAAGTAAAAACACAAAACGGGTTTAGTGGACTGTATAAAATATTTCAATATTTAGTTTAGTTCTCCAACACAGTTATTATTAGAACAGCCGAAAGACACACACATCTGAAGGTATGCGTATTATTTTTTATATGTACTTTACTTGATTTTATTGACAAAAATTCCAATGAAGATTTTAATGTGTTATTATAGGAGAAGGATGTCATAAACCAACCAACTCTGCATCAACTCTTATTCTACAGACTCGATCTCTACTCATTCGTTTAGTTAATTAGATAAAGGTGTGAGTATTATTTGCTATTTTTTAATTAATTAAATTAATAAAATTATGCGGGTACGTATTTGTTGGTTTTAAACTTCGTAGTTATTTATTCGCATACCGTTAAAACCTTTTGTCTTTTATTTCCGTTATAGCAATTTAGTATTTTGAACTGTGGCTGATTTTGAGCAAATAAACTGTAATTAATTAAACCAAATCAGTATTTTTGAACTGTAAGCTGGTTTTCGCAAACTGTAATATATTATCTGGTTTTATTGAGATTGATTTAGTTGACTGATTGATTGATTGAGATTGATCTGATTGATTGATTTGTTTGTTTGAGAAAGAACCGCGACAGAAACGGATAAACGAGAGAGAGAAAGAGAGAGGCGTTCATGATCAACTTGTATTGTAGAAAATGTTCATTCACTAGATTCACTAGTTGGCGCCACAAACAAATCCTAATTAGTGCTAGAAATATACCGCTAGGTGACGCTACCCTTATTACAGAAAAAATATTCATTAGACCATACACCACTAGATAGCCCTACAAATAAAAACAAGTTTCCCAAGAAGTGGGCCACAACAAGGGGGCGCAGACCTTAACACAAGTTCTTATAGCTGCCTTACAAGATTGCATTAGGGCCCCTTATTAGAAGATTTCAAACTTCCCGTCGTATCCAATCAGAGCTCAAAGGTTGAGTGGGGACTAAGAACTAATCAGAAACCAATCAGGTAAAAGAGGATGTCCTTAGGACCACCAATCAGGACACTGTATGCGCACGCATTTTCCTACCTTCCAGGGGCTGAACTGCCAAAAAGGCTGTTAATACAACGAAAAGGACCCTAATTAGCGTGAACATTCCGTCAAGGCGCTGAAAATTGCCCTTGAAAAGAAGCCGTCAAAAAAGAGGCGGGAAATGGGCTGAGTCTATGACGTCAAAAACAAATGGCGACTGAGGTGTCTCAGGGGGTGGGCCTTGTGACATCATAAAAAAACAAAATGGCGGCCATGGTGTCCCTCTTCTACTAACACCAAAAATGTTTATTCAAGAAATATTTAAATATTGCAACGTTGGTCAAATTGACTTGATTTACACTTTGATTTTGTATTTACGGTAACAAATTGTAGAATATATTTCCCTAAGCCAACAGAAATAACATTTAACTTTTGGAGGTAAAGGTAACAACAATAAAATCGTCATCAGATTCGAGACGATGTAATTTATATTACGTACTCTTAGCTGCCCTTAGCGTCAATGAAATCTTCCGAAAGTGAATTATTTAAACAATTCTTCTTTAATACATCCCAGCGTATGCAAAATTTTGTTGTCAAATTCATACATCCCTATAGACTCGTCAGTTGGGGAAAACAATTTTCCTACCGCGTTGTAGATTACATACAAGTTTCTTATGTATTCGCCTTGAAGCATTTTTGTAAATCTTTCCTAATAGTTTAAATCCCATCTAAATTTAAACAAAAAAGGGAATGATCCATTCTGTAAAAGAAGTTAATGAATACCGAAATATCATGTTTCATATAGTTATAAACTTTTCCTCAATAATTTTCTTGAAATACAAAGCAATTTAAAGTATACAATTTGGAAAATGATGTGTAATGCGTTACAGATTACATAAATATATTCCAAGAATTAAGAAAAAGTTTATTTTAGTGAATAATTATGATTTGGGAAATGAAATAAGAATTTTAACACATATGAATAAAAAATAGATCTAATAAGTACCTAACGTATTTTCAGATACATTTGTACAAAATAAATTAAAGAATTCAATTTATCTGTTATTTATTGTTTTTGTAATATTTTTCTATAATACGTACCTAATAATTTAACTTCGTTTAAAACTATTTTCTGAATTATTTTTTTTACTTGTTCTACTTGCCACGCTACAAAAGCAAATAAGTATATACAGGGTCAGTTTTTTTTCATTATTTGTATGGTGATCTCGGACACCATAAGAGTTACACATTTGCTTAAATAGGGAAAGATTTGCTTCTTTAGAAGACTAATCCAGATACGCTTTTATTGATTTAAGAAAATGTATGGCTTACTAGATATTTGTAAAAAAGTATAAAATCGTTTCAGCGCTTTAATTCGTTTATTTTTAAAGATAGATAACAATTGTTTAAATACAATAAATTTGTAGATAATTTTGTGCCGAATAACGTCACCATACTAGTTTTTAATTTCTTTTAGATGGGAACCATACATATGTTAATAGTGCATTTTTTTCTGATGGTAATGATGTAAGAGTTGTATCACTTATTTTAATAAATAAACGCACAATACTGGTTTTTCTATTATATCTTACAATGAAAAACAAAAGTAAAGCAACTGAAGCGTTGTTTATCTTCATCTTTGACAGTTCGGTCGTTAGTGGTTAGTGTAATTCCTATCGGTTTTGTCAGTGTGGAGTTGCTCTAGAAAATGAATTATGGTCTACTACGCAAATTTCGAGAAACTTGATATGATCGAATGTTACATCATTTGTAGCAAACACAGTCAACGAGCAGCCGAATGCTATTTTATATTAAATTTTGATCGCCCTCAACCATCTTTAAACAATTCATACAACAATTTGAAAGAGTTTGGGAGTTTTGTGAAGCACATAAATAGGGCAATATTGATGAAAACGTGCAGATAAATGTTCTATCTGTTGTTAATCAAAATCCATCTACATCAACACGGCAAATTGCACAAGATGCTGCAATGCCACAACGCACAGTAGTGAGAACTTTAGAAAACATAAATACCATTCTTATAAATTTTCAGTGGGGCAAATTTTGTACCCTGGTGATGATGAAAGAAGATTAAATTGTTGTAATTGGTTCATAAATATGTGCCATGCAAATAAAAACTTTCCGATGCAGATCTTATGGACCGATTAAACACATTTTACAAACTGTGGTATGTTTAATCGCCACTTGGGCCCACACCTGTGGGCCCAAGCAAATCCTCACCGTTTACAAGAAAGACGACCTCAGATTAAGTGCGGTGTTATTGGATCGCAGCTTGTTGCGACATTTATTTTTAATGGGATTTTAACTGGAAATCGATATTTGCAATTTCTAAGGGAAGATTTTAACAATATTCTAGATGAATTAAATTTACAAACCTGTGCAAACATACAGTGGTATCCACACGGCGGCGTCCCACCCCTCTATCAGGCGCAAGTTAAAAGAGATTTAGATGAAATTTACCAAACTCATGGATAGGCAGAAATGGTCCTGTTTTATGGGCTGCACGTTCGTCCGACCTTTCACCTTTAGACTTTTTTTGTATTTGGAGTAATAAAAGCACTCGTATATGTGCAATTATATGCAACCCAGCAGGCGCTACAGGAGGCTGTTATTAATGTGTTTAACAGATTAGATGGGCGTAAAATTAGGAAAGCTGTTAACTCCGTGTTGATAAGGTGTCGCATGTGTGTCAATAATAATGGTGGACATTTCGAACACTTACTGTAAATTTCTTTTGTTTTCCATGGCAAGATATGATTTTTGTTAAACCTGATAATAGAAAAACGTCTATTGTACTTTTATTTATTAAAATAAGTGATGCAACCCTTACATCATTACAATCAGAAAAAAAATGCACTATTAAAATATGTCATTGTCAACTATGGTTTTCATTTAAAGAAATTCAACTTTGCTTCATAACTTCAAAATGCTAAGCAAATTTAAAAAACTAGTACAGTGACGTTATTCGGCACAAAATTATCTACAAATTGTATTAAAGCAATTTTTATCTATTTTTAGAAATAAACGAATTAAAGCGCTAAAACGATTTTGGAGAATTTTACTTTTTTACAAATATCTAGTAAGCCATGCATTTTTTTAAATCCACAAATGTGTACCTGGATTAATCTTCTAAAGAAGCAAATCTTTCCCCATTTAAGCAAATGTGTAACTCTGATGGTTTCCGAGATTCCCATACAAATAGTGAAAAAAACTCACTCTGTATATACCTACTTGGTTTTGTAGCGTGGCAAGTAGAACAAGTAGAAAACAAAATTCAGAAAATAGTTTTAGAACATTACAAAAACAATGAATAACAGATAAATTAAATTCTTTAATTTATTTTGACGTACAATAGATTTTAAAGAATTTCAGAAATCAATAACTTCGTAAGATACGCAAATAACACAACCGAAACTAATTCGTTTTGTTATTTTCTGAACTTTCAGAAGTGACTATTGCTTTCTAAAAATCGACACCTTAAATAATATTTTATGTAGTACCTTACCATTTTGTATTTATCCTCAAATGTTGTAGTGTTTATTCTGCAATTTCACAGTTATTAAAAATAATGTTACCATGTACTCTACGCTAAAAATTACGTAAATAGTATTTCTCCTTCTTTATCTTGTTAAAAACTGTATTCAAAATTATTTTCTTACTTATTCGACCTAACATCAGATTTTACAGAAACAAATGGATACATGAATGTATTCAGAAATACATCACTTATTAAATCCATTTTCTATTCATATTCGTGAAAATCCTTATTCTTTTGCCAAACCGCAAATTTTCGGTAAATTAAACTTTTGCTTAGTTCTTGGAATATATTTATGTAATCTTTAGATCATTACACATAATTTTCCAAATATATTTTCAATTGGTTTTAAATCTCAAGAAATTAAATCAGCAAAGCCTTGGAACAATTATTTTTCGGTACTGTCATATAATTGACCCAGTCGCTATTTTCAGTTACATGGTGTTGATAACTATAAGGAAGGATTACGAAAAAAGTTTTCAATGGAATACAAACTGAGAATTTCCGTAAGAACCATTTGGTTAGATACGGCAGCACAGCGTACTCTCCAAGTTCACTTTAAAGTATATCAGTTACTCGAGTATTTATTCTGTAACTTTTAGTTATTAAGAATAATTGAAAAGCACAAGAAACAAACTTTTCTATGGGGGAAAAATACCGTATGGTTCACATAAGTCAAAAACCTTGTATTATATTCTATTTTTGACTCTACCATCGTAATATACGTTAAAAAAAAGACATACATAGTATTTTCAGTATTGTTTCCCTATCCCTTTAATAAATAGGAAAAAATTGACAATTGAAGGATAGCGAACAAATGGTACTTGGTTTTGATTATGTTTAATGTTTCATTGACTGGAACATTGATAAAGGCGCCAAAGTTGATCCGTTTATTCAATTTTGACTAGCGTATGAGTTAGATCTTTTTACGAACTACTGTAGTTGTTTGGCTAGGTACTTAACGAATTTTTGTAATGGCGATCTGATTGTGCTGATTGATGGCCTCAGAGGTGCCGATGGTTTGCGAACTTTTGGTAATCCATAACATTTTGGGCGTTTTTTTTATTAATTGTGGTTTTGAACAAGCTATGTTTAGGCTAACGTGCTAAAGTAGTCAGGAACAATTAGAAGGATGTTTAGGGGGATTCTGAACTGCCTAGAAACGCGTATGAACGATTACTTTAATTTTTTCATGTCATAAGTGAGGTGAAAACAGGAACCAGAAAGATCATTCCAATGTTTGGAAGGCGTGTAGATGAATGTGGATTGCGCCCGTTTGGTATAAATTTGTACTGCATATTGATATCGATTGTATAACTGAACGAACCGAGTGTCTTTAACAAAGGTGGCCTGAGATGGTACTGTAATTCAGCGGCATAAAAAGCCTATTTTACGAGCAGGTGACAGAAGATTGTCAACCTATAATAGATTTGAAAATGCAGTCATTCCTAACATAGTAATAGAGTCGGAACACTTAAGATCTGTTTCCTTCATACTTATAACAAGAAATGATCGATCTTTTTTGCCAGACATCAAGACAACGCCGAGTTTTGTTAACATTAAATTTCCACATTCAAGGATAAGGTACAGGTCTCTTTGCAGGTCAAATTTCGTCAGCTGTAATACCTTAATTTGAGATAAAAGGTGGATTAGTATTAGGAGTTTACCGAGATGAACTAGAATGAAGAGTGCTGTTGTATGCAAAGCAAGGGATTGGGGTTTTTCTTGTTCTATTGAAAAGAAACAGTCAATTTTTGTCATGAAAATTAGAAACCCCATTTATGAGCATATCAATTAACCCAAACGAGATGTTTGCAAGTAAAGACTTATGCCATATGTGGTGAAATAATTTGAAACATTTGAAGCGATTACAACTGTTTTATCTGATTGTTCCAAACTTGGGTCGGATGTGAAATAAGATCACCTGTTGAACGGCTCTGTCTCAAAACCATGTTGGTGGTAACTCAGTAGCTGCTCGTTGTTGCCTTTTTCCATGGTTTTAGACAGAATGGGAATTGTTTTGCAGTTAGAGGGATCGCTCGTGTCGCCATTTTTGGGAAGTACTCCTAGTTCGGGAGAAGAATCAGGGTTGGGAACCAGAATAACCTAGAGGGTTTTGTTTTTTGGAAATGTATAACTCCATGCTCATGAGGATGGCTTCAGACACTGAAAGAGCGACGTCCGAAGACAAAAAGGACAAAACAATATTCACTCCAAGGGAAGGTTGCAAAGAAATCTGTAGATTACTCCATGTAGCTGACTTAAAACACCACATAATCTTATCAACGTTGTGAACGACGAAGGAATTTGGGACATTGGTCATACAGAGCTAGTAGGGAAGGAACTGATGTTTTAAAAACCAGTGGGTTTGATGGGAAAAAGAAGTCTATAAGATGTGTGTGGTTAGGGAAATTATTTGGGAGAGATCACAAGAAATGTTTCTACACTGTGACTAGCAGAATTAGTGCTAAATGAAAATTGAAGCTAATTAGAGTTATGACCAGTGAAATATCCCAGAACTGAGACATCCCAAGGTGAAAACTGAGACACAGTATAGTCAACTTTCAGTCTAAGGCAATCAAGCAACTCATGAAAGTAACTGTCATTGGGAGACCTATAAATGCAACAATGGAATTTCACAAATTTAGGACCAGAATGTTTGAATCAAATCTTATTGAATATTTTATCCTTTAGAGAAGAAAGCTTCTTACAAGCGTTGTTGTCCTTGAGATAGCACATACTTCTCCTTTACATCAAAATAGAGTGAAGATTGTATTGACGAAATTGCAAGTCTGGTAAACCGGTATTTCTGGAGGAGGCTGGTGTTTCTGATAGAAGCAGAACGTAAGGTTGTAATTGTTCAATGTGTCTATGAACAGCATTAATATTAGACCTGATACCATGGATGTTATAATAATGGATTAGAAAGTGAGAACGAGGGCGCTTGCGTCCTGCCCACCAGGATATCCGAGTGGGACAGGATTCTCAGTCCGATTTTTTTTACTTTAGAATTTAACCTCATTTGGTGAACGAATAGGATAAGAATGGATTAAGCATAGTATAGGGTAACCAGCAGCTCTTGCCGAACTCCGGCTGGCATGGGGTACACATCGCTTTAAATATAGAAATATAACTTCAAAGCGAGTATAATTTGTGTGCTAGTGGATGTTGACTGCAAGCGTCACTTTCAATCGACTAACTCCCCTATAGTCTCATTGTCTATTTTAGCGATTGTGGTCCTTGAAGTATGCTTGTCACCTAAGTAACCTTTCACAAAATTTCGAACTTTCGTGCTGAAACAGACACTATATTAATAATTGAAAAACAAAAACAGAAATTTAACAGGTTTTAAAGAAAACAAACCGAAAAAGAAAGCTAAGATTTTGCTGGAACACGAAATGTAGAACTAGACGAGACATCCAAAAAGGTGTTAGCCAAAGTATTCAATTACGCCATCACACCTAGACGTATCCAAAAGATAATTCCTAACAACACGTGTCAAATCGCAAGCAATGTAATTCTATGGGTTTTTAAATACGTAAATCAATGACACGGTTTCAAAATTATCTCATATACGATGTGGTAAGACGGGTGAGTTCGATAAAAAGACTGTTTATGTGGACAAACAAATGTATTATCCTATTAAATAAATTGAAACGATTCTGTATTAATTGATAAGTATAATAAATAGTTTTGGCACATTAAATACAATAAAATAACAGCGACAGTTCTGCCCTGACAGAATAACAGAGTTAAGCACTCATCAATTTTAAATTAAGGTTTTTCACAGCCTTACACTTGTAACAGGTGTCTTAGATAATTTCAAATTTCGCGCGGATCTCTATTACATAAAATAGTTGTCTTATTATTTTTCTAGATAAAGAAATGGTTGTTGGTTATTTGTAGGTAAATGTAATTAATATTAAGATGAAAAGCTTGAGTTTAGTTTGAATAAGTATTTACATGTTTAATTATAAAGCTTTCAAATAAACGCGGCAGTTTTCAGAAGCATAAATGATTTGTAATCCATAGAGAGAGGGGAAGACGCAGTAACAGTCGCTTTAAGGTCAGAGTTGGGCTGATAGTAACCAAAGCGGGTAATAGTCAGGTTACCCTAATTTTAGAAATAAAGTAAGATAACATTTTGTGTATAATAGGGAATAAGTAAAATTACCTTCCTTATTAAGATAATAAAAGGCTAAACTAAATAATTAAATGTAATTAGTGTTAAGTTGGTGATAATAAAAAAGATTGTGTAATAACTTAAAATAACGTTAAAGGTTACGTAATAATAAAAAATCCCGTTTTTTGTACCTACCGAAAGTATTCCAAGATTGTGTTTAAATAGTGGACGATAAAAATAAGTAGAGAATATCAATCTAGTGAAAGAAATTAATGTATAAAGAACAATAACTCGAATTTATTGATGTTCAAAGAAGAAGCGTTTCTGTTCGTTGCAGCACGCTAATTATAGTTAAAATTGAACATTTAAAGTAATAATTGACTATTATAAATATATCAACCAATTATTTACAAAAATGATAGAAGTGTTGGAAAGAAAATTGCAATAGGGTTAATCCACAAAAAAGGTGTAAACAAGGTATCGTGGGAACAAAAGAAGCACGGCGCCAAGTCCGCCTCATAGGCCCAATTGCGACATCGGCTTGGCCACATTGCAGTTACGTCATCGGCTTTCAGCGAAGCAACATATAAGTACAAATGTACGGAAAACATTCCATTCAATTTTGTTAAAGGGTTTTTTGTTTCATGTTAGTATTAAGAATATTACTTATAATTAAAGGTTTGATTGTTATAAGTCGTCGTTAACAAAACTTTCTGCACTGCGAATTTCAGTAATTAAATAAGTATAACGTTTGATTTATTTTTATTATTAAAGACTATTAATATTAAAAGCTTATATAAACATTGAACATATAAATGCGGAAGGAAGTAAACTCAATAGAAATCCAAATAAATAAGAAAACCAAAATTGAGTATAATTGTGATCATTGATAACAGTAATCATTTCTTTTTACACTTGAGCTAACTGGCGCATTTTAATAAGGCAGGAATCCCATGAAATGTAAATATTAAAGTTCATTTAAACAAACTGAAATTAAATAACAAGCGAATTAAAATTAAACTAGTATATAATAATCTTTATAAATCAAACCCATTCAGCTTAAATAAAAAGGTAATTATTTTGAGTCTCACAAAACAATATAAAATTTTCAATAATTCTGAAATTATAAAAAATCGTAAAAGAACCCTAATATTATTCTTTGTAGCAGGGTGGAATTAAACACAAGTAATAACCACAGGTATTACGCCCGTTGCACACTCACATCATAATTTGATTAAATTTTTTTTTAATTTGCTTTTTAATTATGACATTTTTCAGTGTTAGCCTTCGACCGTTAGAGGGTATTCTGATCTGTCATCTACAAGGCAGTTTAATAATACTTAATTTTATTAGGATCTAGTTATTCATTACTAAAATTAGATTCCTTAGTTATATTAATAGCAGGCTTATGTTTGCGTTGTCGTATTTTTCCTATTTCACACACTTATTTTAACATCTTAAGCAATTCTTAAAGCATTACTGAGGACGATAACTGTAATTGTTATCGAAACATATAGATTTGTATAATAAAAAAAAATACAAAAATACATCATTAAAAAACCCAGGAACATCGATTCTGTAACTAAGTTTAGTAGAAATTGAATCACTGACAAGAGGTTATAATCAAATATATACGCCTTCAAAATCGGTACAACCTACAATATTAAAAAGTTGTCCAAATAATCCATACAGAAACACACACGAAACTTTTACAGTTATCGTATAAAAAACAAAAGGAATCATTTGTTCAAGTACACAAATGTTGAAACAATTTTTAATTAGGGTCGAAATGCAAAGACTGCAAAAATGTATTAAAAAATGAAAGAATATATTTACAATTCGCTTAAGTTAATTTACTAGGAATCACACGTAACCAGGCATTTTAAAGCTAAATCACAGGTAAATCAACACACAGAAAGATCCATATGATGTTTTATCAATTTGAAATTACCAACACTTGTTAACAATAAATTCTCTCCGATAATTAAACGTTCTCAACTAAAACACTTCCACTTAATTATCTTCAAAGTAATAGAACCAAAACATCTTCTGCAGTGTATTTCAATCAAAATATTTCCAATTAAGTTAATACGCTCAAAAATATTGAAATTAAATACTACTTACAATCGTTTCAATTAAGTAATTGAAATGAAGCATCCAACATATTTTATGAAATATTGTAACCTAAAGAAAAACCTGTAAATGAGGTAGGTTAGACATGAATAATCTCTGAGAGGGTAATGTCAATACCAGTAACGAGGTTACTCGAAATAAAAATGAACGACAAATGCCACAGTTACAAAAGGATGACGTTAAAAGTAAATATTTAGAAACGAAAAACAACGTTTTATAGCATATCGTCGTCGATAATCCCAAAAATAATGTAGGATTCTTAATAAATGGAAGCAAATAACAATTTATTTCACCGCTTTGATTAATTATTGCCGAAGAATAAAAACGGGTCTCAAAACCGACAAAGAACAAATCAAGAATGAATCCAGTTCCCTTCCATTCGATTGTCGTACTAGTTTGTTGATTGCGGTTAACATGTTTAACAATGTTATAATGTATAACTGTCATAAAAACTGTTCTATGTATTATAAAATTGTTGCGTTATCGTTATCGTTATCGTTATCGTTATCGTTATCGTTATCGTTATCGTTATCGTTATCGTTATCGTTATCGTTATCGTTATCGTTATCGTTATCGTTATCGTTATCGTTATCGTTATCGTTATCGTTATCGTTATCGTTATCTTTACCGTTACCGTTACCGTTACCGTTACCGTTACCGTTACCGTTGCCGTTGCCGTTGCCGTTGCCGTTGCCGTTGCCGTTGCCGTTGCCGTTGCCGTTGCCGTTGCCGTTGCCGTTGCCGTTGCCGTTGCCGTTGCCGTTGCCGTTGCCGTTACCGTTACCGTTACCGTTACCGTTTCCGTTGCCGTTGCCGTTGCCGTTGCCGTTGCCGTTACCGTTACCGTTACCGTTACCGTTACCGTTATCGTTATCGTTATCGTTATCGTTATCGTTATTGTTAAATGCACATTTACGTTTATCGTTATGGTTACGTTACGGCTACCGTTTCAGATAATGATTCTTTACCGTTACCGGTACCATTAGCTTTACAGTTACCGTCAATGGTCTCAGTGTAACGCTGTAATTACTGCTAGACGAAGAATTGCGGACAATGGTAAATGCAGAAAAATATGTACAGATCTATTCGTTTTAATTTCATCTACGCTTTTGACATAGTTATTTTCAGGGAGCTTGCCTCACACGCATATAGCGGCATGATCGCGATCACTGCGTATACGCACATCATGTGTGTTGTTTAGGCGAATACCGGGGAAGTAATTTGCCCTTCGGAATCTATTCCTTCCGATCCTATCCTGACAACGCTTCTTCTAAATCCCGCTACGCATACATACTTAATGTATGCATGCTTGGAAAGCTCAAGCAACCTTCTCTTGGCTTTTCCTTTGGTGCACTTTCTAACATACGCACTTGAACTAAGTTATAAAGTCCTAATTCCTAATATATTGGTTATTTCGTTTTGCATTTCTAGACTCAGGTATGTTACTGAATGTTTTTGTTAATTAAAATACTTATCTTCTGGGTATCTAATCGTCTATTTTTTATTTTTGATGAATTTCAAGGTCTCGATAATTGTATTTCAAATACTATACTCCAGTTACAAATACCACCCAAGCGATCTAGGACAATCGAGCAAGGAGAACTAGGCGTTTGGCCAACTGAATGGTGGAACAACTGGACACGATAAATTGAGGTCCAGCACTGCTGCCTGCTGGATAACTTACTGAAAGGTTAGAAGGGCGACCATAAACTATATTAATAATTTATATTATTATAGTAACAAATTGTTCAATTATTTTATATCGATGCTTAAATAATTTGATGCTATTAATACGTTTAACTTATCAAAAAAGTTCTACCACGTAAGTTGAGATAAAATTAACTCAGTTATAAGCAGTGGTTATAATCTCTTCCTTGCAACATATTTTTTTTCTATTTGGACTGTTCAATCACACAAGCTTGTCACTTTCATGTTTATAAAAAGAGGTATTTCAAGCAAAGCAAACACTTCTAAAATACATGGCCCAACACATTGTTTCCCAACACGGAAAATTAAAATTTGATTATAATGAACAGTTGCTGCAAAACGAGAAAATATAAAGTAAGAGAAGCTTCTAAAACAACAAATATTCATTAACATGATAGTCCCACGTTACAAATAGAAGTGAATCATGCCACACACATGCCACCGCACATAACCATAGAAACTGAAGAGTGAGCATCATATGTTATTAATGAGTTTATAGCTTGTCTCAGGCACCAGAATACTTAGATATGTCTAACATGTATGTACTTTATAACAAATATTTACATTTTTTGCAGGACGCTTTTCGCAATTTCAATGCTTGGAAAAAAATCGAAGTAAACGAAATCAAGAGAATACGGCTCCTTAGACTGTATAATATCTGAAAGAACTTGTAATTTCAGTAATATTCTTTTGAATCCGGTGTACAAGAAAATTTCTTGCTTTCGGATGGTTGGACCAGGTGCTAACAGCATTTAAATTTTTCGATGTTAGCACAATTTGCAGATTATGGTTAAAAGGTAAAAACCGCACTAATTGCACTTATTGTGTGCTGTAAAGGGTTGGGAGGTGTTCGCCCAATTGTATATGATCTGTTACTAAACAAACAAAAAGGAACATACCTAAAACTATTTGAAACCTACCTCTCAGCCTCAACAATTTACATGTGATTTTTTTTAGACCACTATGTAGGCCGACGAACAATATTTGCAGTTAATAATAATAATACAATTTGCACGTGACATAGTGTACGAACAGTTAAGTGAGCGGTCACCAACGCAAATTTAGGGACCACGACGGACGAATTTTAAGACTGGTGCAACATTATGATAATAGGGAGGGTATAGAATTCTTACGTGGTCGTGCGCATAATTTTGTTTAAAGTATGAAACTAATTTTCATATTTAACTACAGTCTTTAATATTGTCAATTGATAACTATTAATGATTATTTTAAACTAAAGCAATCGGTTTTTTGAACATTACAAACTGTCCCCCCCCTCTTTTAATTTATTGAACGTTTTTTATGTTGTTGGATTGCACTCGCTCAGTACTTCTGTGCACCACATTTTTTTTTCTTTTGCACTGTTCGAGTTGCTAAATTTTGAACAAATTGCGTTCCTGGACCCGATCCTTCCAATTCAATGAGAGTGAGTCTTTTCTGTACCGTTCGCTTGCACTGGTATTGCACCATTATGCACCACTAAAAATTTGGATTGCATTATCTGACACATTTCTGATAATCGATTTCGAACATTACCAACTGGTCCTCCCATCTTTAATTTATTGGACGTTTTTTAAGTTGTTTGATTGCACACGTTCCGCACTCCTATGCACCACCTTTTTTTTCGTTTCCGCTGTTGACTCTCGAGTTTTGAACAACCTGACCTTTGCACTTATATTGCACCATCGTGCACCGCTAAAATTGTTGAATTGTGCTTTTTAACACATGTCCGAAAAACAGTACTAACCTCCATAGTTCGTAAAAAATTTAGTGGCGTGCACCAATATCTACCATTTATGTTTGTGTGTTTCTAACTCTACAGGGTTAAACGTTTTTTTCACAATTGGAAGCTGGCCCCTACTGCAAAAATTCGGATACGATATTTTATAGTTTGATGACTTGGGTTGCACATCCAAAAAAATGTCAACTTAACAATTCAAAATATTATGATGTACTCCTCCACTTGAAAAACTTTTGTGTGGTTTGGTGACATTTACATTGCACCGTTGTGCACGACTAAAACTTTGAGTTAACATTTCTAGTATTACCACGCTCTTAGAAAAATGTGTGCTAGATTGAAACACGATTCGAATGCATTTTGAATGTGATTTTTATTTAAAGTGACTATACCATTTCACAAAATCCTTTTAGTACTTAAAAAGAAAAGAATTATTTACTATAAATTAGTAAGTTCTGACTTGAGCACCTGCACAACTAGTCATGACTTACAGAAATTAGAGATCATACAGTTCTGGTTTTAACGAATTCACTATTTCTAACTCTCGCACCTAACTGGAAATTTATTGCGATCAGTCAAAAATGTTCAAGTAAAACTGACATCTTAGTATAGTATACTGATTAAGTAGTGAACAAATTAAATAACTCAAAAAATATTAATATTAAAAAAAAAATAAAAATAAAAATAGTTGCACTGAAAATGCAAACTTTCACGATTATCAATTAAAAAAAACAAGTGGTATACCTTAATTTTAATTTTGCCTGTTGGTATATCTATCTTTTTTTGTTTTTTCTAGACCTCGAAGTAAATTCTTTGTCAATTAAGTATGTTGTTATCTCAGCGTTGAATTGCTTTAACATATACAGTTAAAAGTAATCAAGATTAAATGTATACATTATGTTTTCGATGTATAATAATGATTACAATCCTTAAAATTATTTTTTGGTTGGATTTGTTATGATGTAACTAAATATTTAATTCGTATGTTAGGTTTTTTAGCTTTTACCACTTTGAAAATGTTTACAACTTTGTTACAATTTGATTAAATTTTGTTAAATTTGTGTTTTTGATTGACAATTTTCATTGTTAGCCTACGTCCGTTAGAGGGTGTTCTGGTTCGTAATTTTCAAGGTGGTTTAATAATATTTAACCTATATATTTATTACATATATAGCTAATCTGTGTAAAAAATAAAATTAGATTCCGTAGTTGGCTTTATATATACTTTCGTTAACTGTTAGTGCAAATGCATACTTTAGCCGTTTTTTGTTATAAATGCATATATAGCAGGCTTTTTATATTTACTGCAAATATAATGTAATACATCGTAGAATATAATTTATGAACTAGGACAATATGGGCAGAAAGTTTATTGTGAAATAGGGGGGAAAAAATAAACTTAATGTTATACAAATGGGTGCATAAGTGCGCAAAACGAATGCAATCCAACAATATAAAGATCGTTCAATAAATTAATAGTGGGGGGGGGGGGCAAATTGTTTTTCAAAATTTAGCAACCTGAATAGTGCAAAAGAAAAAAAATGCGGCGCATAGGAGCGCAGAACGAGTACAATCCAACAACATAAAGAATAGTCAATAAGTTAAAAGAGGGGGAGCCAGTTAGCTGAGAATCGATTATCCGACATTTGTAAGCAAGTGCAATCAAAACTCTTAGTGGTACAATACAAGTGCAAGCAAATGTGCAAACATAGCTTAAGTTTATTAAAGGGGGAGGGGGGCTAGGGTTGGAAAACGAAATGTGTGCCTAACTTGCAAACCTAGGTGGTGCAAAAGAAAATATATGTGGTGTAAGGAAATGCGAAGGGGGTGCAATAAAAAAACCTAAACAATTTATAAAAAATAGGAATGGGGAACTTGACGCACACTCCACAGCACCCAGCAGTTCAGGACTTTGGTCTATCGTGCCCAGTTGCCCCTGCATCCAGTTAGCTGGTGCGTGCCCAGCTATCCGGCAGTTATCCTTGCCTAGTTTGCTGTGCCAAGGAGGCCGCGCCCAGTTATCCAGATCCTCTGCTGAAGTGTGCAACCGTGGATATAAATCTTTACTCATACAGAATAAGTGTGTGCTACCTTATTGATTCATTTTAAACTTCAATAGCGTAATACATCTTTGCAGTCGCAGTGGATATGGTCTGGTCAATGTAATCATTTCAAGATTTCCGACGCAGCGCGGATGTTATATAAAAGGCTCACAAAATCGAAAACAATTTTAAATCGGCAACTCAAGGAGACCATTCGAGTCTCATTTTTTTAGTGTTTAGGTATTCAAAGTATTGAAATTGTATATAGATCATTGCGATGGAATCACTGTTTACTTTTTCTTAACATGATGAATAATGTCATTCTATAATATGCAGTGATCACTATTAAGTGTATGACCTTGTATAAGTTATAATTCTTTGTTGTAGTATATACAGGGTGCCCAAAAAGTATGGCATATTCTGTATATCTCGTTAAATATTTATTTTATCAAAAAATATCTGAAATAAAAGTTGTCTAGTATTTAGTTCTTCATTACATAAAGATATTTAGTTAGTGGTTTCTTGAAAAACAAAGGAGCAGCGAATATCACTACATTTTTTTTTAATGATAAGGTACCCCTATATTGTACTCATTTGATAGAGATGTTTTTTCTCTTTTCAATGATATAAAACTTTAATACTTTTACTGAACTAGTTTTTGAGAAAAAAGCGAAAAAGTGATGGTAGAGTGATGTTAATTTATTTTAATAGTCATTAATCTAGACACCTTTGGTTGTTTTTAATTGTCGAAACAATTGGTTGCGCCTTAGAACTGACAAGGTAGTGCGTGCAGTTGAAGTAAAAAGTTACCCACTTATTTACATTGGATAACATCTTTTGAAGTAAACATAAATGGCTCATTTATCCTAAAGGCAACGTAGAGTAAGGTACCCTAAAATCGGATAGTTGCCTAATATCGGATAGTTATGTTTTAAAGAAATCCGTAATCTTATAAATAAAAAAACCTATCTATACTTTAGCATGGAGCTAAACCCAAACCACGAGATAATATTTTAGTACCACTGATAACACATAGAAGGATCTAAAGACACTTAACCCGAATTTCGACATTTCGAATTTTTATACGTGCTGATCGGTAACCTAATAATTTCAACTTTAGGTAGTTATTAAATTTGACTGTGTAGTGTAAGTTAGTTAGTAAAATGTCTACTTTAATTTAGTGCATGCGGATACTGGATAATTATACATTTTCTTTGTTTTGTAAACTTAACCTTAAACATGAGACAATTTGCCTAATATCGGATGCTCGCACTGTCTTAATATCAGATATCCGATATTAGGACAAACAAATTTCCTATTTGATCACCACCATCTTTAAATAGCTAAGACTTTATTAACAATTACGTTTTATAGTTTTCTTCGAAAAAAAGAAAGATTTGATCTTCGTACTAGACTGGCTAATTTTACTTTTTAACTTACACTTTTTCTAATTTCAGAAGTATGTATTAATGAAACCCAAATAAGAGCGAAAGAAATGGAATAGCAAATCCATGCTTGCAGCTGTTACTGGATAATTATACATTTTCTTTGTTTTGTAAACTTAACCTTAAACATGAGACAATTTGCCTAATATCGGATGCTCGCACTGTCTTAATATCAGATATCCGATATTAGGACAAACAAATTTCCTATTTGATCACCACCACCTTTAAATAGCTAAGACATTATTAACAATTACGTTTTATACTTTTCTTCGAAAAAAAGAAAGATTTGATCCTCGTACTAGACTGGCTAATTTTACTTTTTAACTTACACTTTTTCTAATTTCAGAAGTATGTATTAATGAAACCCAAATAAGAGCGAAAGAAATGGAATAGCAAATCCATGCTTGTAGCTGTTACTGCAGTTAGAAATAAAGAAATGGGATACCTGCTAGCCTCAAAAACGTTCAGAGTTCCTAAGAGCACGTTGGAAGACTACGTAAAAAATAAAATTAAGACACCTGAAGAACTGTACAAACAAATCTTGGACGTCCACCAATATTACCTAAAGGAATTGAAGCAGATTTGGTTGATCACTGTATTCAAATGGATAACAGATTTTACGGTCTGCGAGCTTCTGACGTTCGAACATTAGCCTTTCAATTAGCCATTCGCAACAATTTAAAACATACGTTTTCAAATGATCAGAAAAAAGCAGGTTACAAATGGATGCGTTCATTTTTAAAGAGGAATCCTGAACTAACGTTTAGAAGACCTCAGGGTTTATCAACTGCCCGAATTAAGGGATTCACAGAGAAAGTAAAATTCAATTCCTGTCGAATCTACAACGTAGATGAGACAGGTATAACGTCTGTACAATCTAAGCATACCAGGATAATCACGTTAAAAGGTAAAAAGCAGGTAGGGGCCGTTACCTTCGCAGAACGGGGAGCACTAGTGACGGTTGTTACCTGTATGAATGCAGCTGGTTGTTATGTACCTCCAATGGTCATATTTCCCCGAAAAAACATGAAGGCAGAATTATTGAACGGTGCTCCATCAGGAACAATTGCTACCTGCCATGTGTTTAGCTGGATTCAGAGCCACATTTTCACCAATTGGTTACAACATTTTATCAGCCACGTTAAATCAAGTGAAGCTGATCCAGTTCTATTGAGCTTAGATGGCCACTATTCCCATACTCGGAATGTTGACACGATAAACTTGGCGTAACAAAACCATGTGATTATTGTAAGCCTCCCGCCGCATTCGATCCACAAAATGCAGCCGCTGGACCTTGCATTCATGGAGCCTCTTAAAACATATTATGCGCAAGAGATTGAAAATTGGCTAAGAGGCAACCCTGGGAGAATAATCACCAGTTATCAAGTTTGAGAGTTGCTTGGAAAGGATATGTAAGATGTGCTACTGCTGAAACCGCTTTAAATGGTTTTCGAAAAAGCGGTATTTGTCCGTTTAATAGGCACATTTTTAGAAAACACGACTTCGCCATTCACCATCAAGCGGACGGTAACCATGTTCCAGCTCCAAATCCACCCGATGCTGAACACCAAAGGCAAGTGACTCCTCCAAGGCATGTGACTCTTACAAGAATTATTAACACGACCAAATGTGTGGAAGATTCATCTTATAACAAATTTCTAATCCCGAAGATCCAAAAGTGCGTTCTCAAGACATTAGCCCTTTACCGAGCACCTCGTTTAACAAACTTAGCGATACAGAACGAAAGTCCAGAAAAGGATCTGCTGCCGTGATTACAGGCACTCCATATGAAGATGCCTTAGAAAGTAGTTTGGCACAACAGAACAGAAAGAAAAGTATTTCAAGGGGAACTCTGAAATTGAAAATAGACACATGTGTGCGTGCTAAAAAACAAATATAAAGAAAGGAAAATTTATTGCCAAGAAGAAAATAACAATCAAAGTTAGTAAAAAGAGTGTTAAGAACCAAGAATCTAGTAGCCCATCCGAAGAAGATGAAGAACTCGTTTTAGATGATGATTCTGACATGGATTGTGACATCGGGGAAGAGGACGCTGAATGTATTTTTTGTTCTGGACTATTCTCTGAAGATAGGGCGGGTGAACAATAGATTCAGTGCTCAGAAAGTTTTCAGTGCGCTCATGCCGACTGTGCCAACATAGAAAAAAAACCGCATATATATATGTGTGATTTCTGATTCGATGGCTAATTTTATACTGTTATCCTAATATCAGATACCCTATCCGGTATTAGGAATATTTTTTTTAAAGAATTACCAAAAACGGGCAGAGCTACAGCTTTAAATAATGAAGAAACGGCACAGTTAACAAGGAAAACAGACGATATTGGTCTTCAACAAATCTTAACTACTATCTAGAAGGACACACTCAGTACCCGTAGAAAGTTAATGTGAGCAGGAATGATGGGAAACCAAATTTTCGGACTTTATTTTTTTGTGGGTGATTTAGCGGCCGGGGTTTATCTAAATTTTCTGTGATTTGAGGTAGCTCCCGCATTAGCTGTTTTATACCCAAATGAAGACGATCCGGATATACCCCACGATGGAATATGGCTCCAGCAAGATGGGGCCCCTCCACATTTTGGGATTAATGTCCGCCAGTACCTTAATGATACCTTTCCAAATCGTGGGATAAGTAGAAGAGGTCCAGTAGAATGGGCTGCTCGGTCACCAGATATAAGTCCGCTGGATTTCTTCCTTTGGGGCGCCCTTAAAACTAAGTTCTACGTAAATAGGCCGGGAGTCATTAAGAACTTAAAAAATCGCATTCGTACAGAGATGAGGGCCATCACACCTGAAGCTATTTCAAATGCGATTGATCAATTTCAACGTAGAATTTATCACTGCCAGGCTGTGAATGGTGCTCGATTTGAACATTTATTATAGTTTCCTTTTTGTTTGTTGCGTCCAGATTAAAATTAACTTAAGTTAAACTTGTTGTTTCAGATTAGTTCAGTTATTATGTTAACGTTGTAGATTGCATAATACTTAAATGAAACAAATAGTTTCTAATTTCCAATTTGTTTCATTTAAGTGTTAATATGAATTTCCATCAAGTAAAAATCAACACACTTCGATTGCATAATAAACTTAATATCACTCTACCATTACTTTTTCGCTTTTTTCTCAAAAACTAGTTCAGTAAAAGTATTGAAGTTTTATATCATTAAAAAGAGAAAAAAACATCTCTATCAAATGAGTAAGTACAATATAGGGGTACCTTGTCATTAAAAAAAAATGTAGTGGTATTCGTTGCTCCATTGTTTTTTTAAGAAACCACTAACTAAAATTTGTATTTCAGACATTTTTTGATAAAATAAATAATCACCGAGATATATCGAATATAATCCGTACTTTTTGGGCACCCTGTATAATCAAAATTTAATTAAATTTTCTTTCTTAACGATTATGATAATTTGGTCAAGTAAAATTGAAACTGTAGTAACAGCACCATCTAACCGAAGTGTCTAAACTGCTGGTTGTAACCTAGAAAACTGTAAATATGTGGCGCCCTCCGTAGCAGAATTATATTATTTTATAATTACATATAAGATTCAGTTTACGTTTATTTTTATTGTCTGTGAATGATCATAACCTTTTTTTTTTTTTAAACTGTGAATTTATAGTCTTTTTTTTTGTACCATGAAAGACACTGATAATAATAACGCCACACTTTGTGAATTATTTGAAATTGCTCACGAATTAAAACTGGATTTACTTCTCGGTCGAATTCAACGTCTTTATAATGAAGACACTTACTCAAATGGAATCCAGGCAGCGGAAAACTGTGTAAATGAATTAAGATCATCTATATTATTCCAGTTTAATGTATTGTTAATACTTGAATTATCTGCATACTAAATTAATAATTTGTTTTAGAATCCCACTTGTTTCATATGCAATGGATACTTTGGCCCCTGTTTCGAAGATCCTACCTGTGCTGCATGTCACGCTTTTTTATACCCAAGTGCAGCATCTGAAGGTGCACAATTAACAGCTTTATTTCCTGGAGTAAGTATTATCTATATATAAGTACATATTTGTTGCTTTGACACTTGTACATTCATTTAATTGTATATTTATTTAATGTTAATATGCCTTCGATAAGCCTTTTATTAAGCTGACTATCAATATTACATAAATAATACAAAATGCTCATAATGCATAAGGGTACCAGTAGGTACATGTGAGTATAGTGTGATATTTGGATAATGTGATTACTTGTACAATAGTCTTACCTATAAAGTAAAATAATACAAATTGCATTATTTTAACATTATGTAGATTTTTTTCCTGTGATATGTAGCGTAGGTATGTTGGAATTATAGTCGAACCCTGATAAGATACTTTACTCACAATGTATCTTCATTAACATCTAGCCTTTTTTTATATTCTTGGTTGATTTTTATATTAAATATTTTTGTATGATTATGGAGTTGCATATATACATTGTTAATGATAAGGTTGCAGAAAATAGTTAACCGTGTAATTTAATTATGTGTGCCGACACGATATCAAAAGTAGAAATAGTCACTTATAAAAGAAACAATGTTGAAACTTGCAAAGGATTTGATACATTTTCAGTGTGTTTGTGATTTCTGTTTTTGTTCAATACACCATTTTTGCTACAAATTTTAATTAAAATTTCAAATAAGCCTTATAACTTTACTTTATATAAAGTAAAATATTTAACGATTTTAAATCATTGGGTAACACTATTGTTTGCCAAAACATATGAGATGTATAATTAAACTGAGATGAAAATATTTTGTAATTTTCTGATTTAGAATAAATAATTTTTCAGTTGTTTTATGCAATTTTTGAAACAAATTTATATTCTTTAACCTTACTTTGTCGAAATCGATATTTAATAGTACTAATGCTTTAAATACAATAGGTATAATTCCACAGTTCTTTTTTTTAGGGTCAACCGTGGTAAAAGTAAACGATTTTTACCATCTTGTAAAATTTTTTAATTTAAAGAAAAATAAAAGGCTTTCTTGTCATAAAATGTTACAAATAAAATTTTTAGGCTAATTTTGGGTGTTTAACCTTTCAGTGATAACGTACCGGTATTTAACACCTGTGAGACTGGTTTTAATTTAAAGAAATTTTAGAGCGATTTTTTAATTTTTTTGTCACAAACGAAAATGATTATGTTTCCTTGTTTATTTGTCTTAGTAATAGTTATAATTTTAGTAAGAAATATTCATTTCAATGAACAAAATGTTATTAAGATAGAAATAAGCACATATTGAAGAAGACGTAAATTACAAATAGAATTGTGAAGAAACTAAACAAAACTTTATCCTTAATGATACAACTGTAGATAAACAAAACAATAACGTCTGTAAAAATAAAAAAAATCTTGTAAGGCAAAGTATAAACAACGTACCTTGCGATGAACATCAATAACAATTTACATATTACAATCAGCACATACCATCATAGCATGTTCTAAACAAAAGTGTTTCTGGTATTTATTGCACGAGTATCTGGTTTTCCTGTTCTTTTTAGAATCACAAATGGCACACCTGCCAGGTATATTATTTTTGTGATAAACATTGGCTTGGGCAATATCTGAAATTTCTTGAATTCTCAGTCTTAATTAATCTGGGAATGTGTTGGTTGTGAGATCTTTCTATAAGTTTATCCTTCAACAAACTCATAACTAAACCTTCTAAAAACTGACTACGAGTCACAGTACTTCCTACACTATTCGAATTATAAATAGTAAAAGCATTAATTGCTGATATATTCAGCATGCTGTAGAAGATAACCATGGGCCATCTTCGAGTAGCTCTAGTCTTGCTGTGTTGTATGTTGTGCATAACTTATCAACCACATCTACTCCACTTTTGGTAGAATTGTACAACATAATAATATCAGGTTTTCCTGTATTAGCGTCGATCGCGTTTTCATGATGCATCGTAGAGAGCAACAATATATTTCTATTTTTTTTTGTAATATAAGACACCAAAGTACAGGGTGGTTCATTTTCGATGTTTTCTTATGGGAAGTACCCTTTCTATTACAGATAGACAAAAAGTAATATGACGTCCTTGTGCTCGATTTTGGTGTTAATTAAGATCCAATAGTCATACTCAAGATATCTCTGACCGTTATTGCGCAATTAGCCAAAATTGAAAACATGGCGATTTTGAAAAACTTGAATAACTTTTTTCGTTCTAAATGTATCGACAAACTGTAAAAACATTCTTAAGGCACTTTTTTAAGTAGAATTCGTTAGTGCATTCACATTTTTAATACCTCCTTAATTTAAAAAGATGTAACATAAAGTTGTATTTTTTTATGACATTTATAGGAGGCTGAGATTTATTTAAGTAAAAACAAATGATGCGTATATGTCAAATAATAAATTTAAAATTAGAAGTGTGCAACAAAGTGATCTTGGAATTTAGTTATTAAGATGCCTAATTATGCAAATTC
This sequence comes from Vesta saturnalis, assembly GCA_036346205.1. NCBI lineage: Eukaryota > Metazoa > Arthropoda > Insecta > Coleoptera > Lampyridae > Vesta > Vesta saturnalis. Next base: position 140,366 of record JARFJB010002235.1, read on the forward strand.
AGCAAAATTTTGCCTGTTAAAGTCTGTTATATTATCCGAAGGTGATAAGAATGTGGCATCGGAATTATATTTACAAAATTTTCCTGAAAGGCAGCAGCCAAATAAAAATATTTTGAACGGTAAAGTTAATAGAAATTAAAATTTTTGCTAGCTCAAAACAACATTTGAATTAATTTTAGGTTACAGAAAAATTTAATTGAATTGGGTTCTTTTAAAAATCACAGGCCAAAAACTTATTTTAAACGAAATTCTGAAGAAAATTCAATGGTCGTCTTAGGACAAGTCGAAGCAGAGCCAACAACTTCATCTAGACAAATGGTTAATCTAAGCGTGTCTCGAAGTAAAAGCCCTTCGAATTTTAAAGAAACCCAAATACCATTGCTATAGATTTCGGAAGGAACATTTTTTGACTATAGACAGAAGGCGGCGTACTGAGTTTTGTAACTGGTATATAAGTCAGTGCCAAAATATACCTAATTTTTCAAACTCTATTGCATGGTCAGACGAGGCGCATATCAGTAGTGATGGTATTTTTAATAATCACAATTTACCTTACTGGGCAGATACTAACGCTCATGTCAGTGTTGTCCGCAGGAGGCAAGGGACATTTAGACTAAATGTGTGGTGCTGCATTAAAAACGGACGTTTTTATTATCACATGTATGAAGGAACATTAAACTCAATGAAATATCTCAATATTCTACGAATTCATTTGGAGGGATTCCTACAGAGTCTTCCTTTAGCACAATATTGCAATGTGATATTTCAGCAAGACGGAGCTCCCGCACATAATTCCCGTGTAGTTAGTGACTACTTAAATTTACGTTTTCCTAATAGCTGGATGGGAACGACAGCACCAATGTTGTGGCCTGCTCCTGCACTCAACACTACAACGCCGGAAATGTTAAATAAAATAAGATCTTTTGAAAATAGAATTAATCGTTGTATTCAGGCATATGGCAGACATTTTGAGCATATGTTAGAGTAAAATTATTTTTTTCCTAGCGTCTTGTTCGTTTTTGTTAATTATTACTTCTCTCATTAAAAAAAAATATTTTGCCGTTTTTATGTTTTTGGTTAATAACTTATAATTTGAGTTTTAAGAATAAAAATGATAATTATTCGAATATTTGTTTTATCAATAAATTCATTAAATTTAAGAAAATGTTGAATAACAACAAAATGTAATATTTAGGTATCGGAAACCATATATCAAATGATAGAGAATGTTTGTGTGAATAATGTAGATTAATAAAATACAGGGTGTTACATTTAAAATACCAAGATAATGTGATTTGAATGTAAATATTTTACAACTGAAAATTTTGAACACCCTGTAAGGAATTAAGAATCATTTGTTATAGCAATTCAAAGGGTAACAACTTTAATATTTACAACTAGAATTTTGTCATTCTAATTTAATTGGTTCGGTCAGTATGATGTTTTCCCGAAAACCTATTATTTTCATAAAATTCAAAATATCTCGAAAACTGTAATATTTACCTATAGGAATCATTTATTAAAGTGCACCTTATTTTTACAGTGTGCTCCAATAAAAAACAACATAAGTTTGATCAACCACGCTTTTCTGGAACACCCAGTATGTACGAAAATAATTTGAAAATGTGACCACTACTAATATACATAACCCCCTGAAAAATAAATTTGAAAAAACGTATTGTCTAGATACAAAAGACCGTCCCGTTGGTGGTGGCCCACCCTGTATAACAGAAATTGGATATAAAAAATAAAAACTATAATTAAAGGTTCCTTCACCTTTTTGCATTATTGTAGGAAATGGCAAAACTCCTAGAATTTGTTCCTGAGCGACATAGCTAACATCACTCGAGTCAATAGCAACATTTTGAGACTTAACGTCAATAGCTTTAATACTAGCACCGCCGGCTATTGTAAATACCTAAAACTGCCGTGGCCGGTCATTTTGACCTCTGAACAAGGAATGTAATTTTGAGATGTATTCTTTATATATTTTAGACTTAATTGAGAAAGAAACATAAAAAAAACACATTTTAGGTAAATATTCATTTTAATTAAATAAAAATTAAATCGATTCTAATACATTTAGAATTCGGTACAGTTTTACGCTCTACAGTTCAAACAAATAACGGTCTTTGTTACACTTCCACACAGCGTTGAATTCAGGGGGGTGCCCCCCACCCCCCCCAACTCGCTGGACCCCCCCACCCGGGCAAAATTTCTACAATTATTGGAAATAATAAAAATATCGGCCTTTGATTTCGACGAAGTCATAGCTTACGGTAACAAAGTAATAAATGACACATAAACTTCCGGTGTTAGGTTCCCTGTGCCGCCCGCCGGTGCCGTATTCAACAGATTTGCACATTACCACTTGTTTTGTTAAAATTGTTTCCGTCTTATTAGGTCAGTCTAAGCGCAGTTTTCAACGTTTCAGTTCAGTGAATGAAATTAAATGGTATTAGTGGTTTTTAATAAAATGAGACACCTAAACTTAAAATATATGCATTATACATTGTACGTTGGTGTTGGAGTAATTATTAATGTCGTGAGTAAATTGTATGTTTTTGTAATATTTTATTTTAGTTTTGCAATGTCACAAAAGCAAACTTTTATTTCCAAATTTTTTTACAAGAGGCAGAAAATAGACGTAGATAGCGAAGGCGACCTTTCGAAGTCTGATGATACAAATTTTAACGCGAGTGGCTGTTCTTCAAAAGTTGCAACTTTTGGCAGTAAAAGTAATGATAATGAATTGGGAAGTACGTCCCTAACTGTTGTTGATAGTGAAGTGAGAAAAGGCAGTTTCAACAAAAAATGGTTGAGAAAATATGACTGGCTTTACTCAGATTGAAACTTGAGCTGGAGCATTTTGTAAGCATTGTGAAATATTTTTGAAATACGATTTGAAAGCTTTACAAAACACCTCTGGTGTTTTCATAAATCAGCCATTTAATAATTTCCAAAACGGGGAAACTTGAAAAACATGCGAATTCTGAGCATTATGCACGGAGTCTTGCCATGGAAAAATGCGGTTGCAAAGTTTAACAAAACCACTTCATGCTATTCTCAACACCGAAAGCGAAAAACAAATATGTGACAACAGAAAATCATTTTCTTCTTTTATTAATGGTTTGTACTTTTTGTCAAAAGAAAAAATTCCCCATACGAAAAAATATGAGCCCCTTGCTAAAAGAGTGTTGTTGAAAAACAATGTAGAATTACATAATTGGGTACAGAATCATAGTGATCGATCTACATATATCAGAAAAGCGACTTTGGACAAAAGAGATTCTGATAAACTAAGAAATAAATATTTTTCGTTAATGGCAGATGAATCGACAAACATAAATAATGTTTCCGAATTAACAATTCTGCTGCGTTACGTAGATGACAACAAATTAATAAAAGAAACGTTTTTGTGTTTAATTGAATTACAAAATCTAGATGCAAACACAATTACTGAAACTATTGTGGACGAATTATCCAGGAGAAATGTTAATTTGAACCGGCTAGTTGCATGTGTATTTGATGGAGCAGCAACATTTTCTGGAAATTCTTCTGGAGTAAGATAACGTTTGTCGACTAAAGCGCAACGAGAAATATATTCATTGTAGACCTCACATTTTGTCGTTGGGTCTAACAAGTTCCCGCAATAAGCATCCTGAAATTAAGCGTACTTTACATGTAATAGAAGACATTTATAAATTATTTCATAAATCGTCTAAACGCGAAAGTATGGTGCATGATGTACAAGCAGAACCAATTATGAAAATTCCAGAATCCATTGATGTGCGTTGGCTTAGCAATTACAGATCCGTACATGCAGTCAAAGTTTGTTACGTGGCCATAATGATGACCTGTGAGCACATTCATAAAGACGGGGCTTATCTTGCTTCCCTGGCTGGAGGAATTCTGTTGGAAATGGAAAAATCTAGTTTTACTTACTCTCACTGTACTAGATGAAGCCTTATTCACAGTTTCGAATTTAAGCAAAGTTTTGCAAAAAGAAACATTAATGCTTTCCAGTTTGCCTACACTTATCTCAGCTACGTATAACGATTTGGAAAGTATTGCTTTGCAATGTCTTGCTTATACTGAAGAGAGTGAATTGTACCGAAACTGCGAAAAATTTATAGAAAAAGCTTCTACCTCACGGAAAATTATAGAAAATGAAAACTAAGTTTAACGATAAGGCAGTTTCTTTAATTACTTTAAGCGCTAAATTTGAATCTGCGGATGCATTTAATACTCTGACCATTGATGAAGTGCAAAAGTTACGTTCTCATCTTATTATCGACGATTCTGAAAGTGTTTGGGAAGATATTCGCTCTTTCAAATATGTACTAAAGGTTGAAAAACCGAATAATCCCATAATACCGTATGTTCTTTAGTCCAACTTTGGATATGAAAGTTTAAAAGATTTGTGTATTCAATTGTGGTGTATACCAGTCTCTACAGCTAGTGCAGAACCATCATTTAGTACAGTGAATCGCATATGTACCAAACTTCGAAATCGTATGGGCAAAAATACGTTAAATGTGTGTATGAAAATTAGCATTGAAGGACCAGAATATTTATCAAACGATTTTGGTAGAAGAGGTTGTAAATTTATAGGCGAGACAAAAGCAAGGAAGAATTAGATTATTGAAGTGAGGTTTTTTTGCTATGTTTTTTTGTATGTCATGCACCACCAAAAATTCATTCCCCCTCCCGGACCAAAAAGTCTGAATTCAACACTGCTTCCACAAACATATTTGTTACACATTGAACAAACGTCAGCAGTTTCGTTTTTGTGACATTTTTTAATTTGGCACTGATGACGTTTTTTTAGGTTTCGTTGTATCAGATGTGCTGGTACTTACACCAGAATCTTGTTTCGAATCGAAATACTATTTCTTACTTCCTCAGCTAGAGTGAATATAAAGTCACTTCTTTTTATTTTACTGTCTACGACTTCCTTATAAACTATCCATGCGTTGATTGTGGCAAGATCTAAAACATTGCAAAACACTAGCCATCTACGTGAACCAGCTTTCGTAGAATATTTTCTAGCCATTTGGTCCAACACTTCTACCCCAAACTTTGTTTCATTGTAATACAACACTGTATCAGGTTTCTTCTTTTTGCCATCATCTATAGCCACAGTTGGATGTAGCGTACTTAGCAATATGACATTTTTATTAACTTTACCCTGATAAATTGACAAGGTGCTTTTATCATTTTTCATTACTGTGGTAGAATATAACGGTGCCCTTTTATTCTTGATACCAATTGGTAATTCCCTTCTTGCTCAGTTCATTGTTCCTACTATTGTTGTATTCTTTTTTGCCAGCCAGGGGCGCGCCAGGAGCATGCGGCGCCTGTGTCAAAATGTTTGATGGCGCCCCATTAATTAAAAACATTTGTATCAAAAACTAATATTATAAATATTTTGCATGCCTAGGTGATAAGAGCCCCAACAACTATAGGTTCGGACACTTTAATTTTTAATTCTATAGTAGCATTTTTAAGTATACGACATGAATAAAAAAATAATGAATAATTAATTTGAAATACTTTAATTTTTAGGCTTATGTTTAGGGACATTTAAATGACTGTTTTTGTTATATTCTTAACGCATTGAAATAAAAAACACACAAAGATTGAAATAGTCTGTGTAAACTTTTTTATTTAAAATACAAAATTACAAAGACAAGAAAACAGATAAACAACAATAATAAATGAAAAATATAATATTTATAATATAAACATAATACATATACGGTAAATTAAATGCAAACAATGTAAATTTTACTTTCCTAGCTTTTAGCAAAGAAAAAGTTTGGATAATATCATGAATATCAAGTTTATCCAGTATGTCAGACTCAATTGAAATTATTGTGAGATCTGATAATCTATTTTGCGCCATTGTGGAGCGTAAATAACTCTTTATGATTTTTAATTTCGAAAAAGACCGCTCCGCAGACGCTACTGACATAGGTAATGATAAAAGAATACGGAGTGCTACAGTAAAATTTGGAAAAACTCCTACTAAACATTTGAATAAATATACTGAATTATTTGGGATATATCTTTTTTTGAATTCGTAATAAATACTTGACATTGTAAAATTTCTTCACATAAATCATCTGCGTCAATATCGGACTGATTTTCATGAGTTAATTTCGCTTGTAATTTTTTGCAGCAAGATAATAGGTATTCTTTATTTTGTAAATTATCTAATGAATATAAAAATTGGAATGAATCCATATGTTCTTTTAATAAAGAAAATCTGTCTTGTAATGAAATTAATGTTTGATCTATTATACAGAATTAAAATTTACTTTGAATGAATTTTCAGGATTTACTATAGGTTGATCTTCATGTTCATAATCAAATTGAGTAGATTTTTACGTCGTCTTAATGGCCTCGCACTACGAAATTCAGTTTCTATGTCAAACTTTTCTGCAATTAATTTGGAACTTTCAACAATTTCTGCAAAACTAGCATCAGATCGATAATTAGTTAAAAATGTATTTAGTTTGTTTAATGCATCGAAAGCAAGTTGCAAATTTGTAATTTGAGATTGAAGCATTTTACTCACAAAATTTACTTGATTTAAAATATCATACCACACTTTAACGGAGCAAATAAATGTAAATGTAGAAATTTTTCTCCCAGACATTTTGCTTGGTATTTAGATTGTTCGTCGACTCTTGTGTGGTCATTGCAAATTTCAAATAATGCATCAAAACTTCTGGTAAATATTTATAGAGAGGCTTTATGGCATCAATTCTACTTGACCAGCATGTTTCGGATAAGGGCTTTAAAGTTAAATTAGTAACATGCTTGATTAAGATATTCCATCGATTAGTAGACGCTGAGAAAAATTTGTATAATTCTTGTATTATATTAAAACATTTATTGTTTCATGGTTGATATTAGCGGCATCATTTACAATTAGATTCAGGCTGTGATTCGCACAAGGAACATAAAAAGCTCATGAGTTCAAATCTAAAATTCTTTTTGTAGGCCACTATTTTTGCCGCGCATGTTAGAGCCATTATCATAGCCTTGGCCTCTTATATTATTTATGTCTAAATTTAATGTTTTTAATAGATCAATAAGAGATGTTGTTAATCCAGCCCCTGTAACATCTAAAATTGGATAAAATGTTAAAAAATGTTCATGTATTTCAGTCGATCCTAATGCTAAATTGAAATGAAAGAATCGAATTATTACACTTATTTGCTCAATATGAGAAACATCCGGAGTGCAATCTAATATTATTGAAAAATATTTATTTTGTCGACATAAATTTATAATATGATTTTAATATTAAAAGCCATTAAGGAAAGTATTTCATTTTGGATTTTGTCTCCTAGATTGTTGGCATTTTGTGAAATTCAGAATCGCTATTTATACGTCGTGTGTGTTCCGATATAATAGGATCAAACTTTTCTAGCATTTCAATACATTTTAAAAATTACCATTGTTGCGATTGTAAAGATTATTGCTTTTGCCTCGAAGTGCTAAATTTTGTTTACATAAAATTGAATTACATAAATTATTCGCTTTATTACTTCATACCATCATTTACTTTCAATATCTAATATTGTTTGCTGTAAATAATCAACAGTAGTTTTATTTTTGAACGATAGAAGCAACTCTGTCCATTTTTGTAGTTAGTAAAGTGAGTGGAAGTTTTTCATGGCGGTTCAGGTACATTGCTATATGATGCCAGTCATTAAATCCCTGAATAAATCTATTTTGCTGAGAAGGTTCGAAAAGTTTATAACAAAAGCAATAAACATTATTTTTCGTAATTGAGTAAATCAACCAATTTCTATTACATTATTCACCATTTTTCAAGTTTCTCTTATAGTAACTTTCAGAAAATTTTCGACCCAACAAATCGCGCGGAAAATTAAAGTTTTTATTTGTTTAGGACCCGTTTTATAATAACTTGCCTAGATATGTGAGATATTGGTTCCGGCCAAAGCCCTGGGTCATCAAATGCACATTTATTTATTGTATCTGTACCTGTCTCTTCAGTATAGTCCCCAGATCCAAAAACAGGGTAATTTCTTCAACGATTTGATTATCTTCACTGGGAGTTGGTCCTGGCTGACTTTGTATTTTGAATTCATCTACACTGCAACCGGGTACTGATTCCTGAATTGAATCTGGCGGATAATCTTGGTCAGTTCTGGTCGTTTGTTTCGTAAAATACTGTGTTAATCTTGAAGCATTTTCTCTTGTTCTTTTGGCGTCTTTTTTATTAATTAAATTTTGATGCACGGAGAGTTTCTTTTTCTTTCTTTCTTGAGACATCTAAATAAAAATGTTCAATAAATTATAAATGTAATTATTCTATTACCAAAAGTCTTGTTTGCGTTATTTGCTTTAGTTTTACTTTAATTATAGGAAAGTATGAAGTAACATTTTCGAATAATTTCGCTTTTATTACTTTTTTTCTAGATTTTGCAAACATGATCGCTACCCCTATTGGGAAATGCGTATTGTTATGTATGTATGTTTATTTTAAATGCAAAATAGCTTACCTTTAATCTTTAATGTTCTTGATATTCTTAAATTCACATTCACTCACAAATATTTTAAAAATACAAGGTACATAAATTCTACACTAGTGCAGTACTGCTTGCTGAAGGAGAATGAAGCAAATAATATGTTTGTTCAATCATAGACGATTTCAAGTAATGCATGTTTTAACAAGACTAAACGAGTTAGAACGCTTGCGCTTCATTTTGTAAATTCGTGCGTGGACAAATTTCCGCCGCCGCGTCGCCCGCGCGCTCCCGCCCCCACGGCTATATATCCAACGGCGATTTAATATGAAGAGTCCACTGTATACATGATATTAAGACGACTATATGAACTATTCATGTTAGAACAAGAATAATTACTGAGATCATAAATAAGTTATAATAAAATAAGGCGATATTGAATTATTTTAATCACAACCTATAACGAATTTTGAATTTATATACATTTTTAAGGCGCCTTTGGCCTCCTGGCGCCTGTGTTCGCTGACACATTCGACACGTGGACGGCGCGCCGCTGTTGCCAGCATTGTTGCTAAAGTTTGGCTGGTAAAAAAGTTGCCAGTAGTAACATTTCTACCCATATTTAGGAAAGGTGCCATTGATTTTAAAACAACATTCTGGAAGGGTTGGTCATTCAAGAAATATTTAGAATTCGCATCAACAGCTAGCCAAAATTTTACAGCAAATTTATCAGGCTTATTCGTTACATATTGTGTAAATCTACATCTAGCTTTAGTAGGAAACAGTTTTTCGCCTACTGTAATGCATGCTCCTGGAACATAGCGAGCTTTACAGTTACTAATAAATTTATCCCGTATTTCGGACGGCAAAGCAAACTTATCACTAACTATACGTTCTTTTCGTGATTTCACGAAATCGATTGCGTGACATGGTCTCACGAAAAAATTGCGGTCCCCAAGTAACAGACCATAAACTGTCAAGCTGTAATCTTCTTGCGCCGTAAGCACCACGAGCTAGCAATATTGCAAGAAAAGCGTCAAGTTCTTGAAGAGACAATGACCAGTTTGTATCATCTCCTAGTTATCGTTTAGCTTCAATTTCAGTACATTTCTGAATGTGTTTTAGCGATGTGTTATCTATAAACAATCGAAATTTACTTAGCACAGGGTTAGCAAACATTTCTTTTTGCGCAAGGAGTTGGTCCAGGAGTATTTCGCATAACATTTTTTTGAACTATACGGCCAACATAAGGTCCAACTTGATTCCACAACTTCCCATATATCATTAGATTTGGGTGATTGTTTACTCCCCACAGGTAAATGCATGTAATTTTTTCGTTTTGCATGGTGGTCAATGTCATCACCAATTTCATTAAATGTAAAAGGATCAGAAGTGACATTATTTACGCTGACATCAGATTCTTCACTTTGTTCACTACTTTTGTCCTCAACAGGAACAGCTTCATCACTTGCACCATCTTCAGAGTGGTTATTTGCTTTTTCGGATTCGCATTCAGATAAGTTTTCCAACTCCGCAATATAATCTAAAGCCCGTTGTTGTGTAAAACCGCGAGACTACCACATTTTTTTTACTACGAAATTAACCCCGTAATAAGTACATAAGTATCTCACAAGAAGGTTCATTTGCAACTAATTTGAAATCTCAAAATACTTAAATATATAGATCTTTATAGAAACAAGTTATAACTTTTTCATATCTCGGGCGCGTAGGTAAAAATAGCGAAGATTATTCTTAATTTCGGACACGACTAAACAAGTTCTGACTTGCAGTAAACTTCTAAAAGTTACCACAATGATACAGTGTTTTATCTCACCGTTGTAATTATTTTGTTATGTAACCTCGAAACTGATTTGAATATATGGACGGTCAAAATGACGGTTCCGGCAGTTATACAAATACTACAAAAAAACTCTAAAACGACTAAATTTTCTTAATATATTTTTTTATATTCTAAAAGTGCATAAAAATCTAGAAAAAGTCATAATACCTCAACACCGTAACTCCAAGCACAACGGAGAAACAACATTTTAAAGAAGACACGCGGTCAAATTGACCGCCGCGACAGTTCTAGTGTTAAGAGCGACAACTGAACCTCACCATTACTTTTGACGTTTTTGACCGCACATACATACTTATAAATTTTTGTATTCCTTTTACCCCTCTTAAACTCAAAGACAAAATCACCGATTTTTGATTTAACTGTAGTTAAGTTTAAAATATCTTCACCATTGGCAAAAGTCTTCTTCCCAAAGGATATCCTCACCAATCACCATCACTTTTAAATGGCGAACACTCATCGCTGGAAGTTTCATCGTATTTTTTCGTTTTACTTGCCCGTTTTTTATTTTTCACAAAATCTAAGTCCTTCTCTGAGCTTTTTATTTTTGTTGTCTGTTTCTTTTTTTGAATTCTGGCTGGAGTTTTGAATAAGTCGTCAGCCTTTAGTTTCTCTTTCTTTGTTGTACTCTTTTTCATTTTCCGTTTCTGCGCCTCTTTTAGTCTATTTAGTACTTCCTGAGTAGTTCATACTTCCCCATATTTAAATGGTCGTAATCTAGGTATTACTTTCGTTTCTATAGGATTCCTACTTTCAAGTGATGTTTCGGATGATATTTGTAAATTGTGATTTAAACTAATACTGTCAGCGCAGGTAGACGTACAGGCTTCTGTGGCTCGGTGCTTACATTTGCTATTTTCTTTAGATATCAAGACATTGCAAGTATTACAAGCAGACGTACAAGTTTCTGTTACTTCATTTTCACACTGACCGTTTTCTGGAGATAGCATGACACTTTTATTAGGTTCTGAATTACACGTACTTGTAACGTATGGGTGTCAGATATTGGTTGTCTACCTCATTTTGAAGTTCTACAGTGGTGTTTGCTGTTGTTTTCTGTTTACTTCTTTCATTTATGTCTTGTGTTTCCACAACTACTTCTTCTGAAGACGCAGATGATGGCTGTCTAGGTTGCACAAAAATATCTGGTTTCTTCATTAAATAAGCCTCCAAATCTGATTTATTGAATTTACCTTTCGGAAAGTTCGTGCTATCAACAGGAAGTATGCCAGAGCTCTTGAACCCTGAGACAATTTTAATTTTTTTAGAGCAACATACCATACTTCGCCAAGCAACTCCGCAAAATCGGATTTCGACAATCTGCCAGTACCTTTGCCCATTTGCTTTTTACCAAAATCAATAAGCTTTTTCTCCCAGCATGTCTTGACTGGTCCAAAGACACATTTATCAAATGGTTGCAGTAGATCTGTTAGATGGCTAGGCAGTTTTATTAGCGTTATTTTATTCGCAATTACCTCTTCAATTACGCGAACGCTGATATGGCTCTAGTGCCCATCGTACAGCAACACGGCTTCATCACCTAAAAGATTATTTTTCTCTCGTACAGTATTTACATGAGGAACGAAACTTGCTTGAAACCAACTGAAAAATTGTGGCTCTTCCATCCACCCATTCTTCGACACTAGAATACCTTGTACCTGGATAAGCTTTTTCTGAAATCCAGCGAGCTTGGACTCCTACATAGCGGTGGTAGACAAGAGCCATCGGCACTTATACATGCCAAAACTGTAGTAGACTCTCTACCAGAGCCGCCAGAAACTCGACTTTTCCTTTTTCACTGATGACTCTTAGACGACTTGGATCACTTTTAAACCCGGACTCATCTGCATTATATTGTAAACAAGCCTTTTTTTTTCAGATAGAAGAACTTAAAGTTTGACTGAGGTCTTCATAAAACTGATATATAATATCAGACTGTCTAGCTTCCACCTCGGCTTCCACCCTATATTTTTGTAAATGTTCGGGTTTCTTTATGACAAAATATTGCTGTGTCTTTTTAGGAACAGGTAGTACCAGTCTTGACTGGGTCTTCCATCAATAAATGTTGTTCTTAAATTGTTTCTTGTTACGTATTGCTGGATTAAATTTAGTAGCTCATCTTTGTCGCATTGGTAACAACCCTAGTCCTAGCCAACAGGCAGTCTACAATTTTCGTTTTCATTTCTGGAGTCAAGGCTGTTTTGTGCCCGCGACCAGTGGCATCCAAAGATGTTTTTCGCCCATTTAATCTTAGAGAAATTACCGCAATGTGTACATTATAAAAGTGTTGAGCTTCACGGTACGTTGTACTTTTATTTTGAACGTCTGCATCAGCATTAAGCAAATCCTCCTTACTATTTGACGGTCCATTTGTTTTCTGGACATATTTTCGAGGCATCTAAAAGTAAAATAAAAAATATCTCTGTATTTGCAGCATTTACCTAAAAAGTGTGTTTACTTTTCCACCATTATGAAATCTTACCGGGGTAAATGTAATCACGATTATGATAAATTTTTATTTATACTTTAGTCACTTAAACAAGTCTGAACAAGTGGAATACATCTAGTACTTAATTCACTTTAAATCGTACCTTATAGAAAAAAATTTCACCACCACACTTGTAACACTTCTGCTTAAACGAAATACAATTTTTTATGGAGGTGCAGCACTCATCAATTCAGACTAAACAATACTAATCTGCTAAGATGTTATACCTGTTTTTTTACTGTACTCATAAAGAAGCAGGCGTTCAGTTTTCCGGCAAGAAACAATTTAGAAAAACAAATGTAGAATCCTCCTAGTAAAAAAGATATGTAATTACAATTACCCTGTTTAATATTTACTGAGTCAGACACCTATAATTAAATTCTATTTCTCTCTGTATAATTCAAGATAAATATATAATGTTTTAAAATAACAAATTTGTAGTTATAGGTATACAAACCATTAAGGTAAAACAACATTTATACTTCATGTAAATTTATAATTCTTTATTTAAAGTATCTGTTGAAGGTGAGTCCATAAGTTATCAACAATTACATTAAAGACTTCTGTTTATGTTTATAAATTTCGACTTCAAATACTTCTAAGTTGATCTTTTTAAAATTAAAAATGTAAATATTGTATCTGTTTTTGATGAAGTTATTAGGTGATTATTTACCATTAAGTGTTTGGCATAATTTTATTTGTCTGTGTTAATATTTGTAACATCTGTTTTTTGTATCTACTATCAAAGTTCCTAAGTGTTTGTCCAATATAAACAGAATTACTTATGAATTGTTGCAGTTCAATGTTATAAATACCCACTGAACTAGTTGAATCTTTAGCATTAAAAAAACGTTCAAAAACACTTTTGAAAGCTACTTTATACTTCTTGTTCTTTTGTAATATCTGAGCTACTTTTTCTGATATTTCTCCAAAATATGTAATTGATATGTATTTATTTTCTCTCGTTCTGTGTTAACTTGATTTTTAAAGTGGCGATTATACTGAAAGGCAACCATTTGATTGTGCAATTTGTTTTATAATTGATTTTTCTTTATTGAAGTTTGTTTGGTTTAATGGTAATGACATTGCTCTATGAACTAATGACCTATATGCAGTTAGCTTATGTGTTTTATGGTGACATGAATTGTTTGAAATTGTAATTAATGTCTATATGTGTCGGTTTTCTGAATATGGAGAACCCAAACTTGGTCTATACATTAATGTTTATGTTTCAATCTAGAAAATTAATAGCTTTGTTTTGTTCTTTCTCTAGTGTAAAGTTTACGTTAGGATATAAATTGTTACTATTAATTAAAAACTTGATCTGATAAACTACCAAAACATGCTAAAATGTCATGGACATAACGAAACCAAAATACAATCTTATCAGAAACATTTAATTAAAAAATTTGATCTAAATTATCCGTAAGATATTAGCTAAAATGGGCTGCCCATAGGAAAACCATTTTTTTGTAGAAAAATCTTATTACAGGACAACCTCGATAGTCCGAATTCTTCGGTACTTCGGATCGCCCAATAGGATACAAGTTGTATGTTATACTCCGGATCGTCTCGTATTTGATAATCTGGGCATACCAGTCTGGGCAGGATTTTGCACGCATTCGGTCGAATTTAGGGCAACGACTAATTTACGCATTTCATCGGGTACCGTGGCATAAGCAGGTAGATAAAACGGCAACAAAACGAAAACTTTAATAGAGAAACCTGAAGTGTTAAATAGATTAGAACGGGGCGAGAGTGGCAAAATTTGATCTATTTCTCATGGTGTCGGAACATCTACGATATCAGACATAAAGAAAAATAAAAAAAAATTAGAAATATACAGACACATATACAGACCTACATATGCACTATCTAATAATTATTTTATAAAGTGTAATATTATATGTATTGTGTTTCAAATTCCAACTGCTAGAAAGACATTAAAACAAATATAATATCCAGAAATGGAGAAACTCCTTTTTGAGCGGTTTTGTGAGCAACGGTCTCGACATATTTCCATAGGGGAGACTGGGGTACATTTGATCACGGGGTAGATTTGAACATTGAATATTTAGCCCGTCCTGTTTAAAATTTTGATTTGATAATTTTACTAGAGTTGGCCACTGCTAAAGATCATGTGTCAAAAATCAGTGCTAACTTCAGACATGATTCGACGTCGTCAGAACAGTTGACTCATATAGGCTAATAAAAGTGAAATATTTAGAAGTCTTAATTTTGACTGTTTTGTTTGGTGATTTTTGAATAAATAAGTTTAATACCATTAAAAAAGGTAAGTTTGAGCTGAATATTAATGTACTATTTTTTATGTTTTTGATTTTTGGTCAGGTCGATAATGTTAAATTAATGAAATATGTAACCCTGGGGCACATTTGAACAAGGTGCATGGGGTACATTTCAACATGACATTGTTGTAATGTAATTAATTTACGGGACACTGTGGTAAAAGGTATGCCAATTAAATTATTTTTTTTCTTTCAGATTCAACATGGTAGACAAATATTTAAAAAAAAAGAGGAGAACCGGTATACAATGAAGAAGACGTGGAAGCTGCAATTAGGGTACATTTGAACATCACATTGATGTAATGTAATTATAAAAATTAATTTACGGGACACTGTAGTAAAAGGTATGCCAATTAAATTTTTTTTTTCTTTCAGATTCAACATGGTACGCAAATATTTCAAAAAAAAGAGGAGAACCGGTGTACAATGAAGAAGACGGGGAAGCTGCAATTAGTGCTGTGCGATAGCAAAAAATGACTTTACGGGAAGCGGCATCACATTATGGCATGTCTCATACCGCCCTATATTACCGCCTTAAAAAGGTAAAGGTGGATGATAATGGCATTATGTCTTCTTCTCTAAAGCATACTTTTCATTCAAAATACTCAAGCCAACAAGTGTTTTCAAAAGAACAAGAATCAGCTGTAGTTGAATATGCTATCAATTCATCAAAAATTTGCTACGGTCTTACTTACAAACATTTGAGAACTCTTGCTTATGATTATGCTAAACATTTAAAATTAAAAATGCTTGACAGTTGGACTAATAAGAAATCAGCTGGAGAAGGTTGGCTTTACAGTTTCATGCGAAGACACAGAAATCTTACCATTCGTAAGCCTGAAAATACTTTACTACTATCGGGGTGACTTCATTTAACAAAACTAATGTGGAAGCATTTTTTGACAACTACGAGCGAGTCCTAAATTCTAAATCGTTTACAGCAGCTCAGATTTTTAATCTCGATGAGACTGGGGTTTCGACAGTTTTGTAAGCTCCCAATGTTGTAGCTTCACGAGGTACTAAGCAAGTTGCCCAAGCAATCTCTGCCGAAAGGGGATCATCTATTACTTTGTGTATGATTATTAATGCTGTTGGAAACGCACTGCCTCCTGTATTTGTATATCCTCGTGCCAGAGCCAATGTCACGTTGATTGAAAATGGTCCATCAGGAAGTCTGGCTTTGACCAACAGCCCTGGGAATCACTGTATGTCCCAAGTCCTATTCATGGATGTTCTAAAGCATATCGTTCGTCACACCAAATGCAGCTTAAATGATCATATCCTTATGCTTATGGATAATCATGAAAGCCACTGTTCTCTTGAAGCTGTCATGTATGCTCAAGAAATGGCATAACATTCGTTACATTGCTCTCACAAAATGCAGCCCCTTGATGTTGGCGTCTTAGGACCATTTAAATCTAAGATGAAAATAGCGCAAAATAACTGGTTAACAAGCAACCCTGGTAAAACCATTTCCATACATAACTTGCCGACCTTAGTGAATATTGCATTTAACTCGACATTTACAAGGTTAAACATTATTTCGGCATTTAGTAACCTAGGTCTATGGCCCTTAAGCCAATTAGCTTTCAGCGATGAGGACTTTATGGGTGCAAGTGTAACTGATAGACCAGTTTCAATCTCAGTTACAGAGAATGAGTCAGATGTATCATTGATATCTACTGTTTTCGAAAATCCTATCCCTACACCTGGATGCAGCAAAGACAGTAATAAAAATATGTTGTCACCGCAGGATATTCGTCCATATCCAAAGGCTGGCCCTAGATCTCGCTCGGCGAAAGGTTGAAAGAAAGGGAAATCGCGCATTTTAACCGAAACCCCTGAAAAAACAAGACGTTAAGTAGAAAGAATGGAGAGAAAAGAAAATCTGAAACACTTAAACGACAAAAAATTGAACAGAGTTAAGAAAAACATAAATAAGATGGTTTGCGAAGATAAAGAGTCTGTTGAAACCAGCACTAATTCTGATAGCATGTCTGTTCATGATGAATCATCAGATCAAACTGAAACTTTTAGCGACTTACAGAATTACGATTTGGAAACAGGTGATTTTTAAAATAAATGATTTTATTCTGGTGTCATTTGCTACCAAGAAATCTCGAGTTTTATTTGTGGGCCAGATTGAAGAAATATTGGAAGATGGCTTTAAAGTGAAATGTATGAGGAAGAAGGATAATATGTGGAAATTTTTCTTCCCAGAAAAAGATGAAATCAGTGTGATAGAAAAAGAAGATATCATATTAAAGCTCCCTACGCGCGACATATCTGGGGGAACTGACAGGGCCGCCTCTGTTTCATCGTTTAGTTTGAACTTATCTACTACTAAAGACAAAATAATGTAAATTGATTAAACTACCCTTAAATATTCATATATGACAGTTTTCAATAAAAACATAGTTGAATCAAACTATTTTTTACTTTGTTCAAAGCTACCCCACAGCCGTTTAAATCTACTCCGCCATAGGGGTACATTTGAACAAATGTAACAGATTAAAAAAATAAATAAATAGTTTATGGAGCACTTTAATTTTTCAAAACAGACTGTCTCAGTCCTTATTGATCTCCTAACATATTAAAAAAATAAAAACCAAAATTAAATTAAACTAAACATTGTTTTTTGATACTAACTAGATTTTGTTCAAATGTGCCCCAGTCTCCGCTACCATATGAAATTGTATCAGCAAAGTCAAAGCAGTCTTATCAAGCGGTGTATTGACCAGAAAATTTCGAAGCAAGTCGAGGTTGGATTGCAAATTTCAGGAAAAGACATGGTTTGCGTTCCGTAAAGGTCTGCGGCGGAAAATGATCTAATGATGAAACTGTTGTTGATCCATTTTTGTACGCGTTATCGCAAAACATTACGGAACTTATTCTCCTGCCAGCTCAAACATACAACGCTGATGAGTCGGCACTGTACAGGTAAATGCTTACGGAAAAAACAATGGTTCAATCACAAGAAAAAACTGCAACTGGTCGGTAGAGCGCATTACCTTCTTAGCTTGTGGAAATGCTGATGGTTCACACAAACTCCAACTTTTGGTTATATGAAAAGCACGAAATCCGAGAGCCATCAAAAATCAACACATTTCAGTCCAATATAAATTCTCTTCTAATGCTTCAATGACGACAGCAATATTCCAAGAGTGGTTTCACAAATCATTTTTATTCCTTAAGTAAGAAATCATTTACAAAATCGAAATTTGCTAGTACGTGGTCTTCTGATAATTGATAACTCTTCAAGCCATGGGTCTTTTGGAGAACTGTCTAGCGATGATGGTCAATTTACAGCATTCTTTTTTCCACCAAACTGCACCGCACTTCTACAACCGATGACTAATCAGATTGACTAAGCTATTTTACCGAAAAAGCCTGTTGGCGTATTTTTTGTCTCAAGAAGAAGAGAAAGTTTTAAAGAACATAAATTTAAAAGATGCTGTATGCTTACTTAGTAACGCATGGTTAAAAGTTTCCACTGAGAGGTTAGCAAAATGCTGGGAAACCATGATTCTTCAAGTTCTAATTCAGAATGGGAAGCCGAGGATCTAATTCCTTTAAGAGAATTGCGTGAACAACAGATCGCCCTCAAGGACATTTCGCAAATGTTAAACACATTAAGCAAAGACACTTTTGCTGATCAGGATGTAACTAACGGATGGAAAAAGACGAAGACTTGCTTCCAAATGAACCGGAGGTAAATGAAGACAGTGACTACGAAGCTGAGATCATAGATGGTACTAATTCATAAATTAATAATTAAAAGTTTTACTATATGCTTAAAATGGGCAGAAGACAATAACGTTCCAATTCACGACATGTAAGTTTTTCATAGACTCAAGGAATCAGCTTTCATGAACTACTACAAACCTGCTAAGCTAAGGTTTAATGTACGTGTTTCATTAGTATATATCTACAGGGTGGTGCATTATAGACAAAAAATAATATGGGGTCCTTGTGCTCGATTTTTGTGTTATTTAAGATCCAATAGTCATAATCAAGATATCTCGGGCAGTTATTGCGCAATTAGCCAAAATTGATAAAATGGCGATTTTGAAAAACTTGAATAACTTTTTTATTTCTAAATGTATCGACAATCTGTAAAAACATTCTCAAGGCACTTTTTTAAGTAGAATCCGTTAGTGTATTCACATTTTTAATACCTCCTTAATTAAAAAAAGATATGGAAACCACAGTTGGCTATGCCATTTTTAACAATATAATATCGTCAGAAATTATGAAAAGCTAACAGCAAATCAATTTTTATACGTATGTATACATCTAATTCTATAAACGAACAAAAATATGAACACAAAATATCAATATAAAAAACACACTAAAACTACAAATATTTTTCAAACTGTGCGCTCTCTTTTTGGATGCAGATTTCCCATCGTCTTCTAATTGAATTTATAGAGTTATATATAGATAATGGTGTTAATTGTCTAAAAGCCACACATTATTAGTTCTTTTGTATATAATGTTTTTCAAAAAACCCCACAAAAAGAAATCTACAGGCGATAGATCAGGTGAACGAGCAGGCCACAAAATTGGTGCTGTCGTTCCCATCCAGCTATTAGGAAAACGTAAATTTAAATAGTTACTAACTATACGGGAATTATGTTCGGGAGCTCCGTTTTGCTGAAATATGACATTGCAATATTGTGCTGAAGGAAGACTCTCTAGAAATCCCTCCAAACGAATTCGTAGAATATCGAGATATTTCATTGAGTTTAATGTTCCTTCATACATGTGATAATAAAAACATCTGTTTTTAATGTAGCACCACACATTTATTCCAAATTTCCCTTGCCTTCTGCGGACAACACTGACACGAGCGTTAGTATCTAATGCTAGTAAGCTAAATTGTGATTATTAAAAATACCATCACTACTGATATGAGCCTCGTCTGACCATGCAATAGAGTTTGAAAAATTAGGTATATTTTTATGGCCAGCTGTTTTACCGTTTATTCGCTGTACTCGTTATATGCCATTTTAATTCAAATCTATTCCCATGTCTCTTGGCATAATGAAAATTACGCTATTTTCCTTAAGAAGAATGCAATTTTTATTCTTAATTAAAATTTAAATACCAAAATTATTTTAAATTAAAATGAAAATGATTATGTTTTTGCTTTAAAGATTTTCTTGTAACACATACTTGGATGTCAAGATATTCTTACATCATATTAGTTTTCATGGATTATATCTGATCCCAAAAATTAATTATCTTGTGATATGATATCCTTCTAATAATTTTTTATTGGAATGTATTATTAGAGTTCATTGCAATTCAATTTTAATTTTAATTTAATTTCTTATGACAAACAGTGTATTTCAATTTTGATTTAAAACACGAAATGTTTTTGTATGTCTGCACTTGTAATATTGATTTCTATTGAACATAAATTTTTGTGTCTTTTGACTTCTATTCGCATTCGTTATAATTTCCAATTTCAATTCTATTTGAATTTATCATGACATTGCTGTATTTTCATTTTAATTTAAAAAGTAAAAATGTCCTAACGCTATATTTATTTAAAAGTTTTATGAATCTGTATGCCATTTGAGATTTTCGTTTAGTGTTTTTATTTCAATTCGATGTCTATTGCCATTGTAATTTAATTTCCATTTGACTTGAAGGTGTAGAGCACCCGCATAAGAAATGCAATTAAAACTTAGGCAGCGCCCTCTACATTGTAGAGGAAAAATATATATGTGTGTAAGTTTTGTTTTGTTACCTATGCTATGGGCTATCTAAGTACATATGTATGGAGTACTATTATTTGTTCTCATTATATCTTTTGAAACTTGGTTTTGGATCTTAGGAAGTACTATCATTGTTTAAGCAAGGAGTTATATACTCCTTGGTTTAAGTAACAATTGTTTTTTATTATCGTAAGTAGTCCGTCATCACTAACATGTGAGTATCTATCTCTAAACTTCAGGCCCTCCTGGTACATTCTTTTGTACACCAAACTTTTGCTATATTTTAAATGTTTAGCAATTTTTGTGGCTGTGAATTCTTCTCTTCGGAAATAATTTAATTGAACTCTGGTTAGAGAAACAGAAGGTCTACCTGCTCGTCCTAAAAGATATTGAAATACCTATTTAACACATAGAAATATATGTAATACGCATAGGTATTTTGGTTAAACAGATATATATCAGGTTTAGTTACCATTGCTGTTCCTTACCTTGGGTCTGTCTGTCTGCTGTGTATGCAACTTCTGCCACTGGGGCATCATTTTGTTCATCACAAATATTGTAAAGTGTGGTAATGTTGTCATTGATATTATTGAACCTACTCTGACTAATCATACTTGATATTCTGTGTAAATTAGTTCTGCACTATAATAGCAATCATTTGGCATTCACATAATTTCTATTATTGATAAGAGGGCCACATTGCAGGATATTTCTTTTAATTCGCACTAATGTAAACTCCACTTGTGAAGGCATGACACTTATGTTGTTCTCATCTTTAAATAAGTTAAATTCTGATTCACACACATGTATTTTGAGATTTCGTAGTTTAGCCTCCGCAATGTAGACGGCGCTAGCTAAGTTTTAATAACATTTCTTATGCGTGTACTCTACACCTTCAAGTCGAATGAAAATTAAATTACAATGGAAATAGACATCGATTTGAAATAAAAACATTAAACGAGAATCACAAATGGCATACGGATTCATAAAACTTTTAAATAAATATACCGTTAGAACATTTTTACTTTTCAAATTAAAATGAAAATACAGCAATGTCATAATAAATTCAACTAGAATTGAAATTGTAAATTATAACGAATGCGAATAGAATTATCATAACAGGAAGTTAAAAGACATAAAAATTTATGTTCAATAGAAATTACTATTAAAGCTATCTATAGGACATAACAAAACATTTCAATTTTTAAATTAAAATGAAAATACATTATCTCATAAGAAATTGAATTGAATTGTAACAAATATGAAGAAGACAATTAAATTAAAGACTAAGAAAAGAAACTTATATCTCACGAAAATTGGCCCATACATTCGAGTTAATAAAGGAAATGGTATGTTAACAGATGAATTAATTTGCTAGGTTATTGCAACACCTAAATAATTAAACGAGTAGTTAACTTCTACACATTTAGTTATATATACTTAAAAATTAAATTTCATTTTTTTTAAGGAAAAATGATTTAATTTTTCAAATAAACATAACAAATTAATTTATGTTGACATCAAATAAGTTAAGTATTTAAAGTCCTATTTAAATTTTAAATTTATTATTTTGTTTACCTTAAATTTGTTGTAATAAAACATTTGATTTATCTATGAATTACTATTTGCAGTAAAACTGAAATTGTAATATATAAAATCATTTTTACAGTAATTTAAAAGATAAATTAAATTTTTGTTAATGAGAAATACACTTTTGTTCAGGTAAATTCCTAAATTTTTCATAAGAAACAATAGGTTTTATGTATTTTTTTCTTAATTAAAATGAAAATATCTATTTAAATTTTAATTAATTTAAATTAAGTGTCATATATATATATATATATATATATATATATATATATATATATATATATATATATATATATATATATATATATATATATATATATATATATATATTTGGAATTAGCAGCATATCAATCTGATGTTTGCTTCAATTTCCATTAAAATTGCGCAATAAATTTAAAGTGATGAATCGACAGCATTTCCTTACCTGCTGAAGTTCCAGTGACACCCAAAATGTAAAAGAAATTACTTCAGGTATTTCATACCGTTAATTAATTCACATTTTAGTTTAAGGCAGTTAATTATGAATTATCCTTATAATCAAATTAAGTATCGTAATAAAACTCCTTGTTGTCATAATTTTTTACTTGTTATTTTCATGAGTTTTTGTGACTTTTCTATTTTTAAGGTTTATTTGTTCCTTAAAAACAAATTGGCGTCCGAGATTACATTATTTATTTTCAGGTTTGAAGCAACACCTTTTTTTGTAAAGCGAAAATATCTAAACAATTCTATTTTTGTTAATAAGCAAATCAAATGTTATTGAACCTGGACTTATTAACCTACCGATGAGCAAAGTGGCATAAAATCTTCTAGTTATCCATTATTTTCCATAGCTAATTATAGCTCTGGGCTAGAAGTATTAATCATTAAGTGGGTGAATTATTTATACGACACCTGTTAAGATTACAACCGGTCTCTTGTATGGGTGAATTATTTATACGGCACCTGTTAAGATTACAACCGGTCTCTTGTATAATGCGACATTAAACGTAATTGTTATTTTTAATACTCCGTAATCCCTGTACCGAGCGCTATGAGCTGTACATATAGGACTAAAATATTTATTTCTCACATACACACACGCGCGCGCGCGCGCACTCACGCCCCCACACAGCGCACTCACACCCGCACGCGCACTCACCCGCACGTGCACTCAAAATAACATTCACGCTCGCATTCACACGCGCACTCGATCGCACTTACGCGCACTCACACGCCAAACTAGTTCCAATCCCATCTAAGCTCTAGTCAATTTTTGTTTTCTGGGGACCGATCCCTCTAACTACCGACCACTTCCTTAGGGACTACCAATATAATTTTAGACAGAGTCGTTCAATAGGTGATCTTCGACTAAAAATAAAAGCGCGAGTGCTCATTATAAACATGTGACGGAAAGAAATAAATTATGATGAGCGGACGCCACTCTTATTTTTAGCCCTAAATATTTTTGATCACAATTTGGTTCAAATAAAAAAATATTTTCTCCTTTTTAGTGCACTTTCTACGCGCAAATAAAAGAGTGCTTTTTAAAAAAGTTTCTTTTTTCGTAGTATTATTTTTATAATTATTAAAATTTTTTTTATAAAATTACATTCTCACTCATACGTAATACAAAAGTCAATACATTTTACCATATATTTAAGTATGACAACTGTTTTCTGGTCAATACACGTAATATAATACAGGGTGCACATTGATTACACCACGAAGAATTAAAATAAAAATTTTAAAATTGTACATATTTCAAAAACCGTTGTAGATAGCCAAAATTTACTTATTACAAAAAATGTAGGTCTTTCAATTTTCTTTCGAATAATGTAATAATATACAGGGTGTTGTGTTTAAGATAAGATAGTTATTAACATTTAAAACAAAAAAAAACTATAAATTCATATTTCTCGTACACCCTGTATAAAAATTAAATAAGTCATAATTAGACATCGGAATATATGCATACTGCATTTTCTCTAGTTTATGCATATTTTAGGATACGTTTAACAATGTGCAAGAATGAAACTTTTACCGTTAATTAACCCTAACTAATTAATGCATATTTTGCATATTTGAGCAAATGTTGCATTTTATCGGAATTTTGTGCATATTATTGCATAAATCTTATAGATTCTATATTTCTGTAAATATTTTTAACTATGAAACTTAAGGCAGTGCTTTTGGATTTTCCAATTGCGTAAAAGTAAGTGCAAGGCCGAAGGTTACATGACACTTGGTCGACGGATTACGCTAATATTTTAAAACCTTCCTAGTAAAGTTGTATCCGAAGTGGTAAATCACTCATAAACTTACTCTGTAAAGGATTACCTTGGCGAAATGCAATTTTGCTTAAGTAAATTTTTCTCGGTAATGATTACAATAGCACCTAAGCAGGTAAAAGTTGTTCAAACAGCTGAAGTGGCGGTATTCTTTCTGATTTACAGAAAAATTCTTAATATTTAGGTCACTAGAACCCACAGTTGCAGACGAATTGGTTGTTAATTGTTTTTGGTTATTGTTCTGTGTGGCATCGCAATGGCTTCAGAAGGGTAGTAATCTGGATTAAACCGTACTCAGTACTGAATTAGTTTTTGAGGACGATTACATTTTTTGTCGTGCTTGTACCACAACGGTAGACTTTTTTCTTAATAGGAACTTATTTTTATAAAAATATATTGTGTGAATATGTAAATTAAAATATGATTTACGCAAATTCTTTTTTTTTTTGTTGGGTTACTGCTTTATAAACATTTACTTACTAATTAAAACGTTTCTGAATGTTCCATATAGTTACTGAGACAGCTTATGCAAATAGCATGTATCTAATATTTTGCATATATATGTATATATACATATATATATATATATATATATATATATATATATATATATATATATATATATATATATATATATATATATACATCATTCTATCATTTTGCGTCCATCTATTTGGCATTTACCATCAATCTGGCTACACTTTGCAAAGTGGCGTCTGTATATGGACGCCAGATTACAATCCTTAATAATTTTCTTGGTATGAGTGTTAGAGAAGCACCGTTGACAAAGACAATTCTGATAGAATCCTATAATACTCATTCTCAGTATGGGGCCCATTCCATACTCCTACGTTGAGATTTTTTAAAAACTTGTCGACGCCAAAATCGTGTAATTCGTAAAATTGTATACAAACTTAGTTCAGCACTTTGCCGTCATGGCGCTATTTCTAAATATACTTTTATTGTATTTATTCTGTACATTTACAATCTTTCAGACGTCTTTAAATGGCAACACTGTAAAACCAATTTCTAATATTCTTTCTTATTTAATTTGAAGTAATTTCATATTTACGGTCTACAGCCTTCTGGCGTCATTCTACCTAGATATACAATTGATATTACTTAACATCATTATGAACTCACACATGCATTATTTTATAAATCATTCTGAAGTCATATATTAACACATATACATACTGTTTATTCTAGGCAAGATTAGCTATCTCATGCACCTCAAATACACCATTCTATGTACACACCCAGAAAATAATAAAATTTACAGATAAATGTAAAAAATTAAAAATGCAAATTGGTTAATATGTTTTTCAGTTTTGTCATAGGTAGATAACTACGACGGTTGTTTGTATTAGTAATTTTGCTTGGGACACCCAGTTGATTCGAACGTTACCAGATGATATAATCCAATGCAAAATTTACTTATTATTAACAGTTGAGATGACATTATTACCCTTATTTTAAAAGGGTGACTTTTTAAATCGCATTTCGGATTCGCTTCTATATTTGTGTGTACAAATATAAAAAAAATCCGTTTAAAATTAATTAAATAACTTTGTACACCAAATTCATAGTTTTAATCGACACTTCATAGATTTAATTTTGAATTAGTATTTGTTTCAATTCTTAGAGGTAGATAGTTTAACCGAAAGTTTTACCGCAGTATATTCATCCTTAGATTTTGCTTAGTAAACCTCTAACGAACTGCAGAATGTAGATTAAGAAACAAGTGTCTTAATTTTGAATTACGTAGTAACTTGTTACGATGAGACCGTTTATTTATCAAAATTATTTTTTTTAGTGCGACTAAGTTAAATTAGTACCGTTTAGGGTGTTTAGAAACCAGTTCTATTATTAACCTCGTGCCTGCGCATGCGCGTCTGTGCTTGTGCATCAGTACATGTGCAAGCATGGGTGCACGTGTGTTTATCGTTTATCAGGACGTCCATGTCGCTGGCGTATTTGTACTTTTAGAACTAAAGTTGAGTACTTTGTGTTATACTCAGAGAGGTATAATGAGTACGACACCCATCCATGTCCATAAACAGCACTACTAGTTCCTAATAATAGGGCGACACACAATGCTTCCACTGAACCTGTATCATTCTTTTCCCTGTTGAAAATTTTTATTGACTTCCAAAAGGCGGGGTTTTATGCAAGGATACTCTACATCTAATTCACTATACTTAAAAAACGAATGTACGAAAAAAGGTCGCGGACAATTGGTCGCGCGAAAAAATGTCGCGCACATTTGAACGCACATCAAAAGGTCGCCAGCGAAAAAAGGTCGCGAACAAATGATCGCGTGAGAAAATGTCGCGTAGAAAAATATAACTATTAAACATTCCTCCACATTTTATCCAGGCTTAGGACTGGCAGTTAATAACTGCCATGTTTAAAAGTTTTTTTTTTATGTTTTTATATTTTATGATTTTTTTATTTTTTTTTGTTGGTTCTTGCTTTTCTGCTTTTTATATTTGTAACTCGAAGTTATGAGCAACCGCCCTTAAATACTCCTAATGTGGATGATTGGCATATTATTGACAAATAGTTTTCTGTCGCTGCGCCGTATCTTTACAAATTTTTTTGAGTGGCTGTTCGTTTCCAGCTATGTAGTGTTCAATTTTCAAACAATGTAAACTTTCCTCTTTCTTTAACGAATTGATAAATTTCTACAAATTTAGATGTGCTGCATTTAATATAGAGGAGACACTATTGTGCCATCCTTCTGCAGAATAATTTGTATATGGTATGACTTCCTCTATGAATTCAAAACAATTCCAAAGATTTCTTGAAAACTGCGGTTGTCGTCTCTGGTGTCGTCGATCCAAACGATCTATACACTCACCTTCAAATTTAGAGTGTACTGAGTGAAATCAACGCCGCGTCGCAGTGTTCCAGTCTGGTATTTAGATAATTGTTAACAAAAATTTAAATTTTTTAGTGCCACCATTTGTCCGCGATCTTTTTTCGTCGGCGCCCTTTTTTCGCTGGCGATATTTTGAGTGCGCTCAAACGTGCGCGACAATTTTCGCGTGACCAATTGTCGGCGATCTTTTTAGCGACACTTTAACAAACATCCACACCTAAAACAGGTTCGAACCAGGGACTTTCTTTGGATTGAATGGTGATGAAGATATTATAATTTTTAAATAACTAAAAAAGTGGAGAAAATAAATTCATCAAATTGTTTGTCTGATAATTAAAGTGGTTAAAATAGGCTGATTGTACCAAACTCAAAATTCTAGTACGCGCCCATTATTCACTGCTTTCCAGTACTTTACCCTTACTTGATAAATGTATCTCTTCTACATTGGGAGCTATTTAAATAACATAAGTATTGTATTGATTTTATTTAAACATATATGAATAGACCTTGACGCTCATATGTTGTAATAATAACAATATGTATATCTTTAACTAAGACGTCAAAATGATCGGCTAGTTCATTGGTGATAGAACATATATTTTTCGAATTAGATGAAAGCAGACCTAAAACTGATTGCACATAAACTATTAATTGCAATATGTAGACGCCAATATGTTTGCAACCAGAACATTGTGCCAAAATGATCGTGTAGTTTAGTTGTGAAAACATTCATACAATTTTTGGATAATATGAAAGCAGACGTCAAACTGGTTGCTCACAAACTATTAATATAAAATATATTGACCCCTAAATGTTTGCAACAACAACATTATGTATATTCTAATCCGAGATGCCAAAATGATTGCTTTGTTACATTAAGAGGGCATGCAACGCAGCAAGACGCCGTAATGATTTTTAGTGCAGTACTTGAATGTATGGGTTCCAGAATGATTGTCAAACGTACAAAATTATGTATATAGTAAAAAAAGCTAGAAACATATGGAATAGACCATAGAACTAAGAAAAAAATGCTGACCTATATACTTCAATAAATATCAGAGAATACGTCTTGTTCTAGGTGACGCCAAATTAAGGAATTACGTACGGACACAATAATGATTGCATGATGTATATATATATATATATATATATATATATATATATATATATATATATATATATATATATATATATATATATAATTTTTATTATAAATCGGCTGCATATATTCCGATGCCTAGTCATAATATTCCTTAAAAGATCAGTATCTGCACTAACTATCAAAGACTTTTTTACTTAAGAAGTGAGATATTGTTTGTATTCTGTACTGTAACTGAATCTTGCAGCTAACATTTGTTGTATTTCCAATAGTGTTGTCAAATTTGGTTCTTTATAAGTTATATTCCGTAAATAACACACTACCGCTTATTAGCGTTTAGGCTACAGTCCCTTGAAGAGCGTTACAATAGGGTTTTACTGTATAATCAAAAATTACATTTAGATGTAAGTACATTAAGAGTGAATTAAGCCATTATTGTAATTTAATAATTTTGTTATTCGTAGTTGTGTCCTGAAGAACCCTGTAAACACAAGCAAAAATTTGATTAAAAATCTATAAAGAGTTTTCCTAATATTTTATAGCCGATACCCAATATCTTGATTTTATTTATAAAAAAAAAACACGGCCAGTACTCTGTGGGTCGTCTCAGGTGTTGTGGTTATCTTCCTCTTTTCAGTTTCTATTGCTTCCATTATAATTCGTTGTCTTGGCAATCAGTCTAGTATTTTTAAAGTCAATAGTGTTTGATGTATTTTAGACATGCTCTGCCAAGGATGCCGTCTTCTGGTTTTTCTTAACCACTTTTTGGTATTCCTCCATTCTTACTTGAATTCTCCTATTTGTTTGTCCAATGTACATAAAGAAGGTGTATCGTTACGCCCAATTGAGAGTTCTATAGGATCACCTTTGCAGTTACTAGCAAAGCACCTGGCAAAAGATCTTCAGACACACACAATAAATATTAAATCGTACGTCAAAAACTCAAATCACTTTATAGAGTTGATAAAAATCGAGTTGATACAACCTGGAGACATAATGGTCAGTTTTGACGTCGTATCTTTGTTCACCAACATACCGATCGATGAGGAGCTACAAGTAATAAAAAAGAAATGCAGACCATAAGAGGACATCGTGGATTTAATCACGCACTGCATGCAAAAGAAGTACTTTATGTACAAAGACAAGAGATACAGGCAAATAGAAGGAGCACCTATGGGTTCACCGTTGTCACCTGTTATCGGAAATTTATTCATGGAAGGAATAGAAACAAAAATCATCGAAACAGCTACACACAAACCACACTTATGGCTGCGATACGTCGCTGACACATTCGTTATCTGGAGACATGGAAGGCTGAAACTAAAAGGATTTTTAAAACATCTAAACAACGGACACAACAAAATTAAATTTACGATGGAGTTAGAGGAAAACGAAATGTTACCTTTCCTAGATGCACATGTGACTAGGAAAAACTATGGAAGATTGGGACACACAGTGTATCGAAAGAAGACATACAAATCGATACCTAAACCCCAGTTCTCATCACCATCCTGCACAACTGCAGTCAGTTGTAAAAATACTGATAACCAGATCCCAGAAACTGGCAGACGACGACAATCGACTAGAAGAAAAGAAAAAATTTCACCATGCTTTAAAGCAAAACGGTTTTTCAACATTCACAAAGTATACAAACCCAAAAAATCAGCGGACAAAGACAAAACCAAAGAGTACATAGCGGCTGCTTTTTTACCGTATGTGAGAAGTACCCCACATAAAATAAGCAGAATTGTGAACAAACATAACATCAAAACAATATTCGACACAAAGAAGAAAAACGGCAATCTACCTACACAGCCAGAAACCAAAATTCAACTGGAAAACCAAGGAGTATACGAGATCCCTTCTAAAGATTGCGAAAGTTCTTACATTGGACAAACAAATAGAAGAATTCAGGTAAGAATGGAGGAACACCAAAATGCGGTGACGAAAAACCAGTAGACGTAATCCTTGGCACAACATGTCAAAAATACATCACACACTATTGACTTTAAAACTTTGCCTTATTGACTGATTGCCAACATAGAACATACAAGACGACGAATTATAAGGGAAGCAATAGAAATTGAAAAGCGTCCTGACAACCTCAACGTTCGAGATGACACACAAAGACCTCCCCCAACATGAAAAACAACATTAAATCAACATAAAAAGAAAAACACAAAAAAGCAAATTACGTCATGCATAATTACAACAAGAAAAGAAAAAGAAAATAGAAATCCAACAAGGACCAGTCACGCGAAACCGAGGGAAAGCAAGAGAAAGTGAAATAGTATTAAAACCTTTACACCTGACGGAGAATAACAGTTTTGTTCGAGTAACACAAGCAACGAAAATAAGACTTGGGAATGGCCAGCGAGATTTGGTCGAAACGTCGTCGAGAAGGAGGAAGAAAAGCGTGGATAATACCCGGAAGAACGAATTACACACCAAACCCACGGAAACATAAAATTAAACACATATATGTAGTGATATATATATATATATATATATATATATATATATATATATATATATATATATATATATATATATATATATATATATATGCATGTATTTTAAAATCACCGACAAACGAAAACTGGAGATTCTATGATTCAAAATAAGACAAAATTATCATAAACGCTTTTCAAAA
The DNA here is from genome assembly GCA_036346205.1 of Vesta saturnalis. Taxonomy (NCBI): domain Eukaryota; kingdom Metazoa; phylum Arthropoda; class Insecta; order Coleoptera; family Lampyridae; genus Vesta; species Vesta saturnalis. The sequence goes on from JARFJB010002235.1 coordinate 171,747, forward strand.
TGCTTCTAACCGAGATTCGGTTGATTAAAAATAATTTTTAAGATTTTTTAAGATTCCTCAAAACTACAAAAGATATTACATTGAGATTTGGTAGACCTAAATGTTTAATTAAGTACAAGTAATCAGGTGAGTTTAGTCAACTGGCTCCATCCATTGGCGTAGAATATGTTAAGTTAATCACTTTAAGTAAAAAAATACGCACGTCCTGCTTTGTTGAAGAAATATCATATATATATATATATATATATATATATATATATATATATATGGAATATATATATATATATATATATATATATATATATATATATATGGAGATATATATATATATATATATATATATATATATATATATAGCCGTATTTTATAAATAAAATCAAGATATTGGTATCGGCTATAAAATCTTAGGAAAACTCTATAGATTTTTAATCAAATTTTTGCTTGTGTTTACAAGCTTCTTCAGGACACAACTACGAATAACAAAATTATTAAATTACAATAAAGGCTTAATTCAATCTTAATGTACTTACATCTAAGAGTATTTTTTGATTATACAGTAAAACCCCTTTGTAACGCTCTTCAAGGGACTGTAACCTAAATGCGTAATAAGCGGTAGTGAAATATTTACGGAATATAACTTATAAAGAAGCAAATTTGACAACACTATTGGAAATAAAACAAATGTTAGTTGCAAGATTCAGTTACTGTACAGAATACAAACAATATCTCACTTCTTAAGTAAAAAAGTCTTTGATAGTTAATTTCCGTGTACGCATACTGTTATTGAGAATTGTTACATTTTCTATGCGGTTCAAATACACGTAATTAGTAACGTCATTTGACACCGAATTAGGATGAACTCTTTTGTATTTTCGAAGTAGATTAATTGCTCCGAGGGCTTCGTTTCGTGTAGGGACATTTTCTTCCGCAGATTCATCTCCCTCGTTTGAGTCGTCATTGGCAGTAGCAGCAGCTACAGCATGATCAGCAATCATGTCGTCAACACCACGGATCTATGACGTCACTAGGTCATCATCAACTGAGACAAAGTCCTCCAAGTTGACATAACCCAAATTCTCCTGTACAGCAACCCAATCCTCGTCATCATTAGTTATTACAGGGGCACTTGTTAAACAAGATGTTCTGTGGTGTTCCTAACAAATACGAAAGAAAAACGAGAGAATTAACCCGTGTCCAAGAAATTAGATAACACTAATCTAACAGCATTCCGGATCTTACCCTGATAAATCCTGCTCTCCTTAAATAGATGGCGTTGGTCTGAGGATCAATACCTTCCCATGCAGCGGAGATGAAATTCATAGCGTCCAGCAAGGTGATGCGATTATCATCTCCATTGTCGATACATTGCAGATAACGCCGAACTACACGCTTTGACCATGTTTGACCACTTTTATCACCCCTTGATCCATTGGTTGAAGCTTACTGGTTGTGTTGGGAGGCAGAAATACAAGTTCAACATTTTTCAGATTCACATTTTTCGGGTGAGATAGACAGTTATCGACGAAAAGCAGGATTTTGCGATTGGTTTTCACCATTTTTGGTCCAGCTCTTTCAACCAAGCGGCAAACAAGTCACTAGTCATCCAGGCACGTGCTTGGCTTTTGTTTTGACAGGGCAGTCTTTTAATGTTTTTGAAACATCGCGGTCTAGCTGACTTTCCCACCATTAGTAGTGGCAATTTCTCTGATCCATCAGAATTTGCACCAACAAGTACAGTGACCCCTTTGTTTATTTAATTTACCACCGTGACATTTCTTCCCTTTGAATACATACGACTTGTCGGGCATTAGTTTGAAGAATAAGCCACACTCATCCGCATTAAAAAGACCGCGCGGCGCATAATTACGAATACAACAGGGAAGCACTTCACTTTTCACTTTGCCAATCACTGTAACTAACAGATTCTGATTCACCACTGATTTGCCAGTACACTGTGTAACAACCTTTTTTTGTGGTTGTATTAAAAAATACGTTAATCTAAGATCATTAATTTATTTGGCGTAAAATTAGAGGAGTTTTTAATTATTTTCATGTAAAAGTGAGAAAGGCAACTTAAATTGTATTTTCTAGAACAAATCTTTTGTGTGTAATATTACGTAAATGGTAATAGTTCCCTCTCTTAAAAAAAAATTGGATTTATATTATGTAACAGCGCAACGCAAGAAAACTTTTACACTTGAGTTATTCTGAAAGCTTTTTGTAATTCAGTTAATGCTGAATGTTAACAGCCATCATCATGATTTTTACTTAATTTTTTTAATTTGTGCCATCAAGAAATTTTGGTGGTAAGTTGTTTTTTTCTCATTGTATTTAAAACTAAGCATTTGTTTGTTTTCTAGGCACGTTAATTTACCCTTTTCAATACTTATTTTTAAAGTATGCATTTTTTAAGTACTTACTTATTAAGTACGCACCTTATAATCACTTAATTTGTATACTTACAAATCTTTAATGGCACGTATAAGTCTATATTTTAATATATTATTATTTTAAATGGCAAGTTTTACATGAGTTACCCTTACAACGCAAGTTCTACATTCTTTTACAAATAAATTTGGCGAATTAAACTACAAGGAAATTCCTTAATGGATAACTAAGCAAAACATTGACCTCACCACAGAAACCATTCTGCTTCATAGTACCTGTATCAGTTTATAAACAGAACAGTTAAAAGGTAAAGTTTTTTTATAATTTAGTTTAAGACTTCTGAATATTTTTCTCATTTTCAACCATTTATTAAATAAACTTATGTAACTTGTTATTTTATATTCATTTCTGTTAAATGTTTTTAGTATTCATTATTTAGGGTTTTGTTATTTTCCTGGACAAAGATAACATGGCGCTCGAGAATTTATTATTTTATTCATAATTTTTTGATAACATTTTTGCCATTAAGTGGGAACAATCAAGCATAAAAGAAGCAACTAGCATTTCAGGTAGGTTAATTAAACTATTTATTAGAATCCACCCTTATATTCATCTACCGATGAGTCAGCGGCACATTATTAACAATTTGTATTGTTGTTACAATTTGGCGATAATACAATTTAGTTAGGTCACAACTATGCCATGTCTTTGCTTGAATATAGTCAACCATTGGAAGCAGAAAAGTCGGTGTTCAGTATGCCTGCAATTTCTCGTGCTTTTCCCTGTATGATGTTACCACATCGAATGTTCTTCTTACAACCACCATTCGCTGCATTGGTAATAGCATCCCTATTTTTTATTATTGTCCGTAGAGTGAACGAAGAAATTCCTATGAATTCTGCAAAATCGTTTTGATGTGTAGAATTTGCGTCGTACTTCCTTAGAATTTGTAGTTTCTCACATACTGAAAACGATTTATGCTTTGACATTTTCTAGTAAGATGACTTGCTGTACATTGCACAGAATTCAAAGACAAAGTGAAGAGAATAGAAACACGTTAACAGAGAGGCTTCTGAATATGAATTTACTTTCATGTGCCGTTATGCGAATTGTCGACAAGGCCGGCCCAAGGGTTTCTTCAGATAGACAGTGGCTTTATTTCACGCGCTGGAGGAGCAATGACCTAGCGATACAATCACCACCAAACTAATTTTTCACTGTGATTTTACAAGTTTTTATTTATTAAAGGTTACAGTTTCATGAACTGTAAAATTTACTGTAAATCTACAATTTAAAAATGTTAAGTTTTACAATTTGTATATAAGGAATGTTTACTCATATCCGATCCGAAAAGAGCGCTAAAAGCGGACTTTTGAATAGTTATAAGTCGGTTATAAGAGAGTAAAATTATTAAGAATTATATGTAAATGTGCAGGGAGCGTATAAAAAGGGCGTACTAAACAGGCTAGCGTTATAATAGGGCGCGTTGTTATGATGTTTTGCTGTAGTTGTAAATATAAATAATTAAGACGTGTAACAACCGGTTATTAAAAACAATGTGTCAATTAGAATGTAAACTAGAATAACTAAATTATAATAAAAAGGGACATTCTCAGTATGTAAGCTTATAACTATATGAGCGGTGATTCTTCTTGATTTTGATGGAGTGAATGATGTAATTTAAAGTTTTTGTAAAATAAGAACAGACCAGCATAGCTATTGTTTAAATTACTAGTGCCTGATCCAAAATTTATGGTTTCATTGTTATTAATATGAAAAATTTCAAGAAAGAGCCTCTCGTTGTGATTGTCAGTTTTGTCAATAATGTTTACTTCATTATGTTTAATCATATGGTCTAAATTGTTACTGTGAACTGCCAGAGCACATCTTGGTCTTTGTAATTTACAATCACTTTTATGTAGCATGAGTAGTTTTAAACCAATTGCTTGTATGTCCTATGTAACACAAATTGCAGTTATTGCATGGTATAGAATAAATTACGTTAGATTTAAATTCTGTTGGTGTCTTATTTTAAGTTTTGAAAATAAATTACTAATTGTATTAATATTGTAAAAAAAACTATTTTTACGTTTTTGAATTTTACAAAAGTTACTAATTTGTGGTACAAAGGGAAATTTTTTATATAAAATTGAGTTAGGATCTATGCGATCAACTATGTCGTTTCTAGTGTTATCTAAATTATGGTGAAAAAGTAATCTATTAACTAAGTTTTTGAGATAATTGTTATTAACAAGAATATCACTAAGTTTTTTTAGGTTTTTTTGTATCAATGATGGATGTACAATGTTAATAATTCTATTTTTCAAACCTAAAGGAAGGGTGATTGGAGTAATCATTTATATATCTTCCCGAACTGGTCGGTTTGATGTGCCAATCAGTAATTAAAGTATTTTTCTCGTTAATCAATTTCATGTCTAAAAAATGGAACACTATTATTAATTTCATCTTCTACAGTGAATTGTATGCTAGGATCATAATTGTTAAAAATATTTAGAATGTTGTCTATTTCATTTATAGGACCAATTAAAATTGAGTCATCTACATATTTTTTTATTCAACTAACTTCAAAATTGAGTTTTGGTGGACTAGTGTCTATGAGATCATCTAGAACAGGGAGTCCCAAACTATTTTGGGCCAGAGACCCCTTTTCCAAAATGAACTGATACCTCAGACCCCCATAGCCAAATTACTTTAAAAATCCTATCACTAGTTTTTTTCCGATTGATTCAAAATACTTACCAATTTATAAAACTTTGCGGTTGGTTAAGTTAGTAAACTTCACATCATTTTCTCATCAAAATTTAACAAAATAAATATACATAAAATTCAGTAAATATCAAGTGTAATTAATAATTATTATTACCAATTACGTAAAAATATTTAAGTAGGTAATTATTTTTTGAAAAAAAGATTAAAATCGCAAAGCAAAGATCAAAGAAATAAAAAAATCAGTGTGATGGATGAACCTGGTGACTTTCTACCAATCTAGCTAAATCTGATTCAATATTGTAGCCTTAAATCTCCGCGTTTGTTGATTTTCAAACGGTTGCTTTGTTTTGTCAAAATGTTTGTAACCACACGGAAGCCTGATAAGGTATTTTTCAGCAATGTTCCACAATGTAGGATACTGTTTTTCAATATTGCGCTGCAACCAGAACTTCTGATAGCCTTGGTTGAACTTCTGCTTAAGCTCCTCATCTATGCCGATGGTGATCAACTCTTGTTGCATTATCACATTGGCTTCTTCCATGGCTGTGATATTGTACGGATTTATTATCCATTGAGGAATTTGTAAATTTAAGAGATCCTCAAACCTCTTAGTAAAATCCTTGTGTAATGCGTCCAAGTGAGTGACGTATGATGAAATAACATCGCCTTGAAGCATTTCTGGTAATTTTGACAAATGCGGAAACTGTGAATATTCTTTTCTGCTTAAATTTTGTTTGTAAAGGATAAGTTTACCAACAAAGGCCGATATTATTGATTTTGTTTTAATCAAGTTGAGATCGTCACCCTGCAGCTGCAAATTAACTTTCTTAAACATACCAAAGATATCAGTCAAGTAATAAATATCTGTTTTACAATTGTTCAGCTTTTCTTTCAAATTTGGATCTTTTTCTTGTAAAAACTCCAACACAGATTCAAAAATAGCTGAAAATCTTGCTAACTTCAGTGTGCAGAAGTAACCGAGTAAAGACCTCGTCGTTTTCCTCACATAGCTGAGCAAATAACCGAGAGTTCGAATATTGATGACAGCATTTATAACATATTGTAAAGACTGGTGCAATCTAGGACTCAGATTTTTTGCTACTAAATGCTGTCTGTGAATCACGCAGTGAATGACCAGTACCTCGGCAGTTGTCGCTTTAAGTGAGCTATACAACCACGATGACGATCAACCATAGATGGTGCACCATCAGTCGCAACAGAAACAACGTTCTTCCATGGAATAGCTTTGTCGGTAAGAAAACGTTCCACGGCCTGAAAAATCGATTCTCAGTCTAAATATGTAGCAAAAAGCAGTTCTTGGCACACATTTTCATCTTTAATATATCGAACATATCCTAACAACAGAGCTTCATTGCCGGGTAATGTAGACTCGTACAACTGGAGAGAAAATCTGTTGGTCTGTAAGAAATTGCATAAAATGTTTTCCACGTCGCGACCCATCTCGTCTATTCGTCTGTGAACGGTGTTATTGCTCAAAGGAATTCTCTTTATAATATCATGTGCAGGCTTGTGCAATACATTGTTGAGGACCTCCGCAATGGCTGGTAAAATAAGCTGCTCTCCAATTGTGTGGGATTTCCCCGACTCCGCTATTAGTAAAGATATATTATAGGACGCTTTTAAACCATCAACGTCTTGAATAGATGATGACGCAAACATCGATCTTATAGATGTCCTTTTCTCTAGTTTTTCTTTAAGTGCTTGAAGTAATGACAAGGGCTTACTTTTTTTGTCAGCATCTACTCTTGATAAGTGGTCCTCTATTTTTGAAGGCTTCATGGCATTGTTACTGAATACTTTTTCACATATGAGACACATCTGCAAGTGTTAATTTGATAGAGATGGAATAAATCCAAACTTCAAGTAGTCCAAACTGTATTGTCAGCATTTTTTTACAACAATGATACTTCCTACTAAAATATTAGTCATTCTTATAACAAGTTGGCACACGTAACACAACTCATAGTATCTTGAAAGTTTCAAATAAGAACTTGTGTTAATTAATAGGGGTCGATTTTTAGACCTCGTCGACCCCCAAAATCAGTTTTCGTTTATGTCGACCTCTGGGAATCCCTGATCTAGAACAATTTGGGCTAGAATAGGACTTAACGGAGAGCCCATAGGTGTACCAAAAACTTGTCTATAAAACTTTTTTTGAAAGGTGAAATAAGTGTTATCAAAAATAAATTTAATTATGTTAATGAAAGTGTTATTGGGAATGTTACAGTGAGTCTGGATAACTGTCCATCTCTTATTAATAATTTATAAAATTAAGTTTAATAGTGTATTGGTGAACAAAGAGACTACATCTAGTGAAAACAAAGCATTATTGATTGGGATTTTGAAGTTGTGGTATTATATTATAAAGTTTTACTTTTGATAGTTTGGCCCTTTCGTTCTAAATTTCTCTAGATATCAACTAACTCAAAAGGGCACAACTGCAGTACAATATGAAAGTAAGGTCTTTTAAGTCAAAAAAGAGTAATTAAGTATGACAGATTAGGAAATAGGATAGAAAAATTTGGAGGATATTTAGGTAAATTCGGTTTGACACAATAATACTGTTTTTATATAAGTGTTTATTTTTTGTGAACTCCTTTTCAACTAATAAAAAATATAATAATGCAATTATAATAGACTACAAAAAAAAAACATATAACATAATAAACATACATTTTAAACGTTTTATTCATCGGTAAGTGGTTCCTCATTGACAGTCTCTGGCAGAGTCTCCCAAAATAATAATCTGGATGGAGGTATAATATGAGATAATTTGTTTAATAAAGTTCGTTTTCTCTCTGAACTAATTCCCCTATACTGTAATTGGTTTGCTGCTTTCCGTATACCTAAAATGTAATAGACACATTCATAATACTAAACAAATTGAACTAGTTTACAAGTAATACACCATAAATCAAATGACATTTACTAACAGGCAAAATTCAAATATGTAATGAATGGTTCCGACTAATGAACTTTGCTGTGTTTGTGATCATGAGCATTCAAAATATTTATCTCTGTGACAGATTCCTCTTCAAAACACGTTTTATAGTTGAGTGTGTTGTGACCTCTGCTAAAAGTGACTTGCACCATTTCGCTTAGATACGGCCTGGGAACAATTTTTTTAAATTTATATTGCGACGTACCGTCTCTCCAGACAAACATCTTTTTTATTGTTATTTGTATGACATTAGAGGTGCGTCTGTCTTTTTGAAAACCATCTACAAAATCGGCGAAATCATACACGCGTCCTTTCCGTTTCAGGGATGCTTCGACTTGATGATGAAATGTATCAGCGGCCATGAACGTATGTCTTGGTTCAAAATATTTTAACTCTAAAGTCTTAAGAGCAGTTTCATTGGAATTGATGAGATACATGAAAAAACAATATAATGTCCAGTTCTTATTTTGTGCCGACCTGAAACAAAATAAGATAATAACAACTCCAATGAAAGTAAGATGCTGTTACCTTTTGTAAATCTACTGTTACTGTGACTTTATTGACATTCTGATCTTTGCATCCTTTTGGTACTCTTCTCTTGCTCTTTTATATTTCCTAGAATGTTTTTTTTTATGATTGTGGACCTGAACAGGCTAAAATTGGCCTATCGTGCTAAAGCACTCAGGCACACTCGGGAGGATGGATAGAGGGATAATTAATTGCCAATAGATGCCTATGAACAGCTACCTTAAATTTTCTCATATCATAAGTGAGAGGAGAGCAGGAACTAGGGAGATCATTCCATAGTTTAGAAGCCGTGTAGAAAAATGTGGATTGTGCCCGTTTGGTGCGACAAGTGGGGATTTGTACTGCATACTGATGATGTGAATGAGCGAACCGAGTGTTTCTCGCAAAGATAGCCCGAGATGGTATCAAAGAATATAATTCAGCAGCACAATAGCCGTTGTCTGAAAACTTAAGAACTGGGCCATTCATACTTACAACAGGAAATGATCGATCTTTTTTGGCGGACACAAGGCAACACTGAGTTTTGTTAGCATTAAATTTAACTAGATTATTGCTTCCCCATTCGAGAATACGTTGAATGTCTTTGTTGATTGAATTTGCCATTTCAGCTTTACTTTCTTGATTTTACATAGAAGGTGGATTATCACTATGAGTAGGCTGAGATGAACTACAGTGAAGAGTGCTATCGTCAGCAAAGCAATGGATGGGGTTAGTTGTTGAAGAAATAAGGTCTTTTATGTACAGCAGAAAAAAGTGTAGGCGCTATAACGGATCTTTGTGGTACGCCCGCGTTAATGCTTCTTTTGAAAAAAGCCATCAACTACGACACGTGTTCGTCTTTTATCAAGGAAACTAGAAACCCAGTTGATGAGCGTATCATTTAACCCAAACGAGGTGAGTTTGGCAAGTCTTATGCCAAACTTGGCCAAATGCCTATGAAATATCTAAAGCGACTACAACTGTTTCACCGGGCTGCTCTACTGTATTGTTCCAAACTTGGGTCACATATGAAAGAAGATCACCTGTTGAACGACTTTGCGTAAACCCATATTGGTGGTCACTAAGGAATTTGTTAGTTTCAAGGAACATGAGCAGTTGCTGATTGATGGCTTTTTCCATGATTTTGGACAAAATGGAAGTGATGGCAATTGGTCGGTAGTTTGAGGGATCGGTCTTATCACTTTTTTTTTGGGAATAGGTTGAACATTTGATAACTTCAATGATGAAATTCCCTAGAAGACATAGAGATCGTATAGAGCTTAGATAGGACTGGTACTAGTTCGGGGGAACATTTCTTTAAGACATTAGCTGGGACACCGTCTGGGCCAGTCGCCTTATTGAGATCAAGCCTACTGATGATGGATTCCAAAAGCTTGTACCGAAAATGAATTGGTTTCATAGCGTATGAAGAAGAGTTGACTAGGGGCACATCTTTTCCAGAATCATTGAGACACGAGTTTGATGCAAACAAATCCACAAAAACATTGGCTTTGTCCACAGAATCAGCAACTACCGATCCGTCAATAGATGTCAGGAAATGAAGATGTTCCAAAGTTTTTACTAATGGCTTTAGCTAAAGACCAAAATTTACGACTGCCTAAAGGAGATGTAGCTAGGTCATTGCATTTTCGTTGTTCGAACAACTTATTAGTTTTAGTGATGACACTTTTGCAGATATTTCTAGCACCAACGTATCTACATGACCGTCGACCGATTTATTAGATTTCCATTTAATGTAATATCTATTTTTTAAAGATATTGCATCAGCACAAGCCTTATTGAACCAGGGTTGGGAACGTGAATGACCTATACGGTACTGTATTTTGGGAATGTATAACTCCATTCCCATGAGGATGACTTCAGATACTGAAAGAGCGGTGTCCGAAGAAGAGGACGACTTAAAACAATATTCACGCCATGGAAAGGTTGCAAAGAAATCCCGTAAATTACTCCATCGAGCTAACTTAAAACACCACAAAGTTCTATCGGTTTTGCGAACAACAGTGGAATTAGGTGCAGTAGAAATGATTTCTATTAGAGAATGGTCGGAAAGACCTAAAGGCGAAAGAACGGAAGTTTTATAAACAAGAGGGTTTGATGTAAGAAAGAGATCTAGAAGATGTGGAGTTTATTCCAATTGTTGCATGCCTGGCATTCGGAATTAGGATTTAATTTTTTATGGCCCCTAGATGTACAAAATGTAGCATAAAAATTTCACATCCCAGCATTCCTCGTGGCCCAACTTGGCAAAGGAAATGTTCATGCCGGTCACTACCTGTCTGTATAAGATGTAGTAAAATGGAGTATTTTCAAATTTTGTTTGAAAATCATCGTACATAAATTTCACCGTGATATCACTTGGTCGGTATTGTTGACGAGGAGCGTGTTCTCGACGGTAATGTGATATCTGTGGCCCAAAGGATTCGATATGTGTCTTTATTATGTCCCGATCAACAATACGCTTACGCTTATTTGAAACACGTTTATCTGGTTTTGCTGTCATAGATGTACAGTCTGATTTTGAAATAACATTTCTAACAGCCTTAGCATTATCAGGTCGATAGCCTAAGATCGCTAAAAAAAATTTTTTCTTTCTTCGAGAATTTGTCCGCGCAGTTTTTCTTTTAGTACCAGTACTAGTAGTACTTCCTAGTATAAAATTCCTTTTTTCTTGTCTAAACAACGACCAGTATTCTTTATTGATTAATGAACGTGTCGTCACATTAATCTTTTCGCTACATTTTCTAGGACAACTATTTTTGCAAATCGGTTTCACCGCATGTTTTGCTTTAACAGCATTTTCTTTTATCTTTCTTTAACTTTTAAAGTGTGTGTTCTTCTTCTTTTACGGATTGTACCTTTTTTAGTAAGTGTGTTGCGGATACATTCTTGCCACACATTCTCTAAAAGTTCTTTTAATGTTATATTATTAATAAATTCTGGCACCGTGGGCGACTCTTGACTATAATTTACATTGGTCATAACAGAAGGACCTGCTAAAGCTATATCACTTTGTACAACTATTTTTTTTATTTCTGCATTTTCTATCTGTATTATAAAATCAGTCTCGTCTTCAGAACTCGTATTTTCTGGTATATAAGTACTATCGTTTAATTTTTGTTTTTTTTTTGAGACTTTGGTTTAAAGCCCTTTATTTATGCACTTAGTTGTTGATTGAGTGCAAGTGCAATTTTTTTCCACTAGTACCATCCATTTTTTAATTATCAGGGTACACTGTAATAACAATTGTAAGGTTAGGTTTTTGAGAAACAAATTTTACATACAAAGTGACAAAAAAACTATTTAAAACTACAAATAACTATAATTAACAACTCACCTAATGATGGGTAAACAACTTTAAGGAATTAATTCATAAATGTAACAAACACATTCTTCAAAATCGCTGCGGTTCGACGTAAACAACACTGCCGATAATAACTGTATAAAGTGAGGTTAGGTTATTGGATCACTTATTTGTTAGAGTTAAAAGGCCTTTTGTTGTAACAATATCAGATAGGTCCTTTAAAAGTAACAACTCATATCACATGCATATAGGCCTATCATTTTTAGTGTTTTTAAAGAGTATTTTGGTAGATATGGTCTTTTTTTGTTAATAATAAGGTAGAAATAAATGTATACCATAGGCTAAAATGTGCAGCTGAAAAAGTCCAAAGTTGCAGATAGGACCCTTTTCAATTAACACGGCAGAGCGTCTTTAGTTTCTTGATTTGTGGTTTCTACAATTGCTTCGTTTTGAGCTAAGAGCATAGGTAAATGGATGTCTTTTTTTAATGGGTTTGTTCTAAATTTAGGACCTAGTGCTAAGAAGTCATTGGCATTAGTAGGGACAACTACATCTGGGAGATTTTTAATCCATTTTTGTTTATTGTTACTGTTATTCTGGTTGTTGTTAATTAAGTTATTTAGTTTATTAACATTGGAGTTTTTATTAATGTTGTTTAGACATGAGTTTATATCTAACTTGGTAATGGTCAGTTCATAGCTAATGATTTGCAGTCCTAATTTATTATTAAATTTCTGTATCCTTTTTGAAATTTGTGCGTGATTAGTTTCTATCAGGTCTGTTAGGTTTTTGAAATTCTGTTGTATGTGTTTCGGTAACAGATTTAACGATTTACATCTTGTTAAGAAAATTAGCCTGTTTCGTAGTTTAGCTAATTCAATATTACATCTTGACCATTGTTTTAATTGCATGGTTGTATCTTTTCCATAACTGGTGGTAATATAATCGTAGAACCCCATACTAATAATGAAAGTACTGGCCGTATTTTCTTATGCATAAATCAAGATATTGGGTTTCGGCTATAAAATCTTAGGAAAACTCTTTATAGATTTTTAATAAAATTTTCGCTTGTTTACAAGCTTCTTCAGGACACAACTAAGTATAATACAATTATTAAATTACAATAAAGACTTAATTAAATCTTAATCTACTTAATTATGTTTGGTTCAAACATTCTGGGCCCCAATTTGTGAAATTCTACTGTTGTTTGTGTAGGATTCCAAATGATAATTACTTCCAAAATTTGTTTGATTACCTTAGTCTGAAAATAAGCTACCTCTTATCATAGTTTCCATCATGAGATATTTCAATTTTGGGAGATTTTAATGCCCACAACTCCAATTGGCTTCAATTTTCATCTACCACTAATCCCGCAGGTCACAGTGCAGAAGCATTTGCCGTATCCTGTGATCTCACACAAATCATTTCCGAACCAACCAGAATCCCTGACAACCCTAACCATACTCCACATCTGGGCATATTCCTTACGACTGACCCATTTGTCTATAAACCAAGAGTCCTTTCCCCACTTTATCAATCAGACCACTGCCTAATCGAAATAACTTCCTCTGTACCCAATCCCACTGTTATTCGAAAAACAGATAGAACTATGTGGTGTTTTAAATCAGCTAACTGGAGCGAACTGCTAGATTTTTTTGCAACCTTCCCCTGGCGTGAGTATTACTTTAAACGGTCCTCCTCTCAAACATTGCTCTTTCAATAACTGAAGTTATCTTGATGGGTAAGGAGTTATACATTCCCAAAAAACATAATTGTGTTGGTCATGCCCGTTCCCAACCTTGGCTTAATAGGGCTTGCACTGATGCGTTATCGCAAAAGTATAAATTCTATACCAAATGGAAGTCAAATCAATCGAAAATCACACCGACTGTATTACAGCAAGGAATAGTTGCAAAAGCATCATCACCAAGGCCAAAAAGATGTTTGAAGAACGTAAATGCAAAGAATTAGTCTCATGTCCTTTGGGTGGTCGTAAATTTTGGTCATTAGCTAAAGCCATCAGTAAAAACTTTTGTACATTTTCCTTTCCTCGCATGACGTCTCGCGACGGAGCTGTAGTAGCTGATCTTGCTGAAAAAACCAACCTCTTTGTCGTTTACTTTGCATAAAATTCATGTCTCAATGATTCTAGTAAAACTGTGCCGTCGCCCAAATCTACTCCATACGTTATTAAACCAATCCACTTCGTTACAATCTTCTAGAATCAATTATCAATAAACTTGACTCAAACAAGGCGACTGGTATTCCAGCTATCGTTCTTAAAAAAGGCTTCCCCGAGGTAGTACCTGTATTGTCCAAACACTTTTCGATCTCCATGTCATCTGGTGAGTTTTCCTCATCGTGTAAGTTGGCAAATGTCCAACCTATTCCTAAAAAGGGCGACAAAACCGATGCCTCAAATTATCGACCAATAGCTATAACTTCCATTCTGTCGAAAATCGTGGAGAAAGCCATCAACCACCAACTACTTTCGTTCCTCGAATATGTCACCCAACTCTGGAATAACAAATTAGAGAGTTCCGGTGAAACAGTCGTAGTACCTTTAGATATTTCAAAGGCTTTTGACCAGGTTTGGCACAAGTGCCTACTTGCCAAGCTCACTTCGTTCGGATTATCAGATACGCTCATCAAGTGGATATCCAGCTTTCTTGACAAAAGACGTATACGCGTTGTCGTCGAAGACTTCTTTTCCAAAGAAACTACTATTAACGTGGGAGTACCCCAAGGATCAGTGATAGCTCCCACTCTTTTCCTGTTGCACATAAATGACCTCATTTCCTCAACAACTAACCCGATTCATTGCTTTGCAGGCGACAGCACTCTACATTGTAGTTCTTCTCAGTTTTCCCACAACAATAAGTCTAGTCAGGACGTTAAGGTGAAAATGGCAGCCTTAATCAACAGTGACTTAGAACATGTCCTTGAATGGGGAAAGAATAATCTACTTACATTCAACGCCGACAAAACGCAGTGTTGCCTTGTGTCCGTCAAGAAAGACCGATAATTTCCTGCTGTAAATATGAATGGCTTAGAACTCAACTTTTCAAACTATTTCTATGTTAGGGATGTCCGTATCATCGAACATTTCATGGATTGACCACCTTTTGTCAGCCAGCAAAACAGCTGCCCATAAACTAGGCTTTCTATACAGATCTAAACAGTACTTGACATCAGAACAACTCCTTTTATTGTATAAGGCTCAAATTCGACCTCATCTGGAATTCCATTCCCACCTCTGGGTCAGTGTCCCCCAATACGCCCCTGATATGGTAAACCGCATCCAAAAAAGAACTATAAGGCTTATAAATAACCCGTCTCTGAATTCCGACCTACAGTCTCTTGAACATAGAAGAATAGTTCCGGTTCTTTCTTTTTTCTATCGCTATATTACCATGGAAAGTGTGTCTCCAAAATACACTCCTTAATACCTTCACAGGCCATCTTTGCTAGGGACACTCGGTTTGCCCATACACTATAATTACGCACTCAAAATTCCATGGTATCACACTAAACGGGAGCAATCTATATTTTTCCGCATGGCGGCCAAATTGTGGAATGCACTACCCAGTTCCTGTTTTCTTCCAAACTTTGACTTAAGTCGATTTAAGGTAGCCATTCATAAACATTTCTCGGCAGCCTAACAATATCCCTAAACCCTCCCAGTGTTTCTAAGTGCTTTAACACGTTAACACTGAGCCTGTTCGGGAATACTATAAGTAAAAAAAAATCAAAAATTACTCTTAGATATAAGTACATTAAGATTGAATTAAGCCTTTATTGTAATTTAATAATTTTGTTATTCTTAGTTGTGCCTTGAAGGAGCTTGTAAACACAAGCGAAAATTTGATTAAAAATCTGTAAAGAGTTTTCCTAAGATTTTATAGCCAACCCAATATCTTGATTTTATATATATATATATATATATATATATATATATATATATATATATATATATATATATATATAGTTTGAAGTTTTAAATTTGTCAGAAACCAACCACCGTTTCAAAAACATGATCTAATTTTTTTTTTGATTTTGGGTAATTTTTTGTAAAAATAGTCATTTTGCCCGGTTTTGCCTCATTAGTGGGTATAACCCGGTAGACATGTTATTCTTATGGGAAAATAAAAAATTTAAAACTTCACCAAATTAATGTTTTTTTTTTTTATTTACACAAGTTAACTATTGCTATAAATCATAGGAATAAGTGTAAAAGGACCTAACTTGATGAGTTTTTAATAAATGTAACTGTCTTTCGCTTTTACTTTTTGGCTGTAATATAAGCCTATTGGCACGAGTCGCGAGTAAAATAGTTATCTTCCTCTTCCGCCCCAGACCAGCTTCATGGGCTCACCAACGACGTTGGATGCACTGGATCCATCCCTCAAACCCTTGGAATCCGAGTAAAGCTAATTGCAGTAAATGGACTGGTGTCATCCCACATTTTATCCTTCGGTTTCTCTTTTTTTGGTTAATTATTTTCTGTCTGTTTTACTTTTCGGTATCTTGAAAAAGTTGCCTTTTCTTTGATTCGTTTTTATTTTCTTCTTTCCATCTTTGTTTTTTCCTTCATTTTTCTTTTCTTTCTATTTGTAGTGTAACCTTGTATGGGGAGCCTGTGAAGATGAAGGATTTCTTTTTCTCTTATCCTCCTTCGGCTGCGCCTTTCTCTCAGTGTATGGGAGAGGCATCAATTTGGAGGGTGAAACAGTGAATGATGATTAGGGAAAAAGTTTAGGGTTAGGAGTCAAAGACTTAGAACAGCAGGGTAAATTAAGTGGTTTGGGTTGAGAAGGTGTTAGATTCGATGGTGTTGGCACATTAGTAACACTTGCTGCAAGACCGTGAGGCACTCTTGCTGCGAAACCTACCTTGTTAGTAGTCTTGATTCTGGCTTTGAGGAATTTTTGGAACTTCCACGGCATTTTCTTCAGGTCTTGAAAATCTGTTTCTTGTCTGGCTGAATCCATATATTGCTGTTTGCATTACAGCTGCTTTCAAAAAGGCACTGCTATATCGTTTGCCAGTTTGCCTGCCTGGATGCATATCCAGCCACTGCCGAAGTTTTTGTTAATAGTAGGTGCTGTGAGGTGTCATGAAGATGACGTCTAGTGGCTGCATGGTTAGAATAAGTGGGGGGAGAGGGGCACGCACAACAATATTACATTGTTTGCACGGGTCATATCAATCAGCTCAATACTCTTAG
This sequence comes from Vesta saturnalis, assembly GCA_036346205.1. Lineage (NCBI taxonomy): Eukaryota > Metazoa > Arthropoda > Insecta > Coleoptera > Lampyridae > Vesta > Vesta saturnalis. Next base: position 188,886 of record JARFJB010002235.1, read on the forward strand.
TGTGGGTCGCGTGACGATCTAGTATTAAAACAACTGGTTTTTCAGCACTTGCTCTGGAAAACTCAATAATACTTGAACTAGAACAGGAAGATATCGCTTTCCATCCACCCACTAGGATGATACTTTGGCGCAGCTTCCTTGCCCTTCCTTGTTCTAGGGAAAACAAAGATTGTAGGCATGTATTTACCTGTGGCACTCATGCATGTTTTAGCTGTTACTATAGCTCAGCGGATGTTAAGACATCGACTTGTTTCTTTCTTCGTAAGGCCAGCACTTTAGACGGCTTGCTCGGGACTATAGTGATGCTCGTTTCATCGACATTGTAGATGTCGTTCAGAGAAAAAAAAAGGAAAAGGCCACGTATTTCATTCCTTCCACAAGGGGGAGGGCGGGCTGCTCGAGCTTTTCGAGCTCCTTCAGCCACAATAATGGATTCTCAGCATACAAATATACATTACGTATATATGCATGGTGGGATTAAAGATGGGTGTGGTCAGGATAGGATCGAAAGGAACGGAGTTAGGGTTCGGAGGGGGGAAATACTACCCCAGCAATCGCCTAAGTAGCCGCACATGGTGTGCATATACGCAGTGACCATGCCGCTACATGTGTATGAGGAAAATCCCCTGAAAAAAACTCATACAAGATAGACGGTAACGGGAATCGAACCTATCACCTCCCAAATGCTAAGCAGGTCGTGTCATCACTACCCTACTAGCTCGGCCGTTCGGAGAAAATGTGTACTTTAAATACAAACTTTACAGTAGGTCAAAAATTTGTTCACGGCCACTTTATTGAATTCCATTGCACGAGAAGTAGAGGTGTTTTCTGGAATTCTCAAAGAAAGCTGATTCTTGTGTCTCGACAAAAAACCATACAACCAATCTTTGCCAGCGATTTTGAGTTCATTGGTAACTTTAGGTTTGGGTTTGTTTTTGACTGCTGGTTTATAATCTAGCTTTCGAAAATCAGTTAGGGTCAACCCAAATAGCGTACTTTCTATCACCAGAATATGATTGAACAACTCTTCTTGATCTTTAGAAAACACAGTAGTGTAAGATCCCATACTTTTTGTCGCAGCTTGTGCGGGCGTTAAATTTTGTGTTCTTACCTTACTAATTCTGTCTTCCAAAGTGGACTGAGGTACTTTGAACGCCTTTGACGCCGTTTTGTAACCCATTCTACCAGACACTACTTCAATAATCGCTAGCTCATGTCTTCTTGACTCCATGACTGGCGATCCGTTCTTTGCTTGTAGACATCCCGAATCCTAAAACAAAGAGAAGAGTAGGCTATAGTGAATTAACATAAATAACCATTTAAAAGATAAAACACTACTGTTTTAGCGTTTCTAATGTAGTGTAACGCTGTACCAACAAACTCCTCCTCAATAGAATTGAATTGTATGTAACAGTAAAAAAAAATAACAATTGTTTTTTTTTAGCTGTGGTAGGAAGTTTTTAGTGCCCCTATGAAATTATTAATTATTATATATATTATTATTTTAGCAAATCAAACCTAACACGTTGAAAAATTTGTGGGATAGCCCTAATCTCATCGCATGCCATCTGTATGCGATTCCAAAGTTGCTCTCGATTATCAATTTGAACAGAATAGACACGAGTTTTCAGATACCCCCACACAAAAAAATCCAATGGGTTTAAATCTGGCGATCGTGCCGGCCAGCGTCCAGGGAACCATGCATTTAAGAATTCTCTGACGTTTCGTGTAGAATGTGGTGGTGCACCGTCATGCATGAAATACATGTTCACTCTAACATCTAAGGGTACGCCGTTAAAGAATTCTGGCAAATCTCTCAAAAAATTTAAATAGAATTCGCCAGTAAGTCTTTGAGGAAAACGGATAGGTCCGATTAGGTGATCGTTCATTTTTTCACAGTAATTAAACACAAACAATGAATTACAAAACACGCGTAAATGCAACTATTTTAGCAAACATAAGATACGTAACTGTCAAATGCAAGCAATCTCTGATTTATTTAATTTGGTTATTACTGAATAATGTAGTCGTTTATGTTAATGCAAAATATTTCAAAAACGGGTGCCAAATCGAACAAATACTAAGTATGATTTTATTTGCAGAATTAAATGTTGAATTTAACAAAAAAATATTTCTTCAAAAAAAGCAGGGACGTGCGTTTTTTTTTTACTTAAAGTGATTAACTTAACATATTCTACGCCACTGGATGGAGCCATTTGACTCAAACTCAACCTGATTAATTGTACTTAATTAGACATTTAGGTGTACCAAATCTCAGTGTAATATCTTTTGTAGTCTGAGGAATCTTAAAAAAATTATTTTTTAATCAACCTGTATCTCGGTTAGGAAGCATTTTCGGAAAAGCGTTTATGATCATTTTTGTCTTATTTTGAATCATAGAATCTCCAGTTTTCGTTTGTCGGTGATTTTAAAATACACCTGTGTATATATATATATATATATATATATATATATATATATATATATATATATATATATATATATATATATATATATATATCTGTATAATAAAGGTTTATTGCACGCATATTATTTAATGTATTGATAACTACTTGGTACATACATCAATTAGTACAACGTTAATAAATTCAAAACAAATTTCCATATGTTTCGATTTCCTTTGAAATCATCTTCAACAACCCGCATGAAGTAAGCAATAGACGTTTTTCAGTAAATTGTGGAGCGAATTTAACCTTTAGGGTAGAATTTCATGTAAATGAACGTTCTTGATCCTATCGTATAAAAAATATTAATAAAACGATTACGGGGGTGAAAGGGGGGAAGAGTAAGGACAGCCTTGGTGGTGTTGGTTTTTTTTACAATTTTGAAAACGAACTTTGCACTTCACATAAAATGGAAGCTGAAAATAAAATTTAAAACCGTACCCCCACCCCTTTTCGAAATTAAGTAATTAACAATCCGAGCACTTCATGCACCTCGTCGTAGTCAGTGGGTTATGCAACACTGTTGTACCTCACGTATTTTTATTTATATAATTTTTTATGTTAAAAGGGCTCTCTAGCAATCGTATAAGCGAGAACACAAATTTACATACCTCTCGTTTTGAAATTATATAATTTTTAAGAAAACGCGCTCGTAACGCACCATAACCGTATTGAAAGGGGCATTGAACCATGTTGTACATCAAATATGTTTATATCGTTAATTTTTCATGTTAAAAGGGTTCACTAGCAGCGTATAAGAGCGAATAATAATGTACATACTTCCCGTGTAAAAATTACCTAATATTTAAGGAAACGCGTTTTTAATGTACCATAATATTAATGAATATGTTTATTGTTTTTTTAATTTTTACGTTAAAAGGGTTCACCAGCAATCGTATAAGAGCGAATAAAAGTGTACATACCTCCCGTTTTGAACATTATCTAAATTTGTGACATTGAATAAATTCTTCGTTCACTTCACAAGATTTCTAAGTTCATCGTTGCTGTCGTCCTCCTCGATTAATTCTAGCAACTTTTTCTTGGGAGAGATCCTCGCCCCGTGCATTACAAATTTGGCTACACGTATAACGTTTCTATTTTATTGCAGGACACTACTCTTTAGCATGCGAGCTACCACAACTTTTGCACTTCTGATCATCTTGGTTTTTCTTTTTCGTACATAGTTTACTCGTATATTACTTGCAGGTCTTTCATTTGTTTTTCTGCTAATTCTGCCGCTTGAGATTTTTGAGACGCCGTTTTGAATATAATTATCCGACAGCAGCGGTTTTTGTATAAATATTCAGATTTAATTCCGCAAACAGACCTATCGCGGACCGCATTATCTAGAAATTGATTAAAATTGCATGAACTTACCAATTTTCCACAATGTACTCAGCCAGATTAAGTTTCTGATTGCATTTGTTGAACCTAAACGTCTGGGGCCCTGTTAACGTCACGAACATCTATCTACACCTTCATTCGATTTTCAATGCTATTCACCACTAGGAAATGAAGACACGTGTGCAAAAAGGAGGCGCTCCATATATTTAGGATTTTTCGTTTTTAATCGCTGTAAGGTAATTCAAAGGCACTCTATCGATTGGTACAAAAACGAGGCAGCTCCGTTATCCCGTAATGGAAATATAATGAATATATAGATGTCTCCTTATTAAATTCGTTGCAAAAAGAGGACAGCTCTGGAGCTGTCTCGGATTTGCACGAAATGAATAGTTCATATTTTAGCCTGTTCGATGCACCACCTGCAAATGTGGAAGACGTCGTCGTGGCGTTTAGTAGGGTATTAACCGCCTTCAGTTCACGTTGTTATTTCGTGCATTTTGTGACATTTATAGAGTTTGTCGAATAATATCGTTTTTGTAAAATGTCGGCTAGCAATAGGCCAAGCGAACAATTTGACCCTGGGCCTAGTGTAAAACGCTTTTCTGTGTTTAATTCATGGTCTGACATTTCATCGCTGGTCCAAAGTGATTGTGTAAAAATAAACGACACTGCTAAGCAAGATATTTTGGCAATATTTAGTAATATTGCTAACAAAGAGAAGCAGAACCTATTTCTAGAGTTATAAAAGAGGTTTCCAGATCTAGACCTAAATTGAGTGAAGAACTAAAACGTTCCTGTGAACATAATGTAAAAATCGACACAATTTTAAACAGGGTTTATAGAAATGCTTTTTGTTCATTATATCGCGTTAGTAAAAAGAGTATGTAACGTGCTAAAAATATTTCTGCACAAATATCTCACGATGTGAAAAATTACTAAATAATCTTGCATATTGTGGATGCTGAAATACCTTAATATACTACACACTGTATTGGAATTTCCTTTTATTCAGATAATGTCCTTATATTCTGTTATATAAAGCAATTTAAATCAAATTATAATTTTATTGAACGAAAGTACATATTTACGCCACCTATGGGCAAATGGAATCCCCAAATGTTTAAATCTACTCAATAATAGATAACTGTGTTAGTTTATTGAACTCCCGTTAGAGGACAAGGTTAGGACATTCAAACACAATAGCATTTATTAACTATCGATCGATAACAAAGAAATCAATTCTAACAATGTTTCGTTTTGAAAAACGTACTACATTTCTTGCGTCCTTTTTTTTTGCGGTCTCCACTTTACGACGCTATGGAAAATTTCTGAACTCTTCTAAAACTTCTATAAACAAAGATTTTTCGGATGTAAATTAAAAGAATTAACTGTAGCAAGATTTGCTTCGGTTTTTCTGACAATTACTGTTCCAAATTACTCTCTGCTCGCAAGAACATTGCGGATATAAAGGAGTTCTTCGTCGTAAAAGGGGTAACCTGTTCCGTAGGGCTTTATTTTCTATTAAGTTAACCATAAACAAATTATGGATTCTCCGATTGACTAGCGGAAGGCATTTCGCACCACTTCAGTGTGCCCGCCTACGAACATAGGGGTAATTCGTGTTAATTTCCCCTTATATAATACTTACATTTCCTTTTAGCATCAAATTTTCTTTCCTATATTTCTGCAATCGTGGCTACTTGTCCGCTATAGAAGTTGTATTACTACTGAATTTAAACCGTGCCTGTTCGTAATTGGTAACCAGACCGAGAACTTAAATTTACATCCATTCTTTGGACGTTCTACTACTACTGCATCAACGTTAGGGTAACAATATCTACGCTACCAAAGGTTAGAACTTTTATTATTTTTTGTGTGGACTAAATTACTATATTCTCGCTGTACGTGTCACAAGCCGTGCATCTGCTCTACAAGAGTTTAAGTAACTTGCTACTCTCTAGAAATTAAAGTTTTTGAATGAGTTAATGTAACTACAGTATACTTTACTTACGATCAATGAACTTCCTCAAGTGAACGTGGTTGGTAAAATTACACACTGCTAGAAGTTACTGTTGCGGCATGAATCTTTTTATTTATTAGTTTGATCTGCACTTAAAGTGATCTTCAGAACGTTTACTTTATAATTTTTAATACTATTTGGTAAATTGTGGACCACGCCCATATTCACTTTAAGATAGCGTTCATTTTGTAACGAACAGTAGGTCAACTGCGCACAAATCTGATTGATTACCGAGTTGCGCGGCAGTAGCTGCTTATTACTAGTTGCATTAAATATTAATTGATTTCCTTCCTTTAACTCTACTAACTCTACTTAACTTTTCCGTACATTTAAATATACCTATTTACTTGTAAATTTAAAAACTATTCACTTCAATTTTTGGGTTATTATTTTTGACTATTATATATGTATTTTCACTTAAAATTGTACTTTTGCTGTATTTATGTTTAACTTTGGTGGGAACGTTCAGTTGCCGGTTTCCCGATTTCTTTTTTTTTTTCTAGTATATGGTGCAATTGAACCGTCCTTCCGACAAAAGTTTGCTATTAATGTATGAATAACAAATATTTTAAGTTTGATATAATTTTTGGGGTGTTGTGAAACCGCAGCAAGTGTATTGTTAAATAAGTTTTGGTTATTAAAACGCTTTTCTAGCGTAGGCATGTTTTTCTTTCAGTGTCTGCGTAATGAGAGATCTTTCATTTCCGAAAGTTAAACTTTTAAAGTAATTAATTTTGTATATTGACCTTTACTTACGAACGTTGCTATTAATTTCATTTTGGGTCTATTTGGGTGTCAATCGTATTTGGTATATATAAATTATTATATTATTTATATTGGTATATAAAAAGAAACAAAGATTGAAATTAATTTCATTTTGTTGATTCTGTATCTACCCTTATTTTGAAAATTACATTTTTGCGTTACACCTTCTTTTCTTTTCTTTCTTATTTTCTCTCCCCCCCTTTTTCCCTCCTTTCCTTTAATTCCCTGTTCACCTCTTTAGACATCGTTATCCAGAAGTCGGAGTAACCGTGAGTTTCTTTTGAGGGGCGACTTCTGGCGTCTAATTTTAATCGTGAATTTCCTTGCCCGGACCGTATTGAGCTAGACGGTTTCTTTGTTGTCTGTAGGTGAGTAGAAAACCCTTTTCTTTTTCCTTCTCTTCCCATTTAAACGCGTGACAAGTAGAACTTATCATGCACTTGAAAGATAACATTCCAGCGCCCCCACTTGAACTAAATATGCAAAACATGCATAGGCTTTATTTTCAAAAGTACGAACCCGATATATACGTTGCCATCCAGAACGATAAAACAGTAAAACCTCAAGTTACAGACGACTATTTTTGTCAGCACTTTGTTGCAAATTATAACTACTCAGTTGGAAAGCCACGGTCGGACACTTGCCAGACTTGTGACAGACTGGACAACCTCATATCAGCGGAAAGGGACGAAGAAGTATAAACGAATCTAATAACTGAACAACAGAAGCATGTGAAGAAAGCAAATTATTTTATCATTTACCATTTATTTAAATCAAATTTGGGAGAACAATTATGAGATGGAGCTGTTAGCTTTAGATTTTTAACCGAATATGCCTATCCCCCATGTTCCTAGTGGATACGTTTTTTTAAGGGCAACTGTGGGAATACAACTTTTGTATCTGCAGTCAGTTGTGGAAAATCGTACTTTTTCATGTACGATGAAACCATAGCCAAGAAAGAAGTTAAAGAAGTAGCAATCTTTGTACATTATTTTCTTGAAAATTTTGTACCGTTAACGGTGCTAAAATTATACCTATATTATGATAACTGCAGTTCACAAAATAAAAACCAAGTCTTGGTTCAGTATCTTTACACACTTGCAAATATTAATAGATTTTCTAAAGCTATACTCAGATATACCAGGACAGTTTCCTGGCTTGTGATTGGAGCTTCGAATGGATCGATCAGGAGAAAAGGATCGTGTTGTCTGAAGAATGGGCTGCACTTGTAAAAAATGCATGCCGTAAATTTATAGTTGTTCCAGTTTCCCAAGCACTGATTTTGAACTTCAATGGTTATTTCAACGGCACTAAAGTGCCTGTCAAACCAAAGAAAACAATAATTGGGTATTTCTTCTTATTGTGGAATGCAGCAGTTTGTCCAGTGCCTTCTTTAAGGACTTGCTGACCCTTCAGAAAAATCGCATAACGTTGACTTCACCTTCTACATTACTCCTGTACTCTGAACGATTAACACTTAAGTGTCCCAAATACCTACATGTGAAAAACTTGCAACAAAATGTGTGCCTTCTGACTGTATCCACTCAGCCAGGGGAAGATAGCTTTACAGATGATTAGTTTGTGTTTATTTGTTACTTTTGATTTGATTTTGTTAATAAATCGCATTGAAATGTGCGTTTGGCATTTTTGTATTCTCCGGTGCTCCAGCGTTTTCTTTTTGATATTGTTATCCAATGGAAGTCCCAAAAAGCGTATTTTGTGAGTATACTATGTAGTAAGTACTAGAGTTTAACCCTACATATGAATAAAATATGTAAATTAAAGCATTCGTAAAACAGTTTTTTGTTTCTGAAAAAATTGCTAAAATGGAGCTTCATCCTATTTGCACCGGTGCCTTCAAATGTTCCATTCTCTTCAAGTAACTTTCATATTCTTCTATCTCAGCTTTAAAAGGCTCAATATTACGAATTAAGTCCAATTTAGAAAATGCTTTTTAGAACAATTTTACGTTTTGAAACCACGTTCAAGTTCATTGAACTCCAGGGTTCCTATTGCGTCACCTCGTACTGAATACTTTTCAGTTTACACACTGTTAAACACTACTTAACTGATGTGAGCACTGTAGATATTCACTGACCCTTGATGTTGATGAAATTTTTGTATATGTATTCACTATATGTCTGACATGAAAAACAAACTAAACGGGCACGTCGTCCCTTTTTGTTTATTTTCAACCAATATATGTACTTGATAACACCGACCTCGTCGCCAATATTGTGGGTCATTTCCGATATCCACCGAGTGGATCAGATGATGGCATATTCAATTCCTCAAAAAGCTTTGTTTTGATACAGGAAAATATTCTTTCATTTGGTTATTAACTACTCAAGAAAAAAACAAGCAGTATTATCAAATGTTTGCAGTTTCGAGATCAAATAATGGACGGTCTTATTGGCAACTTGGATGTTTTGACAAAGGAAAATAAAAACAGTTGAATATTAGCCAGTACCAGTTCCAATTGATGAAATAATAACGGTGGTATGATACGATGCAGGTATTGTACAAGGGCAAATGTGTGGCGTAGATCCCATATTGCCCAGAATTACCTTGATAAGATTCTTATAAGAACGCGAAATTTCGGCAAACTCTCATTTGCCCTCTTCAGGTTACTGCTAATCTTGTTTTGTTTTGCGTTATTCAAATTTCACTGATGTCTGCTGTGCGTTCCTTGTTAATTATACTTTCGCTGGTTTTCACTTCCTTTACTTTCTCTGCCTTACTTCCTTTTTTCCGTGTCACTGGTTTTTCTGTGGATTTCATAAGAGGTCTATTGTGTGTTGTTGGTTGATGCTTTTTGTTTAGTAATACTTCCATGTATCAGGTAGTCTTTGCGCGTCGTTTACGAGTATTAGACGATTTCGATTTCTACAGCTTCTCTTATTATTTTCAAACAGAGGCTGGCTAATATATGGAAGTTGGTATTAAACAAAAAGAGTCAACAACATACAATAGACGTCTTATAAAATTAACAGAAAAACCAGTATAACGGAAAATAGACAGTAAGGCAGAGAAAGTGAAAGCCAGCGAAGGTGTAATTAACAAGGAAGGCAGAGTAGACAGTTCAATTCGAATAACGCGAAGCAGAACAACATTATTAGTGACCTGAAGATAGCAAATGAAAGCTTGCCGATATATATATATATATATATATATATATATATATATATATATATATATATATTGGTATACAATGTATCATTACTGTAAGGGTGTTTTCCGGTTGCAGGTGAAACTTGGAATCAGCTTCCACCAAAACACAAATTAAGACTCGTTCGAGACCAAAAAATTATTTAATTTAAGTGTAATTTACGGTAATTGTATTTTAACTACTCAACTCCTGGAGCGGTTACGGAGGACGGCTTCTGGTTTTAGGGGTTGATACGATTAAATGTGCCACGGGACCCACTCAAAGATATGCTCCAGTCCAGATTTTCTCTGGGCCAATTCTGAACATTATACGGTCTTCCAAACGGAATGCTCCACGTTCCTCAGTGGAGGAAAACTTCAGGGTAATAGGCGGTGGAAGATGTTCCTAAAACTAAAATAGTTCGGACGGACTGGCGGTTAGGAAAGCAGGTAAAGGTCACAGTTCCCTGTTTGCAAACACGGATCCTTTACCAGTGATTGATTAAATGGACGACTGCTACAAATACGAGCTCTCTCAATCTAATTAAGCTTCAGCGGTTAAAATTTAAGTATACGGTTATCGGTAGCAAAAAATCTTCACTACAAGTGTTAATCTAAATTAAATACTTTCAAATTTAATCCTTGAGCTAGTATTTACTAAGATTGTTTAATTAATTAATTAAATAAATAATTTCACCTCATTTGCTTCAACACGTTTTCAATACTGGCAATAAGTAGAAAGAAGAAAACACAGATGACGGACAGCCCGCGCGACCTACTTATAAACGTCGGTTCGATCGCGGTGGGGCCTCTTTGAAATTCTAACTCCCTATGACCAGGCGGGAAGGTCGGAATTTATTGTAATTAAAATTAATTATTGATTTTATAATTGTCTCAATACCTAAAATTATTGCTTATCAAATAACGAAGAGATTGCTGTAAAAAATTTACCACGTACGTAAAAAAAAACAATTATTTACACAACGGCTTACTTGCTAATGAGGGACAATTTTGTCAACTCAGAATTCAAAATTACAGAGGTCAATTGCGGTCTTTTCACATGTGTTAGCGGCTGGATGTAATTTTTACAGTACAGGGTGAGTCAAGCTCAACGGGACGGAATCTCCTGGGCAAACGGTAAGAAATAATAAAGGGTCCTTTTACAGGCATATGTAGATTAGTAACGGCTACAATTTAAAATGAATCTGACATATACAGGGTGTTTGAAATTCGAGTAACATATCAAAGCTATGTTTTTTTAAATGGAACGCCCAGTATTTTATTAAATTTTGCAGTTACTTTTTAAAAAATAATATGTATAATTTAGCTAAGTTTGATAGTTTTCGATTTATTTGACATTTTGTGAAAATACAGTCTTCTTGAAAATAATTAATTGCAGCTCATCAAGTCAATTTCAAGCTGTAATTTTTTTGCTTAGAGTAAAATCAAAATCGGAAGACTCCAGCGCAGAAACGCATTTTTAAACTAGATAAAGATGCAGTAATGATTGGATAATGACACAGATATTAGTACTGTGCGCTCTAAAAACGTTACTTTCCAGCTGATCGTTTGCCAACTTTTGTTTATAACCTCTTTGTTTTTCCGGCGTATCAAATTTGTTTATTGCTTATTCTACAAAACAGTTTATTTTAAAACTATCCGCTGCATGTATTGAATTTATAAGTAAGTTACTTTAATTATTAATTTCATGTTATATTAATGTAACCAAATCTAGTTCTTTATATAATGTGCGACGCAAGTATATCTCACAACGCTCAAGCACCTCAAGCAAGAAAACGCCATGTGTTATCTGAAGACGCTCGCAAGCTTGCGTGGAACAATTACAAAAACTTTAAAAGTATCAATTCAGGTAAAAAGCAGTTGGATAAACGTTTTATTGTGTAATATTCCAAGGAATTTATAACCTCATTAAAGATGACGAACAGTTGGATATTCGGGAAAGAAAACGTCATTTAGAAGTTTACTTTTAAAAATGAGCTTCAGGTAAGTTTACTGATTAATTTTTAATCATATCTTATCTTGGGTTTTGTGTAGGTGGAAAAAAACATCCGATCGTCGTAAGATTATAATAGAACGACATGAAATACGTTCTTTGCATTGTGCATATATACGTTCGATCACTAATTATCGGAAAGCAGGACGACCAGTTATATACACATGTTTATTTAATTTTATAACGTAAATATGTTGCTATTTATCATTATTTTAGGTGGTGAAATGGGCTTTATAAATAATGCTCTGCTAATGTTTAAATCTGGCTAAAAATCAGGAGATTAATTGTTATTGGCAAATGTATTTTAAAAAAACTAGATTTTGTAACTATGACAATAAAATATTATTTTACTTTATGATTATTTCAAAAATTTTACTTCTAAAATTGTATTCTTGAACAACAAACGCGAAGTAACATAACCTAAACTCATATTTTTTCAAACGTATATTTTTTTGTTGAGCTTTACACTCTGACGTCACTTTTTTTGCGCAGCTTGGTGTCTTCCGATGTTGATTTTACTCTACCTACTTATTCTATACTTTTCAGTTTTCTATCGGTATAATTACAATAATAAATGGTTACAGGGTGTTCCTGACAATTGGTTTAATTTTCATATTTGTTGTGCAATTTTTTAAATGGAACACCCTGTATTTTATTACATTTTTGAATTTACCATACAAAAATACAGTTTATTTGTTAAGGGTTTCGTATGCCTATTTTTAATACGTTCCGAGTAATTTGCATTAGATTACTAAAATTAATGCATTTTATTATTTTAATACAAAAATAATAAATGTTCAATATGATGTCCATTTTCACGAATCCACATTATTATCCTTTTTTCAAATTATCTTCTCACATTCCTTAGCATGTCAGGAGTTATCGTGGCGAATGCATTTTGAATACGTATTTTCATGTCTTCGATGGTTGTAGGAGAGGTATTAAAAACGATATTTTTAACGGGTCCCTACAAAAAAAAATCTATTGGTGTTAGATCAAGAGATCTTGGGGGCCAATGATCAGGACCGCCTCTGCCGATCCATTTTCCTGGGACATGTACATTCAAATATTGTCTTACATTACGCGAAAAATGTGCTGGAGCGCCGTCTAGTTGCAACCACATTTCTCTTCTGACATTTAATGGAATATCTAATGAAATTTCTTCCGTTTAAATAACCATAAAAATGTGGCCCTGTTACGTAGTCTCCTATTATCCCCCCATAAACATTCATAGACCATCATTTTGATGATTTGTTGTTCTGTACTGGTGGTTATTTTCAGTACTGCAATAGTGAAAATTATGCCGGTTAACTAGTCCATTGTTATCGAAAGGAGCTTCATCGGTAAAGAGGATTTTGTATAAAAAGTGTTCTTCTTTACCTTCTTTTTCAAAAAATCGTAAACAAAATTCAAGCCTTTTCAAAATCGTGTTCGTATAAATTTTGGGGTTTTTCAATGTGATATGGATGATAACGATGTTTTTTAAGAATTCTTTTAACACTTGATTGACTTAAATCTACTTCTTTAGATATACTTCTTGTACTAATGTTAGGATTTTCGATTACTGATTGCAACACCAATAATTCCGTATTTTCGTTTCCCGGTTTAGGTTTCTCCAATTCTCGTTTTCTATTTGCCACACTACCTGTTTCACGAAATCTTGCCAATAGTCATCCTTGCGAGGATGATTTTCTAAAGGAAATCTTTCTGGATTCACTCGTCCTGCCAGTAAACAATTTTCCAAACATTCCACAAGAATTAAAATCATATTGACACGATCTTCTAACGAATACTTCTTCATTTTATAGTCAATGACAAAAAACTAGATATGAAATTAGCAATGCTTTATTAACATTAAGCACATTTGACAGATACTAAATTAAAGTCACAGCCTTCGTTGTGAATAAAATACAAATTTTATGTATCTTTAGTAAACTAATACAAAGTACTCGGAACGTATTAAAAGGCATAACCCCTATTCAGCGACCCCCGTTTCAGCGGTCCCGTTTCAGCGTTTCCCATTTCGGCGGTGCCTCGTTTCGGCGGTGTCCCGTTTCAGCAGGAAAATGGACCTAGTTGCGTTAGCATAACGTCGACCAACTTATCAAGTACTTTGGTTGTTCAGAAAAAAAGAATATAAAATACAGTTGTAACATTGTTATATTCGATATGAATAAATTAATTTTAATTAATAGTTCACATTTTAATATTTTCAAATTGCTAATAATGAATTGATTGAGATCAACTTTTTGATGGGATCAGCCGCGTCCTTAAAAAATCAACAATTCCAAGCTTTAGGTTTCTATTTCACTACCAACTTCAAGTAAATTATGGAAAACGAGAAAAACCAAATAGTGCAAAGGGACTGCGGAAAAGGTATACCGCCTAAACGCGGGTCGCTGAAGCGGGTCACCGCTAAAACGGGTACCGTCGTAACGGGTCTCCGCTGAAACAGGCTCTGCTGAAATGGGACCGCTAAAACGGGAACCGCTGAATCGGCAACCGCTGAACCGGGGTATAACCGTATTAAAAATAGACATACCCTTAACAACCATCGAAGACATGAAAATACGTATTCAAAATGCATTCGCCACGATAACTCCTGACATGCTAAGGAATGTGAGAAGATCATTTGAAAAAAGGATAATAATGTGCATTCGTGAAAATGGACATCATATTGCACATTTATTATTGTTGTATTAAAATAATAAAATGCACTAATTTTAGTAATCTAATGCAAATTACTCGGAAAGTATTAAAAATAAGCATATGAAACCTTTAATAAATAAACTGTATTTTTGTAGGGTCAATTCAAAAATATAATAAAATACAGGGTGTTCCATTTAAAATAACAAAGAAATTGCACAAAAAAGATGATGAAAATTAACCAATTGCCAGGAACACCACGTATAACGATTTCTAATTGTAATTATACCGATAGAAAACCTGAAGAGTGTAGAATAAATAAGCAAAAACATTACAGCTTGAAATTAACTTGATAAGCTGCAATTAATTATTTTCAAGAAGACCGTATTTTCACAAAATGTCAAATAAATCGAAAACTATCAAATTTAGCTATAAGGTACCCTATAAAATACTGGGCGTTCCATTTAAAAAAACATAACTTTGATGTTACTAGAATTTGAAACACCCTGTATATGTGAGATTCATTTTAAATTGTAGCCGTTACTAACTACTTATACCTGTAAAAGGACTTTTTATTATTTTTTACCGTTTGCCCATAAGATTTTCGTCCCATTGAACTTGACTCACCCTGTACATTGTATTTTACGTAACAGAAAGGAGATTAATAGACACATTTTATTTATACTATCTAAAAGTTATTTTGTTACACTTTATAAAAATTATTCGACATTTTAATTAGACAGTTAATATTTGAAATCAATAAATGAAACTACAAAATTATTACATTTATACGCGAACGGTAGTCGCAAACGGCAACAAGTATGTTAATATATTTGATATTGCCATTTGTGTTTTATTTTCTTTTAATTGAAATTCAATCCTAAAGGTGCATTTCACGGTGAAATATGTATTATATAGAATACAACTTTTAAGATATAAATTAACTAATTTACAGAAACCGTGCTAGTTTTAATGATTTTGCTAATTGAGTATTTATGGGAGAGTGGTCTATAGTGGGACAGTTTTCATTTTTTTGTTCCAGAGTGTTTATTATTTTTTGCTTTTAATGATTCAAGGTCTCATTTAATTAGTCCAGGTATGTATTAATTGGGTACAGGTGGATTACGTGGTGAGTTGAAAGACCAACGGGAGTAGAACCCCGGCACTATCCCCACCCCTCCTTTTTTACGTCACAAGCCCCGCCCCTTTCACTTTTTTATATGCCCACGTGGAGGACCGGTTTTTCCACCCTTATTTTTACACGCTTACGTGTAGGACGTGTTTTTTCACCCTATTTTTTACATCCACGTGTGAGACAGGATTTTCCACCCTTATTTTTACTCGCTTACTTGTGAGACCGGGGTTTTTCACCCCTATTTTTTATATATCCTCGTGTGAGACCGTATTTTCAACCCTAATTTTTACACGCTTACGTGTGAGGCCGGATTTTCCACCCTTATTTTTACTCGCTTACGTGTGAGACCGTATTTTCAACCCTTTTTCAACCCTAATTATTTTCGCTTTTTGATTCGTCCACGTGTAGGACGCGTTTTTCAACCCTTTGCATTCTTAATTAAGGCCTTTTTTGTATTTATCAGATCCGTGTGGGGGATATATTTTTCAACCCTTGATGAAATTTTTTAACTGTTTTGTTTGTATTAAGGGCCTTTTTGACAGCAATTTTTGTGTTCACTAGCGTGAGCGACGTACATTTCAACCCTGACAGTATTTTCAACCTTTTTGTTTGTATTAAGAGCCCTTTTGGCGGGGAGCCCCTAAAGGATAGGCAAATGGATGTGCACGTAGGATCGTATTTTTTACCTATTTTTAAGGGTTAATAAACGGTAGAATATTTTTTGGTATTAAAAGAAGCTAATCAAGGTAAAGGTAACGTATACGTTTGATTTTAAATACACTATTAAATTCTATAACGATAATAAACAGTTAATGGCATTGCATAATCAGCTAATTACCCTGTTGTTGTCATACAATGTGAATGTACGGTTTAGCGACTATTTAATATGAATTGATTTTTATCAAATGAGATTGCATAATTGTTGTTATTATTAAAATCATTATTAGATTTCTTTTAAACCCCATCTACAGATTGTGATCCTCTACCTGGTTTAAAATTCACTTGAATATATTTTAAAATGAAATTACTTTAAAAATAAAACGTGTAATTAACTAATTGATTAACCTGCTTACAGCAATAGTAATCACTGAAAATTAAGGAATGTCGCTTTTATTTATTTACCTTTTAATACGTATCATTTATATGCAATATATTCTGGTTTTAAATATGAGTCACAATGTATCGCAATGCTTTCTGCTTTAATTATAGGTCATAATTAAATCTAGTTGTCGCTCAAGGTAATCACTACCAAATTAATCTCATCTACAACAAGAAACTTAATATCAATAATGTTAACAAAGTATTTTTATAATGCCATTTCTCGCATAGTTTAATGTCCATGTATGGTCATATTTTAGTCTTGGGAGATCGGATTTTGTCACAAAATACAAGCACAGGAACAATTACAAGTACAAGCACAAGCGCAAGCACAGGTACATACAAACACACAAACACGAAAAACGAAAATCGCAAACACGAAAACGAAAATTCGCAAACACGAAAATTCGTAAACACACAAACTCACAAACACAAAAACGAAAACGAAAATTCGCAAACACGAAAAATAACAAACACACAAACGCGCAGAGTACGAAAAACGCAAACACGAAAATCGTAAACACAAAATTCTCAAACACGAAAACCGCAAACATACAAACGCACAAACACGAAAAAACGAAAACACGCAAAGCTGCCGAATGAATTAAGACTGGGATTTGGAGTCTATAAACAAAATGATTCTCTCTGTCTCTGTCCCTGTCTCTGTCTCTGTCTCTCTCTGCTCTCTCTCTGTCTCTGTCTCTGTCTCGGTCTCTGTCTCTGTCTCTGTCTCTGTCTCTGTCTCTGTCTCTGTCCCTGTCTCTCTCTCTGTCTCTGTCTGTCTCTGTCTCTGTCTTTGTCTCTGTCTCTGTCTCTGTCTCTGTCTCTGTCTCTGTGTCTGTCTGTCTCTGTCTCTGTCTCAGTCTCAGTCTCTGTCTCAGTCTCTGTCTCTGTCTCTGTCTCTGTCTCTGTCTCTGTCTCTGTCTCTGTCTCTGTCTCTGTCTCTGTCTCAGTCTCCGTCTCCATCTCCGTCTCTGTCTCTGTCTCTTAATCGCATACGGTCGAGGTGCGTGTCTGGGTAGTTGATTAGAAGCACATACAAGTCGAAAACACATTCTTCTTGTGGCTGGGGATCGATTTCAAGCATCTCAACACTTGTGCCGCATACATCTTTCTTCAATTTTATCTGCACTCTGTTTTGAGGCTGGTACGTTTTCTAATACATAAACAGAATCTTCAATACTGTGATACGTGTAGCAGCAAAACACATTAGCTAGTTAGTTTCACCTCTATATTACTTTACATGCAAGCCTGATCTAATCATAAATAAATACATCTGTTAAAAAGCTAATTAAACATAACCCACGGCCTGGGTATAGCAAGCAACGCTTCCTATTATAGCTTTTAGACAACACAATAGGGCCTACAACTAAATACAATCGACTAGCATTGCTTTAGTACGAGGATCAAACGAAAAACGCGCATGCACACGCACGCACGTACACGTGCGCACGACACGTACATGTACGCACGCACGCACGTACAACGTACGCACGCAAGCTAGCACGCTCGCACGCACGTATGCGCGCGAGCGCTCCACGTACGTACGCTCGCACGCACGTATGTGACACACACACACACACACACACACACACACACACACACACACACGAGAGCGCGAAAACACGCTAAAGCGAAAAACTTGTAAACTTGCAAACATGAATCAAGACGGTGGAGCACCGCTAGAAAAAACAGGTTTATTAACAAAACCGAAGGAAAGCTTAACGTTTTGAAAATATATTATTATTATTATTATAAACAACAATACATTATTATTATTTAATAACATGTTTATCGGTTTTCTTCTTCTTCTTGAACCGTGAGTCGTCCTCATCATTATCATCATGATTTTGAGATTTGCCCTTCTCCCTACCTCATAGCTCTTCTTTCTCTTCTGTGACCATCATCTTGGATGTGAGATACACCCAGCTCAACCACCTCATCGCTTTCATCATTATCTTGAACGGTTATGTTGTAATAGTTTATTAACAAGTCAGTAAAATCTCTAATGTCCGCTGATGTTGGCTCATAAACAGGAGAATACATTATAGTAATGCTCACTCGATGACAGTTACACTTTAAAGAGCGAAACACACGAGAAACGAGAACGCAGCTAGCCTTGGGTCTTGTGCGCAAGCGTACTCGTCAACGTTCGGGTAGAATCGGACATCTTCGGGGATGTCTGAGTATTGACCTAACCACACTCTAACATAGCCCCAGGCATGTTTATAAAATCTAAATGCCTCTTTTATGGTCGAGATATTTTCTCCTAAGACGCCAGAACGCAGCTAGCCTTTGGTCTATGCGCAAGCGTGCTCGCCCATGTTCGGTAGAATCGGACATCTTCGGGGATGTCTGAGTATTGACCTAACCACACTCTAACACAGCCCTGGGGCATGTTTATAAATCTAAACGCCTCTTTTTGATAGAGCTGTTTTCTCCTAAGACGCCAGAACGCAGCTAGCCTTTGGTCTTGTGCGTAAGCGTGCTCGTCAATGTTCGGGTAGAATCGGACATCTTCGGGGACGTCTGAAGTATTGACCTAACCACACTCTAACATAGACCCTGGGATGTTTATAAATCTAAACGCCTCTTTTATGGTCGAGGCATTTTCGCCTAAGACGCGTCTTCAGACGTCCCCGAAGATGTCCGATTCTCGAACATTGACGAGCACGCTTGCAAGACCAAAGGCTAGCTGCGTTCTGGCGTCTTAGGAAAACAGCTCTATCATAAAGAGGCGTTTATTTATAAACATGCCCCAGCTGTGTTAGGTGTAAACTCGACATCGAAATGTCCGATTCTGAACATGGATGACACGCTTGCGCATAGACCAAAGACTAGCTGCGTTCTGCGTCTTAGGAGAAAATATCTCGACCATAAAAGAGGCATTTAGATTTTATAAACATGCCCCAGGGGCTATGTTAGATGTGGTTAGTCAATACTAGACATCCCCGAAGATGTCCGATTCTGAACATTGACGAGCACGCTTGCACAAGACCAAAGGCTAGCTGCGTTCTGGCGTCTTAGGAGAAACAGCTCTATCATAAAGAGGCGTTTAGATTTATAAACATGCCCCAGGGCTGTGTTAGAGTGTGGTTAGGTCAATACTTCAGACATCCCCGAAGATGTCGATTCTAGAACATGGGCGAGCACGCTTGCGCATAGACCAAAGGCTAGCTGCGTTCTGGCGTCTTAGGAGAAAATATCTCGACCATAAAAGAGGCATTTAGATTTTATAAACATGCCCCTGGGGCTATGTTAGAGTGTGGTTAGGTCAATACTTCAGACATCCCCGAAGATGTCCGATTCTACGAACGTTGACAGTACGCTTGCACAAGACCCAAGGCTAGCTGCGTTCTCGTTTCTCGTGTGTTTCGCTCTTTAAAGTGTAACTGTCATCGAGTGAGCATTACTATAATGTATTCTCCTGTTTATGAGCCAACATCAGCGGACATTAGAGATTTTACTGACTTGTTAATAAACTATTACAACATAACCGTTCAAGATAATGATGAAAGCGATGAGGTGGTTGAGCTGGGTGTATCTCACATCCAAGATGATGGTCACAGAAGAGAAAGAAGAGCTATGAGGTAGGGAGAAGGGCAAATCTCAAAATCATGATGATGATGATGAGGACGACTCACGGTTCAAGAAGAAGAAAACCGATAAAGCATGTTATTAAATAATAATAATGTATTGTTGTTTATAATAATAATAATAATAATATTTTTCAAAACGTTAAGCTTTCCTTCGGTTTTGTTAATAAACCTGTTTTTTCTAGCGGTGCTCCACCGTCTTGATTCATGTTTGCAAGTTTACAAGTTTTCGCTTTAGCGTGTTTCGCTTCGGTTGTGTGTGTGTGTGTGTGTGTGTGTGTGTGTGTGTGTGTGTGTGTGTGTGTGCACATACGTGCGTCGTGCGAGCGTACGTCGGTGTGCGACGCTCGCGCGCATACGTGCGTGCGTGCGAGCGTGCTAGCTTGCGTGCGTGCGTACGTGTGTACGTGCGTGCGTGCGTACATGTACGTGCGTGCGTGCGCACGTGTACGTGCGTGCGTGTGTGCATGCGCGTTTTCGTTTGATCCTCGTACTAAAGCAATGCTAGTCGATTGTATTTGTTGTAGGCCCTATGTGTTGTCTAAAAGCTATAATGGAAGCGTTGCTTGCTATACCCAGGCCGTGGGTTATGTTTAATTAGCTTTTTAACAGATGTATTTATTTATGATTAGATCAGGCTTGCATGTAAAGTAATATAGAGGTGAAACTAACTAGCTAATGTGTTTGCTGCTACACGTATCACAGTATTGAAGATTCTGTTTATGTATTAGAAAAACGTACTACAGCCTCAAAACAGAGTGCAGATAAAAATTGAAGAAAGATGTATGCGGCACAAGTGTTGAGATGCTTGAAATCGATCCCCCAGCCACAAGAAGAATGTGTTTTCGACTTGTATGTGCTTCTAATCAACTACCCAGACACGCACCTCGACCGTATGCGATTAAGAGACAGAGACAGAGATGGAGACGGAGACTGAGACTGAGACAGAGACAGAGACAGAGACAGAAACGAGACAGAGACAGAAGACAGAGCAGAGACTGAGACAGAGACTGAGACAGAGACAGAGACTGAGACAGAGACAGAGACAGAGACAGAGACAGAGACAGAACAGAGACAGAGACAGAGACAGAGACAGAGACAGAGACAGAGACAGAGACAGCAGAGACAGAGAGAGAGACAGAGACAGGGACAGAGACAGAGACAGAGACAGAGACAAAGACAGAGACAGAGCAGAGACAGAGACAGAGACAGAGACAGAGACAGAGACAGACAGAGACAGAGACAGAGACAGAGACAGAGACAGGGACAGACAGAGACAGAGAGAATCATTTTGTTTATAGACTCCAAATCCCAGTCTTAATTCATTCGGCAGCTTTGCGTGTTTTCGTTTTGTGTTTTTCGTTTTTCGTGTTTGTGCGTTTGTATGTTTGCGGTTTTCGTGTTTGAGAATTTTGTGTTTACGATTTTCGTGTTTGCGTTTTTTCGTACTCTGCGCGTTTGTGTGTTTGTTATTTTCGTGTTTGCGAATTTTCGTTTTCGTTTTTGTGTTTGTGAGTTTGTGTGTTTACGAATTTTCGTGTTTGCGAATTTTCGTTTTCGTGTTTGCGATTTTTCGTTTTTCGTGTTTGTGTGTTTGTATGTACCTGTGCTTGCGCTTGTGCTTGTACTTGTAATTGTTCCTGTGCTTGTATTTTGTGACAAAATCCGATCTCCCAAGACTAAAATATGACCATACATGGACATTAAACTATGGAAATGGCATTATAAAATACTTTGTTAACATTATTGATATTAAGTTTCTTGTTGTAGATGAGATTAATTTGGTAGTGATTACCTTGAGCGACAACTAGATTTAATTATGACCTATAATGAAAGCAGAAAGCATTGCGATACATTGTGACTCATATTTAAAACCAGAATATATTGCATATAAATGATACGTATTAAAAGGTAAATAAATAAAAGCGACATTCCTTAATTTTCAGTGATTACTATTGCTGTAAGCAGGTTAATCAATTAGTTAATTACGTTTTATTTTTAAAGTAATTTCATTTTAAAATATATTCAAGTGAATTTTAAACCAGGTAGAGAATCACAATCTGTAGATGGGGTTTAAAGAAATCTAATAATGATTTTAATAATAACAACAATTATGCAATCTCATTTGATAAAATTCAATTCATATTAAATAGTCGCTAAACCGTACATTCACATTGTGACAACAACAGGGTAATTAGCTGATTATGCAATGCCATTAACTGTTTATTATCGTTATAGAATTTAATAGTGTATTTAAAATCAAACGTATACGTTACCTTTACCTTGATTAGCTTCTTTTAATACCAAAAAATATTCTACCGTTTATTAACCCTTAAAAATAGGTAAAAATACGATCCTACGTGCATCCATTTGCCTATCCTTTAGGGGCTCCCAAAAGGGCTCTTAATACAAACAAAAGGTTGAAAATACTGTCAGGGTTGAAATGTACGTCGCTCACGCTAGTGAACACAAAATTGCTGTCAAAAGGCCCTTAATACAAAACAAAGTTAAAAATTTCATCAAGGGTTGAAAATATATCCCCACGGATCTGATAAATACAAAAAGGCCTTAATTAAGAATGCAAAGGGTTGAAAACGCGTCCTACGTGGACGAATCAAAAAGCGAAAATAATTAGGGTTGAAAAAGGGTTGAAAATACGGTCTCACGTAAGCGAGTAAAATAAGGGTGGAAAATCCGGCCTCACACGTAAGCGTGTAAAAATTAGGGTTGAAAATACGGTCTCACACGAGGATATATAATAAATTGGGGTGAAAAACCCGGTCTCACAAGTAAGCGAGTAAAAATAAGGGTGGAAAATCCTGTCTCACACGTGGATGTGCAAAAAATAGGGGTGAAAAAACACGTCCTACACGTAAGCGTGTAAAAATAAGGGTGGAAAAACCGATCCTCCACGTGGGCATATAAAAAAGTGAAAGGGGCGGGGCTTGTGACGTAAAAAAGGAGGGGTGGGGATAGTGCCGGGGTTCTACTAACGGGTATTCGCCCTTTGATCCAGTATGAACCGCTTGTCCCAGCATAGACCATGGGTGGTCCTGAGTGGTACGCCATATTGGTTCATGGTGCGACAGGCAGTTTTATTTTGAATTTTATACACCGAACTATCGGTTGCTTAAAAAAATATTTGAATGTCAAACTTTTATTGAGGTAAGCTTCAACAAAAAAAAAATTAACAAATTACTAACTAATTAATACATATTATATTCCGAAAAATCGAATTAAAATTGTAGTTGGCGGACCGTTCGGTATTGCTGATGGTTTTGGTAATATTTTTACAATAATTTCTGGTGCGATTGTATCAACATCCTTTTCTGCTGTATATGCAAAGCTGTTGACCACATATTTTTTGAAGGAATGAAATAGTATATTCACCTTGTTCGTACGCCTCTACGCAACCAGCAAAATAGCGGAAACTTTTCTTAGTAGCATACCGAACTATTACAGTCTCCCATATTGACTTCTTGGTCCACATCATCATCGTCTTCATCACAATAACTTACTTCACTTAAATCCGTGCTCGCATCAGTTTCCTCAACTGAGGTTTCACTATGTGATGGTTTTCTTTGTTTACCTTTTTTTATACCTTGTGGTCTATTTTTTCAAGCCTTTCTTTTTTATTTTCAAACACTTGTTTTGTCACTTTTTGTTTTTTATTATCTTTCTTGTTTTTCTTATCATTTCTTTTTTGGTGTTCCTCTCTATCTGCTGTTTATACGTGTGTCTGTTAGTACTAGAGACTTGCCCTTCTTTCTTCTTGTGTTGTTTTTTCGGGGTGCAGCCTACGCATGCGGACGGATAGCTTCCGGGGTTACCAATGACGATGTTGTAGACCTTGCACAGGAAGATCCAGCCACTAACAATTCAGGTGGAATAAAATGTGTAGCAACATTGTTGGTTTCAACTAGTTCTCTACCTGATGCCTTGTTTGTTTGGATACTTACCCCTGCCTCTATTGGCTGATTAGATGGATCAGGAATTATATTGTTTGCGCGTTCGCGTAGTAAAAGGACCGTCTATTGAAACATTCTAAGGCTCTTCATTAGGCAAGATCGAGGCAATATCTTCAGGTCGATCTGTGACACAAGACATCATAAAATCTTGTTCCGTAAAAATGCTTGTAATGGACTAGTTTTACTAAAGCGCTTTAAGATATTTGTAGGCGTAAAGCGAGAGGAAACGCTTTCCCGACAACTTCGCTTATGTTGTAAATTGTCAACGGTGTGCCTGGATGGTTAAGCATCCATTCATCAGCAGCCTTGTTATAATACGTCTTGAACGGTTCAAAGCATGAGACGTCCAAGGGCTGCATGAGGTGACTCCCGTGTGGGGGTAACGTGACCAAAACTATACCATTATCTTTAGCTTATTTAAAACGTCAACAGCATAATGACTCGTGATTATCGAGAATGATTAATATTTTTTCTCTCAGGTGAGCATTTTGTATGCCTAACAATGTGATCCAAACAATCCACAAAAGGCGTTACAAGTCATCCAACCTGATGGATTAGATGATCCAGAAGTACCTGGAGGAACCAGATCAATCATTTTCTCTTGAACCATTTTTCTAAGAAAAACCTTAAATGGAAGTATAAAAATTCCATTTCCGGAAATCATGCAATATAAAGTTTCAACTTTACATCCATTTTGAGCTAATAGTTTTGGGAGTTTGTGTACGGTTGTTAGCCCAGTCTGATCTAGGTTATAAAATATCACTTGCAGAAAACTTGTGTTTTTCTAAAACCTCAGTTAGATTTTACAAAAATGCAGTAACATTGTGCTCATTAAAACTCGTTGTTCGAGACAAGCTTGTAGCTTCAGGGGTTCTCAGCGTCAATTGGAATTGCGATGCCGAAAGTTTTTTATCCAATGACTCCCTGCCATTCCATTCTCGCTCCATGAGTCTGGCATTGATATCAAATTTGTTACAGCAAGATTATAGGGAAAAATTCTGTGTTCGCGTTCGGTTAATCCGTAGCACATTCGAGTGCGTCGAGTAGGTAGGAGGCCAACATACTTTCTTCTGCTCCAGAAAAAACTGATTTGTACCCGTGCTTTTGGGCAAAATTGTGGTCAACTCTTTCGTCTTCGCTAAGATCTTTAAATTTCTTAACGTGTCGTAATGCTCACTTTGATATTAGATGTACAGCTGCCTCTCTTAAGGTTTTTTCGCCTCTTATCACTTGCATAACAGCTTTTTTCATTGGATCCGATTTTTCCAGGTGAAGTATAGCGCTATCTTCATAATGCTCTTTTAGTTTTTTCCTAGGCCACTTCGGCATCTGAAAAAAATTATTTTTGTACCCCCGATGTACCTATTTTATACACCTTATAATTTTGCTTTAATCATTTTCCTGTAAAATAGATCCCAACTTAAAATATCTTACGTGAATTATATGGTTAAACTAACTTAACCTGACATTTTGTCTGTCATAATGTCTCTTATCAAAAGTCGACCTAGTTACTTTATTTTTCGTAGTATTGAATATAAAAATTGATTTTTAAAGCATAATACTGCATAAAATTCAATTATACTGCGTTAAGGTATTGGTGTCGGTGGAGTTTGTAAATCTGTATTAAAATATTTATCGTAATAGTTTTAGTAAAGAAAACTGTTTTTAGTTATTTAGAACAATATCATTTTTTTGAAGGACCTGATAAAGCTTGCTAAAATAGTTAATTTCTACTAGCGAGATTTATTTTAAATAACGAGATGTCTGTATGAAAGCTAATTTCTATTGGAATATTTATGTGGATCCTATGCCCTTAATTACTAATTTTTTTCTCTAGTTTAATACAGATTTACAAACTAAGGCGACACTAATACCTTAACCCTTTCGGCTCTCCCGGTGGCATTTGCCACCGCATAATTTACAGGCCTCTAATTTGCCCGCAAAACATATATTTTTACAATCTGGCCCTAGAAGTCACTTCTATGACATGTTTTAAAAGAACATATAGAATATAGGTTCGTATGATTAGTTTTACGGAGTTGTTTGTGGCGTTCTAGCCAAATAAACCTCGTCAGAGGTTCTCGAAATTTATGTACGCAATTGCCACCACCAGGCATTGCCGCCATAAATGGTGATATTTTATGGTAGTATAAATGCAAAGACAGTAACAATGCAGGATTCACAGGCTGCCATAATAGCATTACCTGAGTCCGATGTCGAGGATAAGCAGGGTACGAATTCATAGAAGAAGATGATATTCCGCTTTCAACTTTGGTATCACAATTATCACAAAAACAAACAAAACAAAATGCGACGAAAACGGTACATTGGACCAAAAATCAATATTCACCGCCAGGTAATGTATTTATTACAACAAATGATGAAAATGTTTAGAATATTCATCAGGGTCAGAGTCCATTCACTTACTTTTCTAAATATTTTCCTGACAAAATATTTGACGAACTTGCCGAGAAAACTAATATCTATTCATTACAAAAAACAAGCAAGAATGTAAATACAAATGAACGGGAAATTAAAAACTTCGTTTCACTACACATTCTAAGAAATAATTTGCATATTGTTGATATCAGCAAGAACCATAATAAAGAGAAGGACAAATTGTGGAAGGTGCGTCCAATTATAAAATCTTTTGAAGATCGGTGTGAACAATTGGCAGTAGAAGAGAATATCTGCATTGATGAATATTTTATACCGTTCAAGGGACAACTTGTTATAAAACAGTATATCAAAGGAAAACCGAATCCATGGGGCGTCAAAGTGTTCATGTTATGTGGCGCCTCTGGCATAATATACCGATCTGTAATATACCAAGGCTCTACCAGTTGATATTCAAGAGTTGTATGCAGCACCCAATGGAATGGTTGTATACCTTGCAAGTAGAATACCTGAACATGCAGGTCATACATTGTTTTGTGAGAGTTATTTTACTTCTTTATTATTGTTAGAAGAATTGTTACAAAAGGGAATTTTTATGGCAGGAACAATACGGAACAATATCCGAAAATCAACAAAAAAAAAATTGGTCGTGGTAGCTGCGATTCGTATGTCACAGATGACAACAAAATTGTTGTAGTTCGCTGGTACAATAACAAATCGGTAAATACGGCATCGAATTTTGTTGGGGTTACACCTGAAAGATGAGGTGAAGAGATGGGGCAAGAAACAGTGCGCTCATGTTATGGTGAAACGTCCAGCGGTGATACGTTTATATAATTTTTCCATGGGAGGAGTGGACAAAAATGATTTCCTCATTGCTTTATATAGAACATTTGTACGATCGCTATTTCAACCTCGCAGTTTTTTCAATTCTTGGTTGGAGTACCTGTCAATTATGGGCCGTGATGGTGTGCATAAGAAAGCTAGGATGGATTTACTACAATTCACAATGTTGGTATTAGAAGGTCTTGTATTTTCTGGTTCGATTATTACTCCTACAAAACGACGCAGGCCATCTTCTTCCAGCCCTAGATCGTCACCCGTGTTGAACAATCGCAAAAAATCACATAAAATACTAGTAAGCGATGTGAGGTACGACAACATTGGCCACTGGCCAATACACATAGATGGACATGAACGACGTTGCAAATTGGAAACATGTGGTGGGTGCTCACGAATCCAATGTGAGAAGTGCCGGGTGTCCCTTTGTTTGTCAAAATTTAAAAACTGTTTCAAAACCTTTCAC
The DNA here is from genome assembly GCA_036346205.1 of Vesta saturnalis. NCBI lineage: Eukaryota > Metazoa > Arthropoda > Insecta > Coleoptera > Lampyridae > Vesta > Vesta saturnalis. The sequence goes on from JARFJB010002235.1 coordinate 216,787, forward strand.
CATAAATAGTTAATTGTGATGTAGTTATTTTTTACATAAAATTTGTATAAAAATTATTTTTGAGCGTGAAAACCCAGCGGTGGCAATTGCCACGACTTCCTAGTTTCATTATTTACAGTGCAAACTAGCTCAAAATTGACGAGTATGTTCCAGTAGGGCTTCGAATGAATAATGTATGCCAAAAATTTTTTTATTAGACTGCTCAAAAATTCAGGTCTGAAAGGGTTAACGAAGCATAATTGAATTTCATGTAGTATTATGCTTTAAAAATCAATTTTTATATTCAATTCATAATGTCTATTATCAAAAGGACCTAGTTACTTTATTTTTCGTTGTTTCTACAACTTTAAAATTAGGTTATATACAGGTTTTGTTTACTTTTGTAAATTAATCTAGACGGTGATTTGACTAGCAATTCTTACTCTTATTTCAGACGTTGAATACAAATTACGTAATCCCAAAGATCCCTTGGATGTAGTATAATTTACGTGTGTCCTACTAACGCCCATTTTATTGCATTGTCCCACTATAAACCATACTAATATTTCCCACTATGAACCAGGTTGACAAAAATTACATTATTGTCAATTTCTTACACTAGACAATACTCAATACGCCTAGTTGTTTGTATAATTATACCTTTATACCATAACCTCAAACCGGCATAAGCAAGGTTTAAAACATATATCAACCAAAATAGCTACCTACATAGTAATGTATAAACAAAATCAGAAATTGAACACTGTTTACAAAAATTAAGAAAAAAAGCACTACACAAAATCAACATAAACAGTAGCACATAATAAGATTTAACAGCTGACTTTTACAGAGTTGCCAGATGTTTTGTCGCAGTATAAACCACGTCCCACTGTAGACCACTCTCTCCTACTAATTATACGGGATCTAGATTTTATTATTTGAATGCGGAGGGATTTCTAAACTGAATTAATACAAAAGGCTTATTTGTAACTTTTTCATTTCAGATGTACATTGTAATACAAAATGTGTTATCATTCGTCAAACTTTAATTGCGGAATATAAAAAGAAAATTGGTATTTACAGTTTACCGTGTAATCTTTTAAATCTTTTCAGTTTTGTTTATCATGAAATCAATTTTATTACAAACACACAAGATATTTGAAATTACTTTTCTTCCGAAGCCAATTACTGGATACGTTGATGAGAAAAAAAAACTAGTTTTCACATTACTCTACAATTATATGTAAACCCTACATTATGAGGAGAATGGCTTCACTATTACGCTGGCGTAGTAAGGACAGGTCAGGAATTTTTAGTTATTATCGCGTTTGTGATACTGGTGACCATTAAAACTGTTATAATATACTCAATTATGTTGCTACTTAATAATCACGCGCCAGATTTTTCATAACTTCTGCAAAACAATTTTCAGGGATAACATAACATCAACCATAATTTTAATTCTTGGTAATACAAATACATTTCTAGTAAATTTTAACTAATTTAAAAGTTATTTCAAGTAGTTCACTTTGAAATTGTCTTTGATAAATGTCTTTTACGTATATTTACATCATTCTATGATTTTTGCGTCCATCAATTTGGCTACACTTTGCAAACTGGCGTCTGTATATGGACGCCAGATTACAATGCTTAATAATTTTCTTGGTGTGTATGTTTGGGAAGCACCGTTGGCAGAGACGATTCCGATAGAGCCTTATAATACTCATTCTGAGTATGGATCCCATTTCATACTCCTATGTTGAAATTTTTTAAAAACTTGTGGACGCCAAAATCGTTAATACGTAAAATTGTTTACAAATTTAGTTCAGCACTTTGCCGTCACCGTGCTATTTCTAAATATATTTTTATTGTATTTATCCTGTACATTTACAGTCATTCAGGTGTCTTTAAATGGCAACACTGTAAAACCAATTTCTATTATTAGTTCTTATTTAATTTGAAGTAATTTCACATTTACGGTCTACAATCTTCTGGCGTCATTCTACCTAGATGTACAATTGATGTTACTTAACATCATTACTCACACCTACCTTATTTTCTAAATCATTTTGAAGTCATATATTTATATACATGTACCGATTGTCCAAAGCGTCACGCGGCGGATGATTGTGGCGTCGCTGTTGATTTTTCATTAAAATCATTTATACAAAAGTTATATGGTCCCAATACGTACACAACTTAAAAATATTTTGGCACCTACAGGGTGATTGGTAAAATTAGAGGGTGTCAACTTTTTTATTTTAAATGGAACACCCTGTATACATTTCTACATATGAAATCCAACGTTGCCAAGTTATTTAACAAAAATGTATTTTTTTCCTGAATGTACGGTTAGCAATAAAAATTAATTCTTGGTTTATTATCTAAGTTGAGACAAATTAGTTCAGGGATATAATTAAGCTAGGTATAGGTTTTGAAAAGATGTAAACGTTTTATTGATATATTGAATAGGGGAGAGAAGGTTCCGTGTGAAACTTTAGCGTCTTCAACGTACATCAAATCTCTTATTTCAAATGGAACACCCTGTATATTTTGGTATGGGCAAATAGTATTCTTAAGGCCGGTCTTTGCATCTCCAGATAAAGTCCCTGTTAGCTATGCATTAGAATTAGTTATCCGCTAAATAAATCTGTTAGATAACTTTTACCCGTCTTTCCAAGTGCTTTATTCCGATAATTAGTTGTCTGACTGTTTGTACCATTTTTAATACTTACTGAATCCAGCCCTAAGTCGCTAATTTGAGGCAAGTGTTGTAAGAGCGAGCCGTAGCTTACCCAAATCGAGAAGGTAGAAAGAGATGCATTTTTATTTATTTATTTATTATTTATTATGTTTACATGCGTGTTTACTATATTTTCACTATTGAGGTTATGTACCGACTTTTATTCACACATCAGTGCTTTTATTGTGTTTGTTAATTATCATTAATATAAAATTACCTGTTAGTACGATATAACAAGCGATGTGCGATTTGTTGCAGCAACCTTTCAACAGTGCCCTTCTTTAAGCGAAACCTTCGAAAAAATCCAGACCATCCCATATATCAAAATGATCAATACGTTGAGCAATAGTATATGGTCGGCGATCTGGATTTATCTGGTTTAAAATCTCGATCTCTTGTACTTCCAACTCTTCATTAATCAAATCGTCCATAGCAAAATTATGAAAAAACTATTCTATTAATAATGAGTACTTTATAGAATAAAACCGCGTAGTGACAATTTGAGGTTACGATTTTTACGTTACCGCCATAAACTCATAATTCGTACGTTTTCGGCAGCGCTTATCCGCGAGATACAGCGCTATCGGGTACTTCATGTGGTTGTTAAATGTATCCTCTAGTTTAGGAGGTTAACTACTGGATAAGAGGTAACTGACATTGGAAAGATGGAAAATAGCGCTAGCTGTAAGATATATCTGAAAGTTAAATAACTGAAACTTTATCTGCAGATGGAAAGACTGGCCCTTAAAGACCTAACTTTTATCTAAATACATTGATACCGCTAAAATTTATAGTTTTTAAAATATTTCCACTTATTTAATTTTTCTATAATTATTTTATAACGTAACGATTTAATAGAGTGCCATGATTTAAAATCAATAAAACAAAATTTTAACTTGATTTCTTTCAAAACTACTTTTTCACTACATTTGCATTTAGAAGAAAACTTGAATTAAGTGAAGTTAACTCTAAATTTTAAAATGAAAATATACGAAGAAGGAATTAATTCAAATGATTTACATAATAGGAGAAGCCCAAGGTAATTGCTTACTTGCTTCTAGAATTTATGAACAAAAATTTCCCGATGCCCGTTGTCCAGATGAACGAGTTCTTTGAAATTTAAAAAGTAGATTTGAGGAAACAGGATCGATTGCATATAAAAAGAACAATTGTCCAAAACCTGTAAACAACGAGGAAACTCAACTAGTGGTGCTTCAAGCTATACAAGAAAACCCTCAAGTAAGTATTAGAAAAATTGCAGTGGAACATAATTTACAGAAACCAACAATACACAATATAATTAATGAATATAAATACCATCCATACAAGATCCAACTCTACCAGGCATTGGATTAACATGATTTTGAAAATAGATTAAATTACTGTCGTTGAGGATTGCAAGAACCACATAATTATTTTAATACAGTTATGATGACAGACGAATCTACTTTTCATAACAATTATTTTGTAAATAGACATAATTGTGATTATTACGCTATGGAAAATCCACATATAATTAGATACAGAAACAATCAGCGTCGATGGAGTCTCAATGTTTGGTCTGGCATTATTGGCAACAGATTATTAGGACCCTATTTTTTGGAAAATAATTTAAATGCAGTAAATTATTTAAATTTATTGCGAACAAACAATATGGTTCCAACAAGACGGCGCTCCTGCACATTCGGCTCGTGATGTGATGGAGTTTTTAAATCAGCAATTTCCTGATCGTTGGATAGGTCGTTGTGGACCTATCAGGTGGACAGCTAGATCACCCATCTGACTTTCATGGACTATTTTTTATGGGGCTACATTAAAAATGAAGTTTATAGAACATCGCCGACTACTGCAGAAAATATGAGGGAAAGAATTCAACAAGCGTTTCGTAATGTAACCCAACAAATGTTGCATGATTACATCGTTCCTACAGACAACGATTGAATCAGTGCATTGGGAAAAATATATTTTTTTAAGTGCACGTTTGCGTATGTTTGACTTACCTACTTCTTGTTAATTGTTTGTTTATTATTTCAATATTACATTGTTTAGTTTATAGTTAAAAATATTTAATAAAATTAATTATTACTATTACTAATCTGGTATTGTCACTTGAAATCATGACACTATTAAATCGTTACGTTATAAAATAATTCTAGAAAAATTAACAAAATGGAAATATTTAAAAAACTATAAATTTTAGCGGTATCATTGTATTTAGATAAAAGGTAGGTCTTCAAAAGTACTATTCGCCCATATCAAAATATACAGGACGTTCCATTTTAAATAAGAGAATTGATGTACGTTGAACATGCTAAAGTTTCACACGGAGCCTTCTCTCCCCTATTCAATATATCAATAAAACGTTTACATCTGTTCAAAGTCTATACCTAGCTCAATTATATCCCTGAATTAATTTTTTTTGCTAACCTTACATTCAGGAAAAAAATACACTTTTGTTAAATAACTTGGCAACGTTGAATTTTATGTGTACAAATGTATACATCGTTGAAAAGTTTTTTCATTAGGCTATCAAAAAATGTAATGATATACAGGGTGTTCCATTTAAAATTAAAAGTTGATATCCCCCCTACTTTTACGAATCACCCTGTAGATGCTAAAATATTTTTAAGTTGTGCACGTATTGGAACCATATAACTTTTGTATAAATGATTTTAATGAAAAATCAACAGCGAAGCCACAATCAAATAAGGTAGGTGTGAGTTCATAATGATGTTAAGTAAAATCAATTGTATATCTAGGTAGAATGGCGCCAGAAGACTGTAAACCGTAAATGTGAAATTACTTCAAATTAAATAAGAATATTAGAAATTGGTTTTAGTGTTGCCACTTAAAGACGCCTGAATGATTGTAAATGTACAGGATAAATACAATAAACATATATTTAGGAATAGCGCTGTGACGGCAAAGTGCTGAACTAAGTTTGTATGCCATTTTACGTATTAACGATTTTGGGGTGCTCAAGTTTTTCAAAAATTTCAACGTAGGAGTCTGGAGTGTGTGGGTGCGTGCGTGCGTGCGTGCGTGAGAGTCGTGCGTGCGTGCGTGCGTGCGCGTGTGTGGGTGTGTGTTTGTGTGTGTGTGTGTGTTTTGGTGTGTGTGTGCGTGCGTGGTGTGCGTGTGTATATATATATATATATATATATATATATATATATATATATATATATATATATATATATATATATATAGTGCACATTAGTGCGCGAAGTACGATATATCCGTTATTAAAGGAGATATCAAAAAAAGTTATTTAAAAAAATTATAGGCAACTTCAAACTTCACATTAAAAATTATTTTCGTATTTACAGAGTGTTACATATTACCAGGGTGAACCAAACATTCTTTTTTTAATCGGGACACCTTATGTATTTTTTGAAATTTAGATTAAGCTCATCTCCCCCATACTGCCAATATAAGGTTTCATTGCGTTATACAGGGTATTTCAAAAGTTATGGTCACTTGTACACGACAATCATTCTCATTTCTACGTCCTGTATACCCTAGACAGAACAACCTAACAATAATTTTTTTCCAGGCATAACTTTTTGACATTGGTACAGTGTTACGAGAAAGTATTATTTCTTTATTATTGCACCAATTGTATAAACAGCGTGTCAAAGTGTATATATATATATATATATATATATATATATATATATATATATATATATATATATATATATATATATTATATATATATATATATATATATATATATATATATATATATATATATATATATATACATAAATATACAGGGTGGCATTAGTGCGTCGAAGTACGATATATCCGTTATTAAAGGAGATATCAAAAAGTTATTTAAAAATTATAGGCAACTTCAAACTTCACATTAAAATTATTTTCCTATTTACAGAGTGTTACATATTACCAGTGAACCAAACATTCTTTTTAATCAGGACACCTTATGTATTTTTGAAATTTAGATTAAGCTCATCTCATACTGCCAATATAAGGTTTCATTGCGTTATACAGGGTATTTCAAAGTTATGGTCACTTGTACACGACAATCATTCTCATTTCTACGTCCTGTATACCTAGACAGAACAACCTAACAATAATTTTTTCCAGGCATAACTTTTGACATTGGTACAGTGTTACGAGAAAGTATTATTTCTTTATTATTGCACCAATTGTATAAACAGCGTGTCAAAGTGTATATATATATATATATATATATATATATATATATATATATATATATATATATATATATATACACACATAAATATACAGGTGCGGCATTAGTGCGTCGAAGTACGATATATCCGTTATTAAAGGAGATATCAAAAAAAGTTATTTACAAAAATTATAGGCAATTTCAAACTTCACATTATAAAATTATTTTCGTATTTACAGGGTGTTACATATTACCAGGGTGAACCAAACATACTTTTTTTTAATGGAACACCCTATATATTATTTCAAATTTATATTAAGCTCATCTCCCCAATACTTCCAATATTGTGTTTCGTTACGTTATACAGGGTATTTCAAAAGTCATGGTCAATTTTACACGGAAATCATTCTCATTTCAACATCCTGTATACCGTAGATAGAACAACCTAACAATAATTTTTTCCAGGCATAAATTTTTAACATTGGTACATTATTACGAGAAAGTGCTATTTCTTTATTATTGCACTAATTGGATATAGAGCGAGCCAAAACTCGAACACAGGGTTTTGTCAATATTTTCAAATGAATCACACTGTATTTTATTTCAAAAACTGAAAATACATTTTATGTTCTTTCCTTTTTATTAAGCACTCCCTATAGCTAAAATCGTTAATTTCTGAGATATTTTCGGGGATCATATAACTAGTGTTATGATTATCATCGGTGATAGCTCCACTTAAAACCGAAATTTTCTAGACGTTTTAACAAGTGGTATCATCGATTATTAATCATAACACGTGTAAGAGAATATAATGAATGTTATAGAAAATATATTTTTTCTATTTTGCGTGTTTAATATGTACATTATGACACTCAAACGGGTGTTTTAATGTTTGACTTTAAAGTTTAGTTACCAAACATTTTTTTTCTTGGTGTTGGTATGTAAACTAATGAAGTTCTTTATTGATGTATGTAAACGTAAATGTAACATAACCTACTCTTATTTCAAATGTGTATATATCCGTTGTATTGAATTATTCCTGATTAATGCATTGCAATGGTTAAGATGACCAAAACCGAATATGGACGATTTCTCTTTTTTATTGTGTTTCAAGATAAAGCGTCAATATGCTTTCAGATTACCGATTACATCTTTGCGTAAAATATAACCTTCATTTAACCTTGTTAACTTCACTTGAGTGTAAATTTTTAAGTTTACATAGATAGTGTAATTTTATTCCGATTATAATGTATATAGTATACAACTTCTATTGAGAACATATTTATAGGTAGTTTGAAATGAATTAGTAACAAATAATAGTTTTAATACCCTATATTTGTATCGAACTCAAACAAACAAATACCACTGTTGCCAACCTACATTCAAAATTATGAAATAAGGTGACAAATGGAATTTACATTTTTCAAAATTTTCAACACAAATACGCAAAATAGAAAAATAGTATAAAACTCGTTTCATAAGACGCTTTATCGCATTCGTCCATTAGAAAACTCCCGCTGCGCGGGTCGTTTTCAAACTTGACTCATGCGATAAAAACGCGTCTTACGAAACTTGTTTCTTAATATACTATTTTAAAGTTTACAATTTTAAACGATCTGTCATTTTGATAGTAAATATTGTAAAGAACCAGCGTCCTTTACGTATGCTTTTTAGAATAAATTATTCGCGGACCATCCTATATCTCAAATTTCAAAAGTTTACGCGATATTACACCACAAATAATTCATTAATCACCGCTGACGTGTATTTCTAAAAACCAGTAAGTTTTTGCACGTCAGAACAAATTCAAACCAATCAAATAACGGCATCCCCCGCACGGTAGCCGCGAAGCCGCCCACTGATGCACCTTTATAAACCCGCGACGCGCTACTCAAAAAAATCAATCGATCTATCAGAAGATCTCTGAGGGGATCTCTCCGTTCATCATCTAGCACCACCTGCCCGATCGTGACCGAGACCGCCACGCCGTTCCAGAAACCAGTAGCCGCCGCACCGATTGCTTCGTGTAAGCACCGACCTGTTGATTGCGACCGAGGAGTCCATCGCGATCGTGTGATAACGCGCACCACTTCGCGCCGGGCGACCTAACGTTTGTACTGCAATCAAAAGACACGTAAGTTGTTTAATTATACAATCTAACCATACCCAGTAACACACTATCACACGTAAATAACGCCGGGCTGAGTCTCCAGGAGTTATAACCTTACACTAACGCCAAGAGTGCCACGCAGGGTAGATCCCGACGTCACTCGCAAACACACAGTACACTAACACCAAGAGTGCCACGAAGGGGTAACCCCCACGTCGTTCGCAAACACTTGAGGGTGAAGGTTAGTTACAGGGCTGTCAAGACCTACAACCTTTTTGTTCTTAGTTTACTAGGTTAGACAGGCCATTGCCTTCCGTCTCCTAATTATCACCAAGACCCCGCTTAATACACCTACATACAATACATACAGATAAACACAATAACCACACACGGTGTCTTTGATCGCAGGAGAGTACACACCAGACCTGTTGCATAAATTTGTAGTCAACATAACCATCGCGAAACACCTAGTGTGATATCGTTTGTAAATAAATTAGGAAGATACGCCGGAAAGTTAAAACCTTAGATAGTACGTAAATTATCCAATATTTACCGATAGTTAATCATATAAATACGACCTGGTGTATCTTACTAGTTACCTTAGTGAAAGTAAATTCATTTTAGTGTAGTTTTAATATCAAGTATTTTGTTCCCTTGATAAATTGTATATAATTAAATTTAGTATCGAAGTCCGTAATTAATTCCGTTAGATAAATAATCTAAACGCATAATCAAACCGGTTCTAATTAAAGAAAGACAGTCCCGAGATCGTGCATTTGCATACGCGCATTTCGCGTGTATTGCTTCCTGGGAGTACGACATACTCGCTTCAGCGCTCCAGAGTTACTGAAGGATAAGCACGATATTGATTTTCTCCGTCCCCGAAACGATTCGAGTTCGTTACGCTGGCTCCTCCGACCAAAACGGTATCGAGACTACCACACCCGCTTCTGTAAATACAGGACCGTAGGTAAGGAGTAGATTAAGATAATATACATATCTCTATTTACAGAAACGATTACGCACCTAGGAAGCTGCCCCCAGGAGAACGAGTCAGGAGCCGTCAAACACAAAGAGAAAATACATTTGTTTTGTTGTTTATTAATATGTTTGTATGTTAAATTTATTTAATATACGTTTTAAAACGCTTTAAGATATTTATTTAAGGTGACAGTGTCAGCCCACTATTTAATACGAACCACACCCCGTTTATAATAAATTATAAACACGATTGAGCACAGCCGAGGTAAAATAAAACCGCGTTGGGTTACCAAAGCAGAAGGCGCGCAATAATATAACACAAGAACAAGTGCACATCATAATATTACAGTTGCAAGATAATCAATACAATTACTTATTTATTTGATACTTTTTGTCACTTTAATAGTAAACTATTTTATTCATTAAAATCATGTGACAGTCAACATGCGGTGATAAAATTATCACCGATTTGATAACCTATTCAGCGATTTTGTTTTTGTATTTTAACCAATGAATCAAAACTGTACCATGCGACATGTGAATTATATTCTCAGTTTAATAAGAGAAAGAGATTTTTTTAAATAATTTCTATTATGATAAGTTAGCCGTGAACAAATGACAGATAGGTATTATCCGGTAATAATTAGTAGCTTGTCATTTAAAAAACTTTTTTAAGATTGTGTAGTGTTTATTAATTTGTAAACACTTAAATACTGTTTGAAATGAACTTTTCTGTTGAGGAATTAACAGATATGATATGGGTACTGGGAGAATGTATGAAAAATTGTTTATTAGCACAAACGAATTTACAAAGAGAGATATCCCGCACGAAGCCAACCCGAGAAAATAGCGTTGGAAAGGTTAGTAGATCGTTTTAATCGTACGGGTTCAGTAGTTTATGAAAAAAAGGAAAGGACAAAACCTGTACTTAACGAGGAAAATTAATTTAACTTGTTGCTTGAAGTTACACATAATACACATGTTAGTACACGTGAAATCTCGCGTCAGCATGATATTAGTGACAGGTCCGTCCGAAGAATACTGCGTAAAAATAAGATGCATTGATACCATATCCCGTTGCATCAAGAGTTACTCGAAGATGACTATCCCAGAAGGGTTGCTTTTTGTGAATGGGCTCAACAACAAATCCACAATCAGGCGCATTTCTTTGATTTAGTCCTCTTTGGAGACGAAGCCACGTTTCATAAAAATGAAACTGTGAATAGACACAATTTCCATTATTATTCGACAAGTAATCCCCATCTTATAGCCATTCATAGTCAAACTAGGTGGTCTTTGAATGTTTGGGGTGGTATAGTTGATCACGTAATTGGACCACATTTTTTGGATGGAACAGTGAATGGTCAGGTTTATTTGGACCTTTTAGAAAATCATTTACCACTACTGTTGGCAAACGTTCCTCTTAACATTCGTCAAAGAATGTAGTTCTTACACGACGGAGTTCCGCTATATCACACTAGATGAATTCATAATCATCTTAATACCAATTTTCCTGGAAGATGGGTGGGAAGAGGAGGACCCATTTCATGGCCAGCTCGTTCACCAGAGTTAAGTAAAATTGACGTCTTCCAGTGGGGTTATGTGAAAAACCGTGTGTATCAAATACCTCCAATCACACAAGATGATATGAAGAATAAAATACGAGAAGCATTCCAGAGTATTGATGTAGAAATGTTAAGAAATATCAGTCGAGAATTTAAAGATTGATGTTTTCGGTGGACATTTTGAACATTTGTTATGAAATTAATTAATTTTATAAGAATTTTGTCTTAATATCCACTCATTGTTGTCCAAATATCCACTGTTTTTTGAATTTTTTATAATAATTTGTCATACTTTTATTTGTTCACGGCTAACTTCTTATAATAGAAATTTAAAAAAAAATCTCTTTCTGTAATTAAATTGAAAATATCTCAGAAATTAACGATTTTAGCTATACGGAGTGCTTAATAAAAATGAAGGAACGTAAAGTGTATTTTCACTTTTTAAAATAAAATACAGGGTTTCATTTGAAGAAATTGACAAAATCATGTGTTATGTATATATATATATATATATATATATATATATATATATATATATATATTACACTTTTGACACTGTATATTCAATTGGTGCAATAATAAATAAATAGCATTTTCTCGTAACACTGTACCAATGTCAAAAAGTTATGCCTGGAAAAAATTATTGTTAGGTTGTTCTGTCTAGGGTATACAGGACGTTGAAATGAGAATGATTTTCGTGTACAATTGACCATAACTTTTGAAATACCCTGTATAACGTAATGAAACCCTATATTGGCAGTATGGGGGAGATCAGCTTAATCTGAATCACTGGTACACCATTCTATTTACGCACACCGAAAATAATAAAATTAATTTTTCTTAAATATAAATGCAAAAAATGAAAAATTCACATAGGTACGTTTCGTATTGTCTATTACGTAATTTGAAATTCTCGGGGCATGATTTTGTAGAGTGGGGGATATAGTAGGGTGTACCAGTGAGTCCTGAAAATATGGTTTCCGTCTATCGATGGTTAACGTGTTTTACAATGTTCTCATAGGTAGCTAAGTACGACGGTTGTTTTGTATGAGTAGTTTTGCTTGGGAACGGTACCAGTTGGCATAATTCAATGCAAAATTTACTTATTAGTTACCGTTGAGATGACATTATTACCCTTATGTTATTTCAATGTTTTTAAATCGCATTTCGGGGTCGCTTCTCTGAGGTTAAGGTTAGACAATAACATACCCCGTTCTGCTCTAACGTGTTCGAAATGAATAAATATAGTTTACAAATATTAAACGGTTAAAAGTATGTGATTTACAGATACGTATAAGACATATTTTACTTGATTATTCGCGAAGCACACAAGAAAAATACTATTTTCCTAAAAAATCAATATTGAATTTTTGACTGTGGTATACGTTTTTACCATTTTAAAAATGATCTTGACATTTGTGGTTGTACGAATATAAAAATCTGCTTAAAAATTAATTGAGTAACTCTGTACACCAAATTCATAGTTTAATCAACACTAGATTTAATTTCCAGCTATTATTGGTTTCTATTTTTAGAGGTAGATAGTTTAACCGAAAGTTTTACCCCGAAGTATATTCCACTTAGATTTCGGTACTAAACGTAACGAACTGTGAATTAAGTGTCGTAATTTTGAACTACATAGTAACTGGTTACGATGAAACCGTTTATTAATTAAAATTGTCCTTTATTAAATTGATTTTTTTTAGTGCCACCACGTTAAATTAATACCGTTTAGCAACCAGTTATATTATTAGCACATAGTGATAATTTTTCTACTGTAATAATCTGATTGTGAATAGTTAAAAGCCATGTTGTAAAATCGGAAACTTATTATTTGATTTCGGTAATTCAAGGTTGACCCTTCTCAATCAAATTTGTCCAAAATCTGCTCGTGTGCCTGTAGCCAGATACGTAACGGATTTTAATGAAACTTTATACTTACAATTATTGCATTAAGTTTTGTTAAAATCGGTTCATAATCATCGATACTTTATAGAGGGCGCTCAAGTGCCTTGGATATGAATAACTCCAAAATTATCCACTTTAAAGTAAGAAGTGAAGAGAGCTTTCTTACAGTTTATTCAATTTTGCATAAGCTTTGTTTATGACAGTTTTTGTTGGAGTAATAAATTCACATTAAAAAGTTTTTTAGCAAATATATAAGCTTAAGTGAAAAGACCTTTATTAGGGAATATTTTAGATACGTTTCCTTTATGAAAGTAAGATAACAAATAAGTTCAATGTGTGTGATTCAATTACTAAAAAAGATGGATACGAGTACTAATTTTTACCAGTTTAATTTATTTAACATAATTTATTAGGATTGTAATTGTAATATGTCAAAGTTGAAAAATTTTTGGGTTGAGATACAGAGAACTTTATGCCGCAAAAAAAAAAACTAAATATTTGTATATAAGAAGCTCCATATTTTCTTAGTTGGTAGAGTATTTTACCTATTAAAGTATAAAGACAAACTAATGTTTTTCTAATGGTTTACTGAAAAAGCGACAGATTTAGGCTTATGTCACCATCAAACTTGTAGGTCTGTATAACTGGTGTAAACGAGAAGTACCTAAGTCACCTCTACACCTTTTAATGGACGGTGTTATTTATTTTACATTTGGGGTTTAATACCACACAAAATTTTCTGTTAGACAATACACAATTTTAAGATGGCCCAATTCGGGTTTCGCTGGAAATAACCTCAAAATTCTTAAATGATGACCCCGTATATGTATGTACCGGGTGGACCAATAAGCCGATCCTCCGGCTATATCTCAGGAACTGTTTATCGTACAGCTGTGGGGAAAAAAGTTCCTTAGTAAAAACGGCCAAGGGAAATCGCTGGAAATAACTTTCAAGTTTCTAGCTTTACCGCTAGAGGGCATAATCTTTATAGAAAAATTTAAAAACAATTTTTTTTATAAAATACGTCCAATCATAGTAGGTATTAAATAAGTAAATTAGAATGATGCATAATTTCTTCACAAATGTTGTTCTCTATTTTTCAAATATAGGGTGGGGGAGAACAGGAATGTTTGTACGAATAAATGCCTATAACTTTGATCAACCTATTTTAACGAAATTATTCTCATTCGAAACGGCGTAGATGAACCAATTACATCTACTATAAAACAATTGCATTTAGTTTTAATTGTCGTAGATAGCGGGCACTTTCGAATTAAAAAAAATTAAAATTAGTCTATATTAAAATTTTTAAATGGAAACACCTAAGTATTGTAAATTACAACGGAAACTGATTAAGTTCATAACAAAATGGCGCAAACCGCATGTCGATATCTTTTGTCTAACTCAAGATATAAGTAAAAACGCGTAAACATACGTAACTAGTATTGGCTCACTCTGTATTATAATTTAAAATAACAAAATATGCCAGTATGTTCAGAATTTTTTAAACTAAGAAGGCTGCGAAAAAAGTTGACAGGGGCTTCAAATTGTTTATTTATTGACAGTAGTCAAAATATTGCGATCTTTTTAAGAAGTGTTAGCATATAACTCCAATATAACTTTTCTTAATTAGATATTAATACTACTATCAGTAAATAATCAGCATTAATTCATAATGAGTATATCAAATGCGAATTGTATGATTTGATTGGAGTTTATTACGAATGCCATCAAAATGCCGCTATTGCCTCACGTATATATACCATAAGATATCCTGATAGAAGGCATTATGGCAAAGAAATATTTAAAAGAAAGGCAAGAAGATTAAAAGAATTGGTAGCTTTCATTTTCCTTGTTATAAACGACGTGGTGTAGGTGTGACCGAAGATAATGCAATCAATGTTCTTGCTTTAATTCAACAGAATCCACATATAAGTAGTCGGCAAATCTCTACAGAATTAAACATTCCAAAATCTACCGTTCTAGGGATTTTAAAGCATAACATATTATGAACTGCACGTTTAAGTATGAAAATTGTAATCCTCTTTAAATTTTAGATTCAACTGTTTTATTTTCATATTGCGATAAAACGGCAACATGGCACTTTAATCATTTCATTCATTCCTTAAAAATATTTGTTTTTCTATGTTTTTTAGACTGCATCCTTATCATGTAGTTCTCCAACAAGTTTTACACGGAAAGGGATTTCCATGCAAGGCTGGATTACTGCAATTGGATGTTAAGTATGCTGGAAGAACAACCGCATACCATATCAAATATTTTGCGGGCAGGCGAAGCCACCTTTAGTAGTGCGGGTGGTGTTAATCTGCATTATATGCATTATTGGGCCAAAGAAAATCCGCACTGGATGGACGAAGTGCAGCTTCCAGGTAGGTGGAGTCTTAATGTTTGGTGTGGTATAGTTGATGGAAAAATCATAGGACCGGATTTACTTGAAGAAACTTTAAATGGCGATACATATTTAAATTTTTTGGAAAATGAATTGCCTGTTTCATTAGACGACATTTCCTTACAAAGAAGAAGAGATCTGATATTTCAGCATAATGGGTGTCCTGCGCACTTTTCCAGGCGAGTTAGAGTTTATTTGAATTTAAAATATCCATATAAATGGATTGGAAGGGGAAGTATATTTCCATGGCTAGCTAGATCTCCAGACTTAACATGTCTAGACTTTTATCTATGGGGAAGATTGAAGGAATTAGTCTTTCAAACTCGACCAACCATGCGACAAGACATGAAACAACGCATTACAAACGCAATAAATAGTATATGCATAGCTGAGATTAAAGCAGCTGTTATGTCTACCCGCGATATATTACGTCTTTGTGTGGACAATGATAGAAAACATTTTGAACATTTAATTGGACATTAAGTTTTAATGTGTGATCTTCTTTTCATATATTTTGTTATTTTAAGTTATAATTCAGAGTGAGCCAATACTAGTTACGTATGTTTACGCGTTTTTACTTATATCTCGAGTTAGAAAAAAGATATCGACATGCGGTTAGCGCCATTTTGTTACGAATTTAATCAGTTTCCGTTGTAATTTACAATACTTAGGTGTTTCCATTTAAAAATTGTGACATAGGCAAAATTTAATTTTTGTTATTCGAAAGTGCCCTCTATCTACGACAATTAAAACTAAATACAATTGTTTTATAGTAGATGTAATTGGTTCACCTTTCGAATGAGAATAATTTCGTTAAAATAGGTTGATCCAAACCATAGGCATTTATTCATACAAACATTCCCACCCCCCCTGCCTAAAATTTAAAAAAATAGAGAAAAAAGTATTTAACAAAATTTGTGCAGAAATTATGCATCATTCTAATTTACTTATTTAATACCTACTATGATTGGACATAAAGATTATGCCCTCTAGCGGTAAAGCTAGAAAGTTATTTCCAGCGATTTCCCTTGGCCGTTTTTACTAAGGAATTTTTTTTCGCAAAGCTGTACGATAAACAGTTCCTGAGATATAGCCGGAGGATCGGCTTAGTGGTCTACCCGGTATATAAGTATTCTACCGGTTGAAATAAGTTAGACCGAACCATCAAAAGTCAATTCAATTGTCTTTCTATTTTTTAAAATAATATATTTTTTGAACATAATTTATATATTTCTCATATATTTAATTCAAATAAAAGTGAAAATGGTTGTCGTTTTATTGGTATTTGATAGTCTAGGTCCACATTGTATTTGAACATTTATTAATCATTGAATAAATAAAAAAAATGTTAATTTTGGAGAATTAAGATTTTTGAGATAACATCCGCTCATTTATGGTTATATCGTTACATGAATGTTGCCATTAATTAAAATTAGATAATGGTAAAATTGATCTGGGAAAACCGATTTCTAATCATAATTCAATTTTGATTAATTTTAATACTCTCTTAATACATTTTTAATTTTCGTTTGGCACACTATGACATGAAGTTTAATGTTTTTTCCTATAACTCTTTGAAAATATCGTTGTAATATAATAATCAATATTAATTTTATCTGCTAAAGGTAGCTGTCATAATTATGTCGATACAACCATGTAATTTTTTAAAATTCTTTGGGTGCGTTCATCAGGATGTCTATGTAGCTGGTTTTGGTTTGCGTATTTGTACTTTTAGAACCAACGGTGAGTACTTGATCTTGGAGATTAAATTTACATTTGTGTTATATTCAGAGAGGTATAATGAAGTACGTCATCCATCGATGTCCTGTCACCCTGTGGGTAAATTTTAAGACTTCACCCTGTAGATGAGTTGGTTTTGTTCAAATTTTTTGTAATTTTGAGTTAAAAGAGTGTAATTTTTTCGAGTTTTTATTTGATTACCTTTTTTTGGGGTTTGGAGATATTTATGAATGGAAATTCTTACTTGTAGAATCACGTTTCATTCACAGGTGATAATTAGAGTATCGTTAGATTAGTTTTTGTTAGAATAAATGTTCTCGTTATTTTTTATATCAGTGTATTTGTAAATAGGGATAGTTTTGTAGAAATAAATTTCGTATTTTAATTTGGTTAAATCAAGTTGGAATGGCGTTATATAAAGAATTTAATTAAATAACCTATTCAGATATTACATTGTAAGGTACATCTTTTGCAATAGTTCTAGTTAGCCACCAGACAGGCATCATAAAGAAATTGGCTTTAGGTACATAGCATTAAAGGCTATTTTTGAATGAAAATTCTACTCCATTAAATATCAAATTTCTCATATAAGATTTCGAGTAGAAACAGGCTTGCTGACAAAGCAATCTCTCTCGGCGTTTTTCGAATTTAGGCTTCGTGTATACGCGGAGTGGTATATTTAATTTTTTTTTTTTGGCAAATTAGAGTGGAGGTGGTTGAAAAACCAATGTGGAGGGTAATGAATAATTATGCTCAGTCTAGTTAGGAATATAGTACTATATCCACGTGTTGTTTGTTTGTGGTCAGCGCAATATCCGCAAAAGGGGTAGTTAAGTAGAGGTTGGAAGGAGTTACGCAGACTTGGGGTTGTATCGAGTTAACGTGGAGAAAATGATCTCCGTTTCCAATAAAAGGGATAACATATTGGCCCACCACACCCTAAGTTATTGTTTTGGTTATATATCGTTTCTCCTAGTGACATATTTGGACGTAGAAGTGGTTTTCGTGTTTCTTATGAAGTGCTTAGCCTTGTTCTATGGACCTGCTGTTTCGCAATTTGTGTTTTTTTTTGCGGATTAAAGTAACAAGTTCCTCTTTAAAATGGTAACTTTTGGGTATTTTGCCGACGTCAAACAAACTACAAACTGCTGTCGTGTTTCGTTATTTTAAAATTAATAAGTGATAGTTCAAGTGTTGAGGACTTCGTGTAAATGGCTAAGCGCATAACAAACAATTATCGCTGTAAATAAAGAAAGCTTTTAGTTTAAGTGTAGTCATAATATTCGCCAAGGACTTTGTAAATTTCGTTAATAAGAAGACGCCGTTTAAATAAATATCCGAATTTTAAGTTTCAATGAGTAAAAGTAATCAAGTAACGCTTTGTAAATAGTTGTGCATTTACTTTGAATCAAATAAAGAATTAGTTAACGTAGTTATGGTTGAAGTAACTGTCGTAAATTAAGTTCGAGTAAATATGAATAAGATTTGTCGTTTGTGAAATTTAACATGGAAAGCGTACCGTAAAAGTAAACTGTCGAATTATTCAGTACCTGGTGGACCTGTTGTCCGATCGATTATCGTAGTTCACAGGAGGAAGAACATCTCTTTGTTGTTGGTGTTATGTAAGGTAACGTTTATTTTTTTATTTTTGGTGACAATAATTAAGTGTTTTTTATTTTTTTTGTGTTTATGTGGGAGGATATCTATCGTATAAAGGCCCTTTAGGCAATTTTGGAAACAGGCGTATTCATCTTCACTATTTATTGTTTATATCCTGATTTTTTTGTTGTGCAAATTCTGTGTATCGAAAGTTTATATTACCGATATTTTGTACTATTTCGGTTGTATTTAATGAAAGGTATTTGTTTGTAATACATGGTAACTGACCTTAAAGGGCCTTGCAAGCGCCTAGTGACATTTTATTAGTTTTATTCTAGATTTCTAGAATTTTTGAAATTGCGAAATTTAATGTTTTTTTTTGGTAACTATCAAAATTTGAGATGTAAATGTCATAATATACGACCATTCGTATTGTTTATAACTGTTTTATTGATAGATGTTAATCTATTGTGATTCGTCCTCTGTGCTACAATTTTGACGTAAAGTAATAAGCGAATAAAAACCTTTTGATTCACATTTAGGATTACTAGTAATTGACTTCATTTGATGAGAGTTATTTAAGTTTTTTTAAGTAATTAATTAAAGGTAAATTTTTGAGGAATGAGATTCATTATGGTTTGACGTAATGCATTTAGATAACGTAGTATGAGTTTTCTGGCCGACAGGTAAGCAAATATAATTGTTTGTTATGGCAGCTAGGTAACTTATTTTGGAATTTAGGTATTATATCCCGATATCGAATTTGATAAATTTTAAAATTTCATAGATTTTTGATGGCGTTTGTTTAGTTTGTGGCGACGTATATTTTTCGTTTTAATTGTAGGATTAAATTACCGTTCGATCAGTTATTTTGGGTTAGTTAAGCTAATAATTTTTGACGTAGATTTATCGAAATATTTAGTGAGTTTTAGGTTTTGTTTCGCATTTTGCGGCTTTTATATTTTAAGCTTAAGATTATATTGAAGTTTAGGAGAACCTGGCGTTAATATTTTTGGAGTAGACTTTGTAGAAGTAGTAGATTTTTTAGTGAATGTTTTCGTTTCCTGTTAAACATCAGTTCATGACGTTTTCCCGCTATAAGTGATTTTAACAGGTGGCGCCTTTTTGCCTTTATCTACCGATTTTGACGTTTTTTGGAGTTGCTACGAGTGCATTTTACGATCTTTAAGTAAGAACCCCGCCCACACCACGGAGCTATGCCGTAGCACAAATTGACTTTACGGACTGGATGCTCTAGTGAGTATTTAGCCTGTAATAGGTCATAAACAGCATTACTAGTACCTAATAATAGGGAGGCACAAAACGCTTCCACAGCACTTGTACCATTCCTTTTCATGTTAAAATTTTTTATTGACTTTATCTTTGAAAAGGCGAGGTTTTAGCCAAGGCTGCTCCACAAACCAAACCCAGTATACTTACAAAACACCCACGCCTGAAACGGGTTCCAACCAGAGACTTTCTTTGGGTTGAATGGTTATTACAATTTCTAAAATAACTAAAAAAGTGGAGAAAATAAATTCATCAAATTGTTTGATTATTGAAGTGACTGAAATACGTTATTGTACCAAACTCGGACTTCTAGCATGCATGCATTATTCATTGCTTTCCATTATCTTACTCACACTTGATAAATATATCTCTTCTTCATTTTGAACTATTTAAATAACTCATAAGTATTGTATTGATTTTATTTAAACGTATGTTAATAGATACTGCACGAATCAAAACTTAACTTCAAACTTACTTAACAACCAATACTAAACTCACTAACAGAACTATGAAAGGTGGAAGGCCCAATAATTGCATATAAAATGGTAGGCTACTTACTAAATAACGAATATAATTTATATAAGAAGCTGTTTTAAAACTATTTACGAAGAACAATCCATAACATTCATTGTTGATAATTGTTAACAAAAGCACGGTTTTGTGTATAGAATTTGCTAGATTTAAGCGGGGTGTTTAATTGTTTTTGAACTAATCGCTGACTTATCTTTAGTTCAAATATAATCACCACAATTCTTAATAACGCAATGAATCATTTACGAGGAGATGATATACAAACTCTACGAAGACCATTCATCTTTTTAGTTTTATGAAAATGTTGGACAAATTTAATAAAAGTACCCGTTCGAAAGTGATATAGTCCGTAAAATGAATGACTGCGAATTTCGGCTTAGCGCTTTATTTGGCGTGCACACTCGTAGTTTGAGAATGTAATGCTACATTATCGTCGCTGCGGGTGGTAAATTAAGACGGACACTATGCGTTTAAAACATCTGTATTTGTGTCAGGTGTGTTAGAAGGAGATAGTAATATTTATTTTAGGCGTCTCTTTAAAAAGACTAAATTGTCTGTTGTAATCCTTTGACAGTGGTATTCAAAAGTTTATTTCGCGTGTTTGTAACTAACAACTAAATATGTTATATTCCTTCAATTTATAAAAAAAAATTAAAATATAATAATATAATTTATTATTATGAACAAAATTACCTTATAATGAACTGCTTCTTAAATGAGTACATTAAAGAATGTGGGTCATTAATATATCACTATTTTACACAATGTAGCAAAGTCTACAAATATGTATACAAATAATTTAATTTTGTTCAAACCAGTTATAATTTTAAATTTCAGTATTTTTGCAATAAATAAAAACTACAAGTAATAACTATAAATAAGCATGTAGTTTAATATGCAGTTTTAATTAGAAGAATGCAATATTTACATAAAAAAAGCTTTTTTACAATTAAAGTAGGAGAAATTAACAAAAAGGATCTAATTTACAACTTAATTTGTAACACTGCGTTCTTAATAATAATAAGATTTTATTGAGAATTAAAAAAAAGTACATAAATTTAAAATTAAAACATTAACTATCACTGTCATCTGAAGTATCGCCATTAATACAAATTACCAATAGTTCTACTGTTATATCTAACACACCTCCATTGTGATATAATTTTTTCTGTATGTGTAATAGTTTTTTCCACACTTCTCCATCACATTGTTACAAAGCCTCCGCCCACATTTGTAATACAGCGACATCAGAGTAACCTTGTCTACCCATGTGCTTATCATAATATGATTTGCAGATACCCCAAATATTCTCAATAGCAATGATACGGAGGTAGTCTAAGCACGAAATGACCAGATTCATTAATAATGTCATCTACAACGTACCGCTTCAGTTGTTTATGTTGTTTAGCAAGGTTCAACAAATCTACCTTTAAATCCGTGTCAGCAAAAGAATTTTTTTTTGTTAACCAGTTTCGCAACTCTTACTTTTTCCATGTACTCGAAGGCGTTTTCTCTATAAGCCGAGAATGATATGATGCATTGTCCAAAATAATTAATGACGGTTCCTGTAGATTAGGCAACAGCTAATGTTTCAACAACTTTTCAAAAGTTGCAGCGTCCATGTTGTCGTGGTAATCACTAGATTTTGATTTTGCAGCAAAAACTAAACTACAGTTTTTAATAAAACCATATTCATTACCAGCGTGTAAAATGATAAATGTTTTCCCACTACTTGAACACTCCCCATTTTTACACTTTTTGGTGTGTCGTCTTGCCAAGATCTCTTCTGTGATCCCTTAGAAAAGATCCACGTTTCGTCTATAAATACCATCTGAAGTAGTGAAGCCGGTTGCATATTTTCATGGTATTTTTTTAGGAACTGCACCCGTGCTGACGCCACATTTGGTTTTTCACAAAGTGCTCTGCGATTGCAGTCTTGTTTATGTTTACTTCCTATACTATGTAAAATCTTACTTATAGTTGGTCTGGATGCTGTCAGTAACCCTTTTTCTTGTAATATATTACTAATTGTCTCCAATGTAAGCACTTTCTTTTGGGAATACATGTCATAAATTATGTCTCTTAAGGTGTGTTTTGGCCCTTCTTGTATATCATCACTTTTACACTTAGTTCGTGGGTTTCTGATAGTTTTTGGCAATGAAATGTTCCGCTTTTTTACTCTTGGCGATTTTATGTAACGTATTGTAGGGGTTTTAGTGTTGTCTAGGGTTTTTTTTAATAAATCAACTACACTGGGTTCTATAACTAATTTAATTGCAGTTAAGTATATTAAAAAGGTTGTGCTATTACACAAATTCTTCTAATACTGGTTAAGATTACTTATTTTAAGATTACAACTGTTTATGTTGAGATTGATAGCAAATTACGCTTGTAGTATTCGTCATTTGCGCGGGGAATCGGCAACTTACCCCGTGAACTACATAACCCGTCGTCTCGCTATCAACTGACTAAAAACGGTTGGTGTTACACACTTAATGCTGATGTAGCGCGGCTATCTTGGAATTGCGTCACTCCAGATTAAGTAAGAATGCGACGTGCTTGCAGTTTTGAGTCCTACATTCGGCCATCCTGCGCTGAATCCTTCATGATCGCCAATTTTTGCAACGTCGTACCGCTCGTTTGCCTTTGCCTTGACAATCTCATGAGGTCCTAAAAATTTTCTTTTCAGCTTGAGCCCAGGGCCAAACTGCGTCCTCTTTATAGCAATTAAGTCTTTTTCCTTATATCTTTTAGCTTTTTTTCTTCTTAAATTATAACCTTTTGTGTTTTCACGTTGTATCTTTAATATCTCTTCTTTGCATTTCCCGCGTAAATCATAACTTTCTTCTATAAATATCTTTAATATTTCCTCCTCTATAGCTTCTTTAATTCGGATACCTTCTTTATTTCTCATTTTAACTCCAACTAGCACCTGGAAGAGTGTGGTACCAATGCTTCGTTGATAAGTAGAGTTCAATGCCATCTGCACTTTATCTACGTATTTATACCACTTTCCTGGGTCGTCTAAACTTAGTTTTGTTAGAATAGGTATAAGAGTCCTGTTTACCCTCTCTACTTGTCCGTTGCCGCGGGGTGCTGCACAAGTCGTCAGAATGTGTTTGATATTTTCGTCTTTGCAGTAGGATTCAAATTCTTCAGAGCGAAATGCTGTTCCTCTGTCAGTAGTTATCCTAGAGGGATTTCCAAAAATTTTACGTTATTTTTCAAAACAGCCTATGACTTCTTTCGACGTTGTAGACTTTGTTGGATAAAGCCAAACAAATTTTGAAAAATCATCAATAACTACCAGTATGTGTTGATAATTTTTGTTTGTTGTTTCCAATGGACCTAAGTGATCTGCGTGATAGCTTTCCAAAGGACCTTCCAGTTTGGGTATAGGATGAAGCATCCCTTCTTTCTTTCCTTCCTTTTTATTCCCAAGTATGCATGGTATGCAATTGTTGATGAATGTGTCTACTTTTTCTTTCAACTTCGGTATGCAAAAATCTTTCGTTAGGACTTCTTGTGTTTTCTTCTTGGAAAAGTGTCCTATCTCGTGAGCTTTCCTTATTATTTCCGTTTGCATACTTTTTGGAACAACCAACAATTTAAGTCCATTTTCATATTTATATAAAATATCACGTTCCAAATAAAAATCTTCATATTCTTCTGTTAACAGTAGCTTTATTATCGTCTTAATATGTTCATCTTTGTCTGTTTAATCATTTGTATGACGCTGTCTTGTAGAGCTATCGTCAACACTGTGGGATATCTACTAAGAGCATCCACATGTGCCATCTGAGTACCCCTTCTGTGTTCGATTTCGTACTCAAACTCTTCTAACATCAACGCCCATCTTGCAACTCTGGTTGTAAGATCCTTCTTTTCCATAGTCTTCGTAAATGCGTCACAATCCGTAACAATTTTAAATTTTGTTCCTAGTAGGTATATCCTAAATCTACTTATGCTTCGTATAATTGCCAGAACCTCAAGCTCATAGCTTGAATACTTTTTCTCTGCAGATGTGGTATTTCTGCTCATGTAATATATAGGGTGTAACTTAGAATCTTCACTAGATCTCTGTAGCAAACATGCTCCGTAACCATGTATGCTTGCATCGGTGTGCAATTCTGTGTACGCGCCTTGTTGGTAAATGCGTAACACAGGCTCACTCTTTAACTTCATTTTTAATGTCTCGAAAGCATTTTTCTGTGACCATCCAAATTTAAATTCTTCGCCTGTTCGGAGTAATTCAGTTAACGGCTTTGCTATGTTGGCATATCCGGCGATAAATTTGCGAAAATATCCAGTGAGACCCAGGTAGGACTGTACCTGTTTGTGATTCGTCGGCTCTGGATATTTCTTAATGGCTGAAATTTTCGCTTCACCTGGATGGATTTTCCCGTCTTCTACGATAAATCCTAGAAATTCCACTCGTCTTTTCAGAAACTGGTATTTTCTTTTTTTTATTTCTAATCCATACTCTTCGGCTACCTTCAACACTAATTTTAGTCTTTGAATTCCTTCTTCCTCATTCTTACTTAGAATAATGATGTCATTCATATAATATATTACGTATTTCTTCAAACTCAACTCTCTAAAAATGTGAGCAATAAATCGTTGAAATACTGCCGGGCTGTTGCCAAACCCAAATGGACATTTCAAAAATTCGTATTGGCCGCTTGGTGTTACAAATAAGGTATATTTGGTACTGTTTGTTTCAACGGGCACATGGAAGAATCCATTCTTTAGACCAATGGTGCTAAAAATGTTTGAACCCTGTAGGCTGTCTAAAACGTCTTCAACAAGAGGAAGTGGAAACCTATCTCTTACTATATTTTTGTTCAACTTCCGGTAATCGCAACAAATTCTAGTTCGGCCATCCTTTTTTTTTGTCAGTACATAGTCCGAACTACTTGGTTTGACTATCCCGTCTCTTAACCATTCCTGTAATTGCTGATCCACTTCTTCCTTCTGTGGTATAGATAATCGTCTAGGTCTATGATATATTGGTTCCTCATTTTTTAGTATGATTTTCATTTCAATATCCGTCGTCTCAATTTTCTGCGGCTTATAAGTTTCAATGAGTATTTTTACTTCGTCTCTGTGCTGCTTGTTTTCTATATGCGCGACTTCTAATTCATCATCTTTATTTTCGTCTTGTATCATTATGTGCATTATAGAATTTTCTTTGGCCCTCTTGTATATTAGTATTCCGTCATCTCTAATACTTACGCTTGCTTGCTTTAATATATTATTTCCAATTATTGATTGGTGAGACGTCGCGACTTCTGGAATAACGTGAAATTTAAGTTGAAAATCTTCGTCATTCACCTCGACATTCATATCAAATGAACCTAGGGTTTCCACTTTGGTATTTTCTCCCAAGCCTTTTAAAACTAAACAATCTGAGGTCAAGTTTATATTCCGAAAATACCTATTGTAAATATCTTCTCGAATTGTGCAAACGTCACTCCCAGTGTCGAATAATGCAAGTAATGCCACTCCTGCAATTGTAAGCTTTACCGCGTTTTTGGGTTGAGCGTCAATTACGTTAACAGCAGTATTTTTTGTATTCGGCTTCGTAGTATTTTTATTTGGACATTTACTCGCTATATGGCCTTATTTGTTGCAACCAAAACACTTCGTACCTTTTGACTGATCAGGACAACTTTTAGATTTATGTCCTCGACCCCCGCAGTTAAAACATGTTAACTGATTTTCGCTTTTCGCGTCGTAACTACGCTCTTGGGTTTGAGCACTTTTCTTCGAATTATTTTCTTCATTTTTCTTAAGATATTCTTTTTTCACCCGGAAATTTTGTCCATACCCATTATTTTTTTTGTAAATACGTTCGTACAGTTTGATTTTTTCTTTAAAATCAGCAAAATTTCCGGCTCCATAGAGCACTACTTTATTGGAAACTTCGTCTTGGATTCCGTCAATTATGTACTGGATGACTACTTCCGGTTTTATATAACCGCGATTAGCAATTTCCTTCATCTTAATCATATATTCTTGCACAGTCTCGTCGTATCTCTTGCGTCGATTTGATAACATCCTGTGTATCTGTGCACTATTTACTTGTACCCCAAATTCTTCGATAAGTCGATTTTTTAACTCAGACCAACTCTTAATACCTTTTTCAGATTGTACAAATAATTTGGCCAAGCCTTTCAGGCATTTCTTGGCATAAGTAAGTTTTTGGAGATCATTCCATCCCGTGATCCCTGCAACTTCTTCAAATTCAAAGATCCACGTCTGAATTGGATACTCATCTTTTCCATCAAAAGATCGAATACTACCCTCGACGTCCCTAAAGCTCAGTGCAAACGAATCCTGCTGTCTGCCCGTAATATCTGTATCGAAACGTCTAGATTCGGCGCTACCACCTACTCGATGTGATATTTCGTCGTGTTGTCGTCCTAAACTTTCGTTTTCACGTCTTCCTGCATTCCTGTCTCGGCGTTCTTCACTTTTTCGCCAATCCTCAAATTTTCGTCGTTCATCTTTTTCCTGTCTTTCCTTCGCTTGTCGTCTTTCTTCGTTTCTTCGCCATTCTTCATATTTTCGCCGTTATTCGTCTTCACGTCTTTCGTCCTTTTTACGCCTTTCTTCGTCTCTCCGCCATTCTTCATATTTTCGTCGTTCTTCGTCTTCACGTCTTTCGTCCGCCTTACGCCTTTCTTCGTTTTTTCGCCATTCTTCATATTTTCGTCGTTCTTCGTGTTCACGTCTTTCGTCATCTATGTAGATTTCGTCAAATTTACGTCTTTCTTCGTCGTATCGTCTTTCATTGTTTATTTGCATTTCTTCGTCTTCACTATCTAGATCATCATCCTCGTCATCAATGGGATGGCAAAAATTTATTAAAAAGGAACAAATCGAACTGACAACGTGATTTTTGTCATTTGAATATTTTAAGCAAAGTATCTGGCAAACGGCGATTAAATCATCAAGTTCAAATTTACTTGTTACGTCTTCCATTTTAGCCAAATATTCTTCGGACTGTTTAACAAAATCAAACCCAGGAAAAGCACGCAATGCCTTCCTAATTTTTCTCGGTTCACCGTCGTTAGCGAAACAAATATGACATAAAATTTTCACAACATTAAGTTTAGCGTGTGTAATAAGATAACCAATTTTGTCTACGGAACCTAACGTTGCCATTTTCAATATTTAAATTCAACAAATACTAACAAATGCGTTATAAACATAAATAATAAAATAAATATCGACTTTTGTGGATCCGTCAGTAGCGCGGTTAAGCCGTCGAAATACTATTCAAAAGATATTAAGAACACAAAAATCGGTATTTGTGCGCAAATTTTAAATGATATGCATATGTCTTACAATATAATCTAAAAATATTTAACTTAAATATTGACGTAAACACTAATTTATATACAAAAACACTAATAGCAGCATAAACAAAACTACTATGTGCAAGATTTCACTTCTGTTTTTTATTTCAATACTTTAGTCCACTTCACCGAGTTTCCAGTTACTGACAATAAAAACGGAAAAAATATGTCCTACCTTAGTATCCTCTAACGTCTTGTAATTATCGGAAAGTATGATAAGACTGCACTCGTTTACCGTTAAGCATAACTGTAACACTATCAAAAACTGCATTCAAGTTACACCTTTATCTTTTTCAATGTCACTTAATCGTCTTAATCAGGTATGCTGACTCAATTACATCGGAATTTCCGGGCAACTTAAAACTTCATTTATTCGAATATACACAAATCACAGTTTATCTCACTTAATTTAGATTCAACTTTTAATTCTAGGTACATATCAATCGGAACGAACTATAAGCCAAACTCGTTTCAACTTTCCAGTCGGCTTTATTTTACATCAAAGAAAAATTTCACTATTTTACACCGTTGTTTTCACTATCAGTTTCTGTTCGATCCCGGCTGAGTCCCCAAAATGTAGGGGTTTTAGTGTTGTCTAGGGGTTTTTTAAATAAATCAACTACACTGGGTTCTATAACTAATTTAATTGCAGTTAAGTATATTAAAAAAGTTATACTATTACACAAATTCTTCTAATACTGGTTAAGATTACTTATTTTAAGATTACAACTGTTTATGTTGAGATTGATAGCAAATTACGCTTGTAGTATTCGTCATTTGCGCGGGGAATCGGCAACTTACCCCGTGATCTACATAACCCGTCGTCTTGCTATCAACTGACTAAAAACGGTTGGTGTTACACACTTAATGCTGATGTAGCGCGGTTATCTTGGAATTGCGTCGCTCCAGATTAAGTAAGAATGCGACGTGCTTGCAGTTTTGAGTCCTACAGTATTGAAGCTAATTTTTAAAGCTTCTGCGGTTCTTTTGTCCACTGCGTCAACGTTACACAGAGGACCAACATTATCCTTTTCCCGACAAAAATACTCATACACATTATACACGAGTTCATGGCTACGTTCGTTTAAAAACTTTCCTGGCATTTTACGGTTATTACAACAATAGTATACAAACAGTACTAACACAAATTTGAAATCTGTAGGCATTACTCCATTGGGTAAAATAATGATATATTAATAACCCTAGATTCGTTAATGTACTTATTTAGAAAGTACTTAATTATAAGGTAATTTTGTAGTTGGAAAATCTCACGAAAATTATTTACCATGTTGTATTTAATTTAATAACATAATTGAATTCCAATTATGTTTATAAAAATAAATTATATTATTATATTTTCAATTACGTTTTAATTTTTTTTTATAAATTGAAGGAATATAACATATTTCAGTAGTTGTTAGACACTAACACGCGAAATAAACTTTTGGATACCACTGTAAAAGTATTACAACAGACAATTTAGTCTTTAAAGAGACGCCTAAAACAAATATTACTATCTCCTTCTAACACACCTGTCACGAATACAGATGTTTAAAACGTATAGTGTCCGTCTTAGTTCACCACCAGCAGCGACGATAATGTAGCATTCCATTCTCTCGATATCGTACCTATCACTTACAAGTACTGATTTGGCAACACTGTGCAGAAATGCCGGTAGAAACCAAGTTTCTTCGGACAATAATCAACCACCATTCCATTGCTATTCTCTAAAAGTCAGCATTTATTGAATGAATATTAAAACTTCAAAAATAAAACAGCGCGCCCTGTAAATATTGTATAAGGTTGACTCCCTTTATGCTTTATCTCTTTCTAACGCGAAAATGCTACGAAATGGGCCCGCGATGCACCTTCCACTTCGTGTGTGTACCTCTTTATCTACTACCGTGATGCTATAACAGGAAACTTGCTAGATTTTAAAGATCCTTACAGTTTTTTGAGGTTTGTGAAGCTAATATAAAGTAAATAAGAAAAATATAGCGCCTTAAATGTGTTCTATTTTCAGATAGTTACTTTCATTATTTTGCAAAACTTGCTCATATACAAGAAACGAAAATTTAGGTAAGAATGAGAGTTGCTTAGGTAACATAAAATAGACGTCAAACTGATTGCAAGGAATGTATTCCTTGAATAAAAAACACCTTGACGCTCATATGCTGCAATAATAATATGTATATTTTAAACTAAGACGTCAAAATGATCGGCTGAAACTGATTGCACACAAACTATTAATTGTAATATATAGACGCCAATATGTTTTCAACAACAACATTGTGTATATTCTAATCCGAGATGCCAAAATGATTACTTTGTTACATTAAGAGGGCATGCAACGCAGCAAGACGCCGTATGATTTTTAGTGCAGTATTTAATGTACGGGTTCCAGAATGATTGTCAAACGTACAAAAATTATGTGTATAGTAAAATTGAAGCTAGAAATATATCGAATAGACTATGGAAAAAATGCTGATTTATATATTTCAATAAAATGTCAGAGAATACGTCTTGTTCTAGGGGACGCCAAATTAAGGAATTACGTACGGGCGCTATAATGATTGCATGATGATGTATATATGATATATATATATATATATATATATATATATATATATATATATATATATATATATATATATATATATTATATTTATTTATATACATACAGGATGTACAGGGATCTCGGTTATTCATAGAGATAATGATTCGGTTAAATGGATAAAAGTGATCTCGATATAATCTTAATTAAGATCACAAATCAAAATTTGTATTTGCTTTGCCGTAAATGTATTTTCAGAATTTTAAATATTTTGTAAATAACGCTTCTAGAACCAAAACTTAAAATCGGCCAGTTTGTTATTTTGCCCCGCATTTCAATAACGGAAATGTAAAGATCATTTTTGTCCATTTAACCGAATCCTTATCTCTGCTAATAACCGAGATATATATATATATATATATATATATATATATATATATATATATATACGCACCCACGCACACACTCACACTCGCGCGTGCACACGCGTACACGCGCACACGCACTCACGCACGCGCGTGAGAGATAGAGAGAGAGACGGGGGAGTGAGAGTGGGTGAGAGAGAGAGAGGGAGTGGGAGGGAGGGAGAGTGGGAGAGGGGCGTGAGAGAGAGGAGGGAAGGTGAGAGAGCGCGACCAAGACGTAAAGAGAGAGTTTGAGGCAATTATTTTCTGTATTTTCCCAGTTAACTAACCAGCAACTACTGACCTAACCTAAATTGTGCGTTTATTAATCTAACCTAATATTGTACGTGTATTTACCTAACCTAAACATATTTTCGTGTGCGTGCGTGCGTGGGTGTGGATCTGTGTGTTGTGTGTTTGCGTCTTTTCGCTTTTTTGTGTTTACGTGTTTGCGTGTTTTCGCGTTTACTTGTTTGCATGTTTTCGCGTTTTCGTGTTTGCGTGTTTGTTTTCACGTTTGCGTGTTTGCATGTTTTCGTGTTTTCGCGTTTGCGTGTGTGCGTGTTTTCATGTTTTCATGTTTTCACGTTTGTGTTTTCGTGTTTGTGTGTTTTCGTATATTCTTGTTTGCGTGTTTTCGTGTTTGCTTGTTTTCGCTTTTGTGTGCGCGTGTGTTCGTGCTTGCGTGGTTACGTGTTTTCGCGTGTCCATGTTTTTGCGTTTGTGTTTTCGTGTTTTCGTGCTTGCATGTTTGTGTGTTTTCGTGTTTTCGCGTTTGTGTGTTTTCGTGTTTGCATGTTTTCGTGTGTGTGTGTTTTGGCGTTTGCGTGTTTGTATGTTTTCGCGTGTGCGTGTGTGATTGCGTGTTTGCATGTTTCCGGGTTTGCGAGTTTTCCCGTGTGTGTTTGCGTGTTTGAGTGTTTTCGCGTTTGGTTGTTTTCGTGTTTGCTTGTTTTCGCATTTGCGTGTTTTCGCGCGCGCGCGTGTGTGTGTATGCGTGTTTTTTAGCATTTGCGTGTTTGTATGTTTTCGTGTTTGCGTGTTTTCGCGTTTTCGTGTTTTGCACGTGTGTCTGTGGCTCTGCTGTGTTTGCGCCTGTGGTTGTATCTGTATATGTGCTTGTAATTGTGCTTGTGTTTTGTAAAACCAACCTTCATAGGAGCAATTTAGAATGCCTGAGTGGCGTTACAGTGTTGTCAATTGTGGCTATTTGTAGAAATTGTGTTTTTTAAATACAGCATCCCGCATATTATCAATATCCTGGACTTGCAGCTTGTTTTTGTTTTTGCATTAAAGCGAGTAAGGTTGGCAGAATCTGATTTAAATCAACACTTTAGACTTGGACCTTGTTTTTGTTTTTGTATTAAAGCGAATAAGGTTGGCAGAATCTAATTTCAAATAACATTCTAGACTGACACATTGGTTTTGTTTTTTGTGTTAAATCAAATAAAGTTGGCAGAAGCAATTATCAAAATTGGAAATGAAAGTCTACTTGTTTGGGTTTACGTAATTAGATAACTAATGGGTTTTTACCAGACCCGATAGTTAATTGAATGGTGAAAGTTTTTTATTGTCGTTGCATAGCTGTGGGGAAATCTAGAATATAATTACTGTACGTTAATAATTGGGAGAAAACAGTTAAGTACATCGTCTTGAATTTATTTCTATGTTACTTTAGGACTTAAAATTGATTTGTAATTAAAAATCTGTTTAGGTATTTGATTGAGATTGAATTGATTTGCTTAATGCGACCAAAAGGGATTTAATTACGAGCATTCATAATACTGGTTTTTGAGCTCAGTAAGGGCTGCTGGTCATCCTTTCCTTATCCTTAATCCATTATCACCCCATTCTTCCTCTCGCCCTTACTGTAGTTTTTCTATAGGATTGAGAGTCCAAAATTAACAAAAAGATGGGTTGTGGTTTTTAGTGTAAAAAAATGTTCGACATAAAACGTTACTCCGTTCTGATGTCCGGGTGGACAAGACCAGATCGACGTCGGTCATCGATAATACTCACTTTCGAATCCATTAAACAATTACAACCCGACATTTTTTTTTCTATCAGAAACATGTTTCCTCGAAACTCCGATTCACCCTACTAGACACTTCCCCAATACAATCTTCAATGTTTGATATAAAGGAGAATTGTGTACCTATCTGAAGGATAACATCGCTTGCATGAGGTTTTCTTCTTTAGAGAATAAAAAATTCTACATACTTTGGTTCAAATTTTCTGGTCCTAAATTTATAATGTGGTACTGTTGCATCTGTAGATCAGTCAATGATAGTAACTGTCGATTACATTAGTTCGAAAGTTGACTTCTCTCTCAATTTTCATGTTGCGATATCACGGTTCTGGGAGATTTGAATATTCTTAGCTCTGATTGGCTTCCATTTTCATTTACCGCTAACCCTGCTTGTGATGGTGCAGAAACGCTTGCTATTTCATGTGATCTTACAAAAATGATATCTGGGCCCATTAGAACATTGTCTAGCAGAAATAACGTCTACTATTCCACATAACGCTGTTGTTCAAAACACTGATAGAACCTTGTGACGTTATAAGTCAGCATGGAGTTATACATTCCCAAAAAACAAAACCGTATAGGTCATTTCCGTTCCCAACCCTAGTTTAATACGGCTTGTGGTGATGCAATATCTTTCTAAAATAAATATATCAAATGGAAATCTAATAAAACGATCAATAGTCATGCACGCTACGTTATTGCTAGAAACACCAGCAAAAGTGTTATCATTAAAGCTAAAAAGTTGTTAGAATAACCTAAAGGCGACTAGCCCAGCTATTGTCTTAAATAAATATTCCCCCGAACTAGTGGCAAATGTTCAACCTATTCCCCAAAAAAAAGGCGATAAGTCCAATCCCTCTAACTACCGACCAATCGCCATCACTTCCATTCTGTATAAAGTCATGGAAAAATCCATCAACCAGCAGCTACTTTCTTTTCTTATCAAAGGGTTCTACCCAAGTAAGTGTCAAACAGATCAGGATAAATGATTATAAACATGTTTTGTTTGATGTTGACGTAATAAGGCGATATCAACATTTGATAAGGTCAAAGAAACATGTGTTTACAATAAAACAGAATGAAGTAATACTTAATCCTTACGATGATAAACGATTAGTAAATTTTAATTTCACTGATACGAATTGCAAGAACTGCGGTGCAGTAGTGATCAAATCTACGGAAAGTACCTGAAGCGTTCTTTGATGGGAAAATCCACCCTGAAAGCAATTTATTTGTACTGAATATATTGCAACATATTGTTATTCTTGATGAGTGTTTTGACTGGTGTGCTATAAACTCAAAGTGTACAAATGAACCTATTATTAAGACATTATTTGACAGAAAAATTCACTTAGACAATACCATTAAAAGTTTTATGAAATTATGTGCCGATAAAGGTTACAATTCATTAACTTCTAATGAAGTAGATAGGATCTTAGACGATATGAATTTACTCGGTGACATACCGCTTAAAATGTATGTATACAATTTATTATGGGTTGATGACTTAAAAACAAATGTTAAATCTAGCTTAGAAAATATTGTTTATAAAGACACTTTCTCTATTATAATTGAATGTATTGAGAAAGCAGCATATTATGCTAAGAAGTGCTTCGATATTTTGATTGAAATATTATTAGAACAAAACATCGCATATAAGTTTCAACCGTGGGAAAACGAGTAGCACAACAAAATTTACTACTGGATATTAGAAAACATCGATAACGGTGAAACAAATACAAATTCCTGTTTGGAATGGACATGTGGACCAGATTCGGAAACATGGCCATCCAGTAATTTAAATGATAATAGAAATACTTTAGGTTTAATGATGAAATTTTAGAAAATACATTGTTTATGAATATTTAAAAATAAAATACAATAATTTTTTTATGTGCGTTTTTATTTCATCTAAAAGTTACAAACTATTCCTATGGTTAGTAATTTATTTCACAAAGTTAAATGTCTACTTATAAAACTATATTGTCTTTATTGATCCATGAGTCTCCCAGTACAGGTGCTCCTTTCATGTCCTCCAACATGCTTGTGCTGGGGTTAGTAATGTGAACTTTCACAATCTTAAATAGTTCACTTGACCAATTGGGTGTGTATCCTTTAGCAAGAATACTTTTAAATTTACTGATTCGTACTATGTCACCCACACAATATCGTTTCCTATCGAATATTTTTATGTGAGTGTAAGCCTCCAGATTTGTATGATTGTCGACATCTTTGGGCTTCATTCCTCTAGTTTTATGATTACAATTGTTATAATCCATCGTTACGGTATCATTTGTATTTACCTTGTAGGCTAAACGACTTATATAGAGCAGAGTTAATGGTTCTGATAACACGTTCCGCAATTGCTGCCTTCTTTGTGCTATAGGTGGAGTAATGATTGACTCCATAACGCTGCAGTAGTTTAGTAAAATGCTCATTGTAGAATTCTTTTCCTGCATCTGTCTGCAGATTGTTAGGTTTCCGACCCTTTTTGAAGATTGTCTGAATGGCCTTGATAACTTCTATGCCCGTTTTTGTTTTTAATCCTTTAGTCCGCAAGTATTTCGAAAAACAGTCGATAACCACTAATATATTCTTGGAGCCCTTATTTTGTTTGGCATATGTGTTAAATTAAGCCAAATCTGGTTGCCAAAGGTCATCAAAACCTTTAACTATTGTTTGCCTTCGTTTAAAATTGTTTCTTACGGGTTTGTGCAATTCGTTGACTAGTTGTAATTTGGATATGGAACTAATTTATCCACAATTTCTTTAAGTTGATGTAACTTTTGCTCCAACACTATATAAGCTTTCTGAACTGCTTCTAGACGAAACTCAAAGTATCATTTACTTATAGCATCAACATCTTCTTCGGGGTCCGCCAACTGTGTCAAACGGTTTCCACCCAAATTGAACCTTGTCGATAAATAGTATTGCTTAGTGATGACATATTGAAGATCTATGGGACTGGCAACATTACTGAGTCTCTTATACTCGATATCAAATTGATTGTCATCAATCAGCTTAAACTGAGGGGTTAATTTCTTGAATTGATACTGGGCATGTGAACGTCCAAAGTTGTCAAGGGGTATTTTAGTTATGATATGTTGACATCAATGCATTCTCATTGATACTGTTTAGAAAACGACTGTTTGGTTTTTCAATGTATCCATCTTCATACAGTTCTTCTACAATCGAAATTATGTCATTTACGACACCTGTGTTCCCGCCAATTTTTCCGCCCACAATACCTCTAGATCACGAATTAGTTCATGTATATCATCCCTATATTTATATTAAATCCGCCTGTTTGTTAATTCCTTAATAAACATAGCTCCACCTCCCTTGGTTGTGGGCGATGGTGATAGTAAAAGTTTTTGATTATTTGTGTATACTTTTTACTACGGCTTCCTCGAATCTGTCCACTTACATCATAATCCCACCTTGCAATATTCGTAGTTTCTAAAATACTTTTATAATTCTTTCTATCTTTTGAATTTACTAGATTTAACTCGGGTTCATTCATAATAACCAGATCATATCGTTACCTGTAATTGTAACGGGTGTATTACCAATTGTCCATTTGCCTGTTCTGGTATCATAGTGGACTCCATAAGTATAATCAATAGCACCTTCAGGATCGCTCATAATACGTTCAACGTATATATGAGGTAATTAATTCTACTGCTCGAGGAATTCTTCGGAGATGGGCTCATTACGGGAATCATCTGCAATACTAAGAGGATCTTCTTCTTCCTCAGTATTAACCTCTCCTATGATAGATGTATCTAAGAAAGATGGTATACGCAGGTCTGGAGGAGGATTTCTTTGAAAAAACGGAAGCTGAGCTAGTGGGCTAGTAGTACCTATTGATTGTGAAGTGAAGCTTGGAACTAGCGAACTAGTGGAGGTGGTATCGTGCTTTCTTGGAAATATGAATAGGGGTGGTTTTATAGGTTTAACGTCAATGGTTTACTTTTTATCAGGATCGATTTTATTTACTACTTCAGTTAGAGGTTCTATTAGGGGCTTATAAGTACTTTCAAATATTCTTTCATTATCAATACGAGTAGTTTTAAGACTGGTGTACTTCTGCTGTATTATTTTACAAGCCTGAATAATTTTTCTCTTTAATATCATCTCCTTGTTATCCATTGTAGCAAAACGGGGGATTACTGAACAGGTACCCGTTTACCCGGAACAGATAGCTGTTTACACTAAACAGATAGCTGTTTACCATAAACAGATAGCTGTTTACACTAAACAGGTAGCTGTTTACCATAAACAGATAGCTGTTTACCCTAAACAGATAGCTGTTTACCCTAAACAGATAGCTGTTTACCCTAAACAGATAGCTTTTTACACTGAACAGGTAGCTGTTTACCCTGAACAGATAGCTGTTTACCCTAAACAGATAGCCGTTTACCCTAAACAGATACCTGTTAGTACCTAAACGGGTCATATATATATATATATATATATATATATATATATATATATATTCAAACCTTGTTCCTATAGCGACCATTATTGACTTCAGCATCCTTATTTATGACCATGAAACCAAACGGATCTATCCAGCACTTTGAACACATGCCCCGAAACAATTTCATGCTTATGGTGGGGCTTATATGATCCTCATACACGTGTTTTAGGTTTAATTTATCTTGCTCAAATAGTATAATTAGATTCGCATTATCACAAATTAATTGCTTTGGAATTTTACTGTAAGTTTGACCCAAATAGAAACAGTCAATATCGTTATGCCTACCCATAGAAAAATATGCCCTTATGTTATTTTGCTTTTCACAAGTGATATCATCGAAGATAAAAATAGAGTGTGATTTTGCACAATTAGGGTCAATAACATCGTGATTATCACTGAAGGTGAAGTAACCTATATCCTTTATTGGAAGTAAGATTTCCTGTAAAAGTTTGTACTTGTTTTGAGTTAATGACTTATAGTATACGTATACATGTTTAAATTTCAACATTTTTATTTATATACTATACATACAGAGTGTATATAATAATTTTTTCACTTCTCCAGTGAGTGGGCTGTACTGCACAATAGTATCGTGGAGAATAAGGCCGTAGACAGCGATTCCATTATCGAAAGGTGTTAGAGATTCCATTTCCAATTTGATGTCTACTGTTGAGTTTTTTAAGGACTCATTTTGTTTAGAACAGTCCATTACAAATGTTGGACATGATTTGAATTCGGAGTAGTTAAATAATGCATCTGTATCGTCTTCGTCATAATAGTCACATCGGAATTTCAAAAAATTGCGATAGGCAGGTATGTATTGGTTATCACTGAAGTTCAAATGCATTGCTTCATATGGACAATACTCAGAATTCAGATGTACTTTAAGGTTTCTGATGTTAATGTGATCAAAATTTCCGGCTCTTGCAGACTTTGTGTACCTTTTACCTTGTTGGAATGCAACATTATCCAACGTGGTTTTTCCAGTTGCGTTTATATTTTATTGGCCATGTGTCTGAGGTTGCTTGTTTCAAAGCAGGTAATTCATATAACTCGCATTGACGAAATGGAACAGTAATAATAAAATTCTTGTGGGTTCCTTCAAAAAAGTTCAGTTTCACGGTAGCACTAAGTGTTAAGTATGGTACTTTCCATTATTCAGGGTTATTTCCGCATCAACGTCACTATAGTAGCAGTTTATATCGCTTCTAGATCGAATTAAAATCAGCTCTTGACGCCTATTCACGATTACTTGGCGATAATCCTCCATTATTCCAAATATGTTGTTCAATGGTATGCATACTGTGTTATGTGTTTAATTGGAAAACGTTTCTTTTTAGTAACGTTCGTCATTTTGTCAA
The DNA here is from genome assembly GCA_036346205.1 of Vesta saturnalis. Classification (NCBI taxonomy): domain Eukaryota; kingdom Metazoa; phylum Arthropoda; class Insecta; order Coleoptera; family Lampyridae; genus Vesta; species Vesta saturnalis. The sequence continues at coordinate 255,997 of JARFJB010002235.1, forward strand.
ATTTACTTACTAACAACAGCAATTTATTCTTAGGTTGAATGCTTCCAATTCACTATTTCGCAAATTTTTACGCATCTCTAATTGCATTTAAATTAACGTGTGTAACTTTTGCAGACATCTCTTACTTAGTTAAAAATAAGTCAAATTTAGTACCTTCAGCGACATCTCTGAGATTTCGGATCATTTAATATAAAGCAGTTAAAAAGGAACCTGGGATCTATTAGGTCAAATAGAAAAAAAATAATTCACAAAATACATATTTTCTATTGCACATTTAACTTTTGGCAACAATGATTAAAAACAAATTTTCTTAAGTTTGTAAAAGTGGTTTTAAGGTGTTGGTCAATTTTTCTTCCTTCCTTTTTAAGAACGCCCTTGATGGTGGATGTTGATTTTCTAGAGAATTTTTCGTTTCTGGTTCTGGATGCTGAAGCATCATTTTTTTGGAAAATTCTCACTTAAAGTAATACTTGGTTAAGTAAAAGCATTACTAACGCTTTTAAAAGGCGGATATAATTGAAATTATTCATTCGTCTACATCTTCGGTAAGTGGCACATGTTTCGATAACCTCATTGTAATTAAAATCGTTTTCAGGTTTTCGAATATAAAAGCATTCAATACTAATTCTTGACATATAAAGACACCTCAATCAAAATTACGTTGATCGTTCACTACCGGCTCGTTTGTCACCTATAAGAGGTATAAACGGTCATAATTAATTAAACAACGTACTTATATTTACCTTCTTTTAGCATCTCCGTACTACCTACGTTTCTAACGGCATTCCTTCTTAAATTTTCTGCCCACATTTTACTGTTACGTTACATCCAAAGTACATGATCATCGCTGGAAGACGTAAGAGCCTCGCTGACATCCATGACCATATACGTGAAGGCTGCTAGATCATTGGAATAGTACCCGAAGGTTGCAAGATCACATAAGTAGTTTCGCCAGTAAAGGTCAGATCTTTTCTTTATCACCTGGTTACACGATTGTGGTTCCAAGCTTCAAATACACCTATTTACAAATTCAGTTTTGAATATTTTTGCACTCAATCACAAGTATAACTTTAATTGAATCATTAAAAGTGACATTTTAACCTAATTAATTTTATCTTCTGTGGCTACATTCACCCAACGATTATCTCCTGTTTTGATTGAAATATTCCGGGTGTAACGATTATTTGTATTACGGTGAACTATTGCAAAAGTTAAACATTTAATTTCATATGAATTTATAATTTTGTGTCGTAATCTTTGTGTTATGCACATTACTTTTTCCTGTGGACAATGTTGTTCGGGCCAGTTTTATTTCCTCTAAATTTCTTGATTACGTTAGTTACGGTAGTTATTTACTGTGGACCGAACAAACTTTCCAATTACTGCTATGTAATATAAAATCATTAGTTTTACTGAAAACAAATGGGGTTTTGCTGTATACTGTGTGAAGCGTAAGGCAAGCAAGTTAATTAATTAAATCTTTTTTTTCCTGGTTTTAAATATCCCAATGGGATTACGTGTTAAATTGGCCAATTCAGGCTACGACCAGTAAGATCTTACAGCGTCCGAAAGGGGCATATAATAATTTTATTTTTTTTAATAATTGAAATTTAAATTGTAATTGCCGTGGGCACAAGCTGTGACTCACTGCTTGTCATCGTGGGCTTCGTGTTGAATGTTAATTTTTTTTTTTATTCTTTTGTCAGAATACCGACAATAAAATTACTTTATGGGGGGAATTGTTAACTCATTTCTATTTCTTTTTTTTTGGGGTAAATCCTGTTTCAAGCTTTACAGGGTTTACTCTCCTTTCAGCACTGCTTCAGTATTTCCTTATTAAAGCCTGTGGCGCATACTTATATCCGGTTTCTATCTAACCATATTACCATCACTTTAATCTACACCTCCAAAACAACCACGCATCCAAGTGTTCTGCGGTCTTCCGACCGTACGCCGGAGCTTAGTCGAGCCCATTACTTTTTTATGCCATATGATGGTTAGACACGTGGCATGCCGTTATTTTCTAGACACAGGTAAGCTCTCTTTACTGAAGAATTTAAAACACAGTCTAGCATTTCTGGCGAAATTGTATTAACTGCTGCCATAACCGATACTAATAACTGCTCTTCATTTTCAAAACTCGCATCATACGATTGGTTTTTCAGGTAACCCCATAGAAAAGATTCCAACGGACTTAACTCGGGTGATAGGGCTGGCCAAGCTACTGCACTGTAAGTTCCAATCCATTTTCCTATAAACCGCAATTACAGATAGTTCTGTACATTACTTGAGTTATATGCTGCGGTACCATCTTGTTGAAATCAACAGTTAACAAGTGCTAAAGGTATTTTCTTAATCACTCCTTATCAAGTTCAGATATCGTTCGGCATTTAAATTGTTGTAAATAAAATGTCCTATTATTTATTGTTCGTCTCAAAATGCCCATCGTCATATTAAATCCAAATCTATGTTGATGTCTTGATTATTTTTTTAAATAAGGATTTGGTTTTGCCCAATGTTTGTTAAATTCGTAATAAAAAATACTATCGAATACAGGGTGTTTCGTTGATTGCGGCGATATAAAAAAATAAAGTTGGTGACGGTTTCTCGGAGACGAAACGTGGAGTAAAAAAATTGAAAACGCAATCTAAAAGAATTCAAAAAGTGACGATAAAGAAGTACCTTTGGTTTTTAAAAATCTTTTAAAATAAAAGTAGGAATTACGAAAAAAGAAAAACCCAAAAATCGAATTTTGTTTAAAATCTCGGAAACGATAAACAAAATGAACTTTTGCAAACTACATGTGAACATGCCCCAAACCATGCAACGCGCGCGCGCGGGTGTGTGTGTGCGTGCGTGGGTGGGTGTGTGTGTGTTTGTGTACGCGTGTGCGGTTGCGTTTGTTTGTTTTTGCCTGCGTGCGGGCTGTGCGTGGTGTCACTTGCGTTGTGTGTGGGTGAGTGTGTGTAAATATGATTAATATTAAGATGATTAAAATTGTAAAATTATAACGAAAATTCAGTTAGTATTGTGTTAAGAGAATATAAGTGATATTTTCCTTATTAATGTGGGGAGGAAACTAAAGCGAATTAAATTGTAAATGTTGTCAAGTTGGTGATAATAAGAGGGATTGCCAAGTTGATGTTTCGATTGCGAGTGATAAATGTAGAATAAGACAATCGATCCAGTATAATAGATCGATATAAGAAGTACAATAACCAAAAAACATTGACAATTAAAAGGAATGTCGTTCGTAGCTCGCTTGCATTTTGTCGTGCCCGCCGTTTGTAATTAAAACTGAACAATTCAGTAAAAAACTGGATAGTGTAAATCAACCTATGCGAGGCCCGGAAGCAAGGCTTACGTCACCAGCTCCAACGAAGTGATAAACAAGTAAGATCTATTTCTAGTGTAAATAAAAGAAACTTTGTGTTTTATTTATTTTTGAATTTATGTTTAAATACCAATGCTGAACGAAAATATATTTCGCTCATCATTGGTAAAGGATTGCTTTTGCATATTACTATTAAGAAGTCTAACTTAGAATCTATTTTTATATAATACTGTAAGCAAAACAGTCTGCATTTAGAATTTGGCGTAATTAAATGGTATAACTTTTGATTCATTTTTATTATTTACTGTTACAAATCTTAAAAAGGTTATACAAACGCTGAGTATGTAAATACTGAAGAGCGCAGGTTCAATTAATTACAAAATACAGGTAAATAATAACATCAGATTGAGGATAATTGTAATAAATGATAACAATAACCATTTATTATAGTATTGAGCTAGCTGGAGCGTCCCGATAGAACGAAAAAGGAATTTGTTAAGCAATTATTAAAGTTCATTTACTCAGACAGAAATGTGATAACCATAAAAGTAAAGTTTAGTTCGTGAACGCTACTTTTATAAATTAAAACCACTTAGTTAAAACTGAAAGGTAATCATTTCACATTTCTTAAGAACAATATAAAATTTTTACTCCTTGATTTTGAAATTATGAAAGATTGGAAAAGAACCCAAATATTATTCTTTGTAGCCAGGTGTATGCAAGCAAGGTAATAGTCGCAGGTAATACGCTCTTTACAAAACGATCCCCAACAGCAGGGCGGACAAAAAGACCTTCACGAAATGATGCCCAACGTGAGAACCTGTCAATATATATATATATATATATATATATATATATATATATATATATATATATATATATATATATATTATATTGTGTTGGAAGTTAATTATGTAATTAAAAAATTAATTGGGAACATACCGCTATCACATTTACCAGGGTTTTCAGTTTTCATCGGGATACATTCGTTCGTATGTAGGGAAATACAGTAACGGTTGTCAACATCTTAATGTAACATGCTAATATGTTAATTAATGTTAATATGTTAATATAAAGATCTTTTTGTCCTTCCGTCTGGCAACATTGGACTTTCCAATCCTGAAAATAGTTGCGAAACTCATTGTTTCTACCCTAGGCTGGAAAAATGTTCAAATTTTTAGATTGGCACTACTGATTTTTTTATACATGAACATTTGCTCACAGCTGTCATACATATTAACCCGTGTGATCCTTGATGTTCAGTACTGTGAACATAACTTAAAATACGGTCTAGGACATTTGGGCGCGGGGACACTTGGGCGTGAGACACTTGGGCGCGAGGAAGGGTTAACGTTGGGGTTTAGGAACACATTAAGTGTGAATAATTTAAATTTGACATAAATGACCAAACATTCACTAATGATTATTTATCCTTAGAAGTTAATGTAATTAATCTAACAGTATTGAAAGAATTATTTATTGAAACCGTTATTAGATTCATTTTAAATAAGGTGATAGTACCTAATTAGAAACATTTTGAAATAAATCAGAAGGGAAATAAAGAATGTAGTACATTTGACAAGTTTTGAAATAATTCTGAATACATAAAAAAGGCAGTATGTTAGAGTGAAATATTATCTATAACCTACTTGTTAAAATCAAGTTATTAGCTTTACATTTTGCTTTCGTTGTTGAATTATTTTCATGTCCGTTTTATTTAAGTAAGATTTAGATATATAGTTATTTGCGTCTTGTGTATATTTTTATACTCGTCTAGTTTTGTTTTCTATACGTTTATTTTTGGATACATACCAAAATGTAACAAATATTAATTGTAATAAGATTTTAATGTTTTTGTTTCATCTTTTTATGTTTATTGATGTACATAATTACTTGTGTGTAGCTTGTTTATACATTTTGTTGTGGTATTAAGTTAACATACATTTTATTTTTAGTGTTCTCGATATAGTAGTTTATAGTAATATTTGTGTTTAATTTTTAATCTGGCCTAGATTTAATTCACATAAAACGTAGTATGTAATATTTTTAGTTACGAGGTTTGGGTTTGATAGTTTCAATAGATTTTTATTGATGGTTTATTTAAGGGTACCTTGAAAATGAAAAAAAAATCGATTTTCTGATTTTATTTTTTATTAAAACTACAATATTTTAGAAACATTTTAAGACCATTCGCACTTTTTTTTGAGCAGTGGAAGTGATAAAAAAATATTAAAAAATGTATAGCTAGTTCATAGTTAGTGACCGCCACCCTCATACGCGTTGTCGTCAACCAAGTTTAGTTCTTCTAATTTTCTTCGCGCTTTACTTTTGGCCTTCCTTAGATTCTTTTTTTGATTTATAATCTGAGCTGATGTCTCTTACTATGCAATTTTTTAGCGCAATTGTATAATTTTGAGTGAGTTCTATGACTAGCGTTTGCAAGACTCCATTGAAAAATTTGACCCATGCTGAATGTTCCCACAGCCTCGTATGCGCCCAAACGTAATGTGGCCAGACTCGCAAAAATTCTTTTTGGAACAATTTTCCATAGCGAGTTGTATGACGCGTTGAGATTTTGAGTTTGGCCGTGAACGTATTTCTTTGGCAGCTGGATATTTTATAAAACTGTTATAACACAAGGTTGTAAAAAAATTGTAAAATATAAAATGACGTCATAAAACATCATAACAACAAGGAAAACACTGGATGAGTGAAGGGCTGTGTGCGTTACGTACTACGTAATAGACCGACTAGACGCAGTTGACCGCTTGAATTTGAATCGCTTTCCTGAAAAATCATGTTTTTTATCACTCATGTACCTTTTTCTCCGCATTCCCTCTACCGAATCACCTAATTTTTTTGTTACTTGTTGATTAATTTAGGACGAATACTTTGGTCCATTTTTTTGCAAAATAGTAGCAATAGTAATAAAGCGACAAAAAAATATTGAAACAATTTGGAAATAAGAATGGATCGAATTAAAGGTGACATAATAACAAAATTAACAATTTAAAAAACCAGCTCAACAGAGCAATAGGAAGCTGGGAAAAAAGAACATGAGGTTGTCTAGTTGTGCATGGAAAATACCAAGGTACCTCTCCCTCTTAATCCAAATTAAAATACTAATATTAATATTTTTCAATTTATTGGGTCAAGTTTTAAGTCTCATTAAGGTGAATACACCACAATTGCGAAAAAGAATGACACCTGTTAGTTTTAATTTGTTACTTCAGACCGAATTTTTTTGCTTAAACCTTTTAACAGGAAATCGCGATCAAAGTAGACAGGGCCAGCTTAACTTTAATACCAAAAAATATATAGAGTGGAAGAATCACAAAAACAAGTACGTCATAATTTGTTGATATTTTTATGCTCTAATATAGCGTGAAAACATTTTGTAAAAGTGGCCTTATTTAAAAAATAAAATTATATAACATTTACCAGTCATTCCAATTTGTTGTTTGTTAGACCTATTCTACCGAACCCTTAGCGCGGTTTAAGTTAACTAAAAAAAATTATTGCTCTTATGTTTTAGCTACTGAAATGTTCCTCTGTACTTTCAGTACTTATCAAATTCTGAATATGTTGCTCATCCTAAGTGATTAAGACTCCATACTCTGTACCGCCGACGCTCTAAGAAGCGCCTTCGTACGTGATAAGTTTATTGAAAAAATGTTTTGCTCTCATGTTTTAACTACTGAAGTGGTCCTCAGGCAATGTACTTTCGATACGTATCAAACACCGAATTTGTTGTTCGCCCTAAATAATTAAAAATCGAGACTCTGTCATCGCGGACCTTTTGCGACCTGCGTGTATACATTTGAAGCAATGTTTGAGACAATCTACTTTCGATACTTATTAATGACCGAATTTGTTGCTCGTCCTAAAAAATTAAAAATCGATTCGTTGTCCTCGCGGCCCCTCTGAAACGTTCTAAGTTTAAAAATGTTTATTGCTTTTATAATTTATCTACTGAAATGCTAAATTTACTTTCCAAACGTATGAAACACCGAAATTTTTGCTTATCCTACATAAATAAAAATCGATACTCCGTGATTGTTAACCCTCTACGGATATGTATTGAAAGTACATTGTCGGAGGAAGATTTCAGTTTCAGTAAACTTATAACGTAAAAGAGCGCGGCCCACAATGGCAGAGTATTGACATACGTATGGAAAGTAGATTGTCTGAGGAACATTGCAGTAGTTAAAGCCTAGGAGCAAAGAACGTATAAACAAAGAGTAATATACTCTTTGGTATAAGCGCACCCCTCGGAGGGTCTGCGAGGACAAAGTACCGATTTTTAATTATGTAGGGTGACTAACAAATTCGGTCATTAATACGTATCTAAAGTACATTGTCTGAGGAACATTACAATAGCTAAAACATAAGAGCAACCAATTTTCTTAGTTAACTTATAATGTATAGAGCGCGTTGCAGAGGTCTTCAATGAGTATCGATTTTTAATTATTTAGGACGAGCAACAATTTCGGTGTTTCATACGTGTATGCAATGCATATTGTCTCAGGAGCATTTTAGTAGCTAAAACATAAAACCAATATCTTTTAGTTAACTTAGAACGCATAAGAGCGCGTCGCAGATGATCGGCGAGGACAAAGTATCGCTTTTTAATTATTTATGACGAGTAACAAATTCGGTTATTGGTACGTATCAAAATTAGATTGTTTGAGAAACATTGTAAGTAGCAAAAACATAAGAACTTCAAATTTTTTAGTTAACTTTGAACGTATAAGAGCGCGCCGAAGGGAGTACGCGAGGATAAAGTATCGATTTTAATTATTTAATTATTCAGTTTCGTAAAAGTAGCGAAAGTAGGCCGACATATTGTAGTAGCTAAAACATGGTAATGTAGAACGTATAAGAGCGCGTCACAGAGGATTCGCTAGCACAAAATATCAATTTTTAAATATTTCAGTAGCTCAAACATAAGAGCACATTATTTTGGGTAACTTAGAACATATAAGAGCGCGTCGAACAGGATACGCGAGGACAATCAATTTTTAATTATTTAGGATGAGCAACAACTTTGGTCATTGATACATACAAAATAGTGTTGTCTGAGAATATTTCAGTGGCTAAAGCATAAGGCCAACAATTTTTTTTAGTTAACTTAGAACGTATAATAGCGCGTCGCATAGGGTCCGCCAGGACTGTAGCAGAATGGGAGAATAGGAACGCAACCTGCCCTCATGCGCCCTACCTGGAGGGTAGGCAACCGCAGACACGTATCTTAATTGTCGGATTCTCTTCAGGTGCCATTTTCAACCCCTTGGTGACGTATTTATGACCCGCACCCCGCACTGCCTCTTTGGCAGTATTAAGAGCGTTTTTTTTGGTAGTCCAGCCCTGGAGGATTATCTGATTGATCGTGCGAACAGATTTTTTATTGTGTTTGTGCTTGTGCTTGTGTTTCTGTTTGTGTTTATATTTTGTAAAACCAACTTTCATTGTAGCCAATTTAGAATGCCTGAACCGCGTTACAGTGTTGTCAACTTTGGCTAATTGTAACATTTCTGTTTTTTAAATACAACATCCTGTCCATTATGCGGTATTGAAATAGATAATTAAGGGACCGATTCATCTATGTACGACAATAATGTTGGTAGAAGCTGATTTCAAATCACCCTAGACTTGCACCTTGTTTTTGTTTTAATAAGAATAAGGTTGGCCGAAGCTGATTTCAAATCAACATCCTGGAATTGCATCTTGTTTTTGTTTTTGTAGTAAATCGATTAAGGTTGGCAGAAGCTGCTTTCTAATCATCATCCTAGTCTTGCACATTGTTTTTGTGTTAAATCGAATAAGGTTGGCAGAAAATGTTTTCAAATCAACACCCTAGACTTGCACATTGATTTGGTTTTTGTATTAATTCGAATAACGCTGGGAGAAACTGAGTTCAAATCAACATCTTAGACTTGCACATTGTTTTTGTTTTTTGTGTTAAATCGAATAAGGTTGGCAGAAGCAATTATCAAAATTGGAAATGAACTTGGCTGTCTTTTTTGTGATTTCAAGATTAGTTTGTCTATCATGTAATTATCTAATTACAGGGGTTTTCCAAGTGCGTCAGAGGCATTTGAATAGTGAAAAGGTGTTATTGTGGTACATAACTGGGGAAATCCAGAAAATAATTATTTTATGTATCGAGTGTATTTCTATATTACTTTAGGACTTAAAATTGAGTTGTAATTAAAAATCTGTTCGCACGATTAATCAGATAATCCTCCAGGACTGGAATACCAAAACAAAGCTCGTAATATTACCAAAGGAACCCTAATTACGGTGTGCGGTTCATAAATACGTCAAGGGGTAAAAAATGGCGCCTGAAAAGAAGCCGACAATTAAGATACGTGTCTGTGGTTGCATTCCCTCTAGGGGCTGGAATTAAAAATCATACAGGGTGCATGCGCGGAGGTTGCGTCCCTATTCTCCTCCAATTCTGCTCAGGACTAAGCATCCGTTTTAAATTATTTAGGGCGAGCAACAAATTCGCTGTTTGATTCCTATCGTATATTGCCTTTAGAACATTTCAGTAACTAGAGCATAAGAGCAATTTTGTTTAGTGAACCTAAATCGTGCAATAGGTCGGAAGGCGTTGAATTTATTTTGTATTATTTCAAACAACGTTATATTTTTTAAATGTCACCTTTACAAAATGTCTTCACGCTACTTAGAGCAACAAATTGTGACATACATGTTTTAGTGATTCTTGCACTCTATATTGTTTATGGTATGGGGAGGGGACTAACTTTAGGTTAAATTGGCCCTCACGGTAACAAATTAATAACAAAATACCACTAAATTTTTGAATAGGTCTCATTCATTTTCGCAATGGTGGTGGGTCCAACTTAATGTGGGTAACGTTTCAGTACTTGATTATTAGGCCAGGAAAAACTAATAGTTGTTTAGGTTTTTTTTTAGCCAGCATGGATTTTGATGAAACCTTTTGCAATTTTCTTATTTAGGCTTATGTTTAAGGATAAGAAAGGTTTGTTTCGCGGGAGATGTCCCCTTGCCTCAATATAGCCCCTCTTTGTGGCAAGTGGAGCAACAGACACTAAATTGAAAATTATTAAAAAACAAAAGAGGAAAAACATGTTCATTCCATCTCTTTCTCCTTTCTTTGGTAAATTTTACTATATCTGTGATCCCACATTCTGCTCTGGTCTCACCATGGTCTTGTACACTTTAGTTTTACTTTCCGTTGTCATATATTTATTTTTCCATACTATATCTTTGAGATTTCCTGCAATTCTCGCTCCTTTTTGTGTTTGTTTACTTATTTCATCGTTTAAATTCTTACTGCCTGTTATTGTTGGGACGAGGTAGCTAAAATGCATCCCTTATTCGATCATATTACGCTCAATTTCCAGCTTGCATCGTAATGGATTTTTAGATATCGTTAGAGATTTTATTTTATTGATTGACACAATCATATTATACTGTCTTGCTGTGACGGAGAACGTGTGTAATAGACATTATATATTCCGCGCTTATTTTTACTTTAGTTTTGGTGTCTGTGTTGAGGTCCTTCATTGTATTGACTATGTCCTGTGGTATGCGTTTTTCTTTCAGCATGTCTAATACGTCTGATAGGCGTGTTCGATCGAAGGCTTTTGTCAGGTCTACGAAACACAAAAGCAGGCCTTGTATATTAGATCGCTTTCTTAGTCATCTGGCGTACCACAAATATTGTGTCTACGGTTGAGTGGTTTTGTCTAAAACCTTATTGTTCATAGGACATGTCTAAGTGGGGTTGCAGTTTTTCTAACATTACTTTGCTAAATAGCATTTGGGTTGTACTGAGGAGAGTGATCCCTCTGTAATTGTCAAGATCTTTCTTGTTCCCTTTTTTAAAGATTGGTAGCGTGACGCTTGTTTTCCATTCGAATGGCTCTTGATGATGAATGGATGTTATGATCTGTTTCTTGTTCCTCTATGGTCTGTTCGGTTTGTTCTTCTAACCTGTATGGTGTCGATAACGTCTAGTTTCATATTTCACAACATTTTCCATGTACGTTTATGGGCTATATATATATATATATATATATATATATATATATATATATATATATATATATATATATTATATGTATTATATATGTATATGTATATGTATATATATATATATGATATGTATATGTATATGTATATTATGTATATGTATATATATATGTATATGTATATGTATACGTACGTGTACGTGTACGTGTACGTGTACGTGTACGTGTACGTGTACGTGTACGTGTGCGTGTACGTGTGTTGCGCGTCGCGTGCGCGCGCGCTTGTTTGTGCTGTGTGCTGTGCTGTGACTGTGCGGTTGTGCTTGTGCTGTGTGCTGTGTGCTGTGTGCGGGTGTGCTCGGTGTGCGGGCGTGTGCGGGCGTGTGCGGGCGTGTGCGGGCGTGCGGGCGCGTGCGGGCGCGTGCGGGCGCGTGCGTGTCACACACACAGCACGCGCGCGCTGCGTGCGTGCGTGCGCGGTGCGTTGCGTGCGTGCGCGTTGCGTGCGCGTGCGTGTGTGTGTGTGTGTGTGTGTGTGTGTGTGTGTCTTGAATTTCTGGACATAGGGAATTCCCATGTTAAAATAAAATATTGTAAATATTGACTCCCCTAATTATTTTACAGTAAAATGTCAAATGTAAAACTTCTTAAGGAAAAAAGGCTGCTTATTATGTTACAATTGCATTTACATTTGGTTCATCCGTTTTCGAGAAATTTAGGAAAAACTTAAGGGCTTTTTCGTAACTGATCAAGGTTGCTTTGCTTTAGACAGACAATGCTAACAATAATTATTAATTGTCATTGTAAATCATTCATTGTTCAAAAACTATTTGGGACAGATTATTACTTTTTAAAGAAAAATTTGTTTATAAAAATGAATTATTACACCATTGAAGAAAAAGTAAAATTTATTGAATGGCATTACTCTGGCAATTCACTTAGAAATATCACAGATTTGTACTCGGCTAGTTATCAAAACCGGCAAATTCCAAGTGCAGAAACAATTTCAAAAATTATCAACTTATTCAAATCTACCGGTAACGTTAATAAGCCATGTAATTGTCAAGATATTAAACCTCTGGGGCAAAATGACAGAGATTTGGATGTGTTACTTAATGTTGTTGAAGATAAGAATAAAAGTGTGAGACAAATTGGGTGCAGTTTAGGAATATCTCACAGTACCGTCCATCGAATTTTGAAGCGACAAACTCCAGTGTTCAAGTCTTTCAAGTATAGCTTGCAGCAGGAAATTTTTGATGAAGATAAACTCATGAGAATGGAGTTCTGCGAAAGATTAGTAGAGTTATCAAACATGGATAGAAACTTTCTAAGTCGTATTTTATTCACCGACGAATGTACGTTTTCAACTCATGGTATTCATAACCGCCAAAATTTTCGTTACTGGAATACTGAAAATTTGCGTTTAGCAATAAAGAGTAGAAGTCCATATCGCAACACAATTAATGTATGGATTGGCATACTGGGCCATAGATTAATAGGTCCTTTCTTTATTGATGGTACGTTGACTGGAGAGCGTTATCTTCAGCTGCTTCAAGAAGAAATTGGCCCAGCGCTGTTAGACTTGGACCTGGAAGAAGACATTTGGTACCAGCACGATGGGTATCCAGCACACGATAGTGTAATCGTACGTGAGTCTCTAGACTTCACGTTTCCCGGCTGTTGCATAGGTCGAGGTGGTACCATAAACTGGCCAGCACGCTCCCCTGATTTGGCTCCCTATGACTTTTTCCTCTGGGGCTTTTTAAAAAACAAATTATACAACAGTGAAAACTCGTTTAACAGTCTGATCGACTTAAAAGAAGCAATCTTAGCAAACAGCCACGAAGTCTCCCAGTACATGCTCGCAAACGTTCGGCGAGAGTTCTATGATCGACTTGGATATTGTTTAGCTGCAAACGGAGATTTATTTGAACACTTGATCAAATAGTAGAAATGATAATTTTTTGTTATTTATTTTCCAATTTTCATAATTAGTTTGTTTATTTAGAATATCATCTTCTTGTTTATAACAGACTTATTTTATTTGTGCTCCTTATTGTATTTATCCTGACACTTACATGGCTTATTAACGGTACCGGTTACGAAAAAAGCCCTTAAGTTTTTCCTAATTTTCTCGAAAACGGATCAACCAAATGTAAATGCAATTGTAACATAAGAAGCAGCCTTTTTTCCTTAAGAAGTTTTACATTTGACATTTTACTGTAAAATAATTAGGGGAGCCAATATCTACAATAGTTTATTTTGGAATTCCCTATGTCCAGAAATTCAAGAGACACTGTGTGTGTGTGTGTGTGTGTGTGCGCGTGTGTGCGTGCGTGCGTGCGTGTGTGTGTGTGTGTCGTGCGTGTGCGTGTGATGTGTGTGTGTGCGTGGGTGCGTGCGTGCGTGCGTGAGTGAGTGCGTGCGTGCGTGCGTATATATATATATATATATATATATATATATATATATATATATATAAACCGGTAGTTGTTGAGCCCGTAGAATATATAAACGCTACGCTCTCGAGCCCGAAGAAACGTTACTGAGCCCGCTTTCGGGCTCATCAACGTATCCCTGTATATATCATCATTATACGATTGTTTATGCATCAAAACGTGTAAATCCGAAAATTTGAACGGGCTCATTTACGATACGTTTATATATCTACCATATACAGAATAGTTCGTAGTAAACCGCTGTAGAGGTCTCTTTTATATACACGATCTCGTGCTACACGGACAGTACGCTGTGGGGCCCAACATGTGGCAGCGTTGAACGGGCCTAATAACGTGCAGAAAACGTATAGTCTGAGTATATTCCATTTTTAATAGAGAATTGTATGTATCAATACTTTTTCGACTACCTACCTACCACTTTTTAAATCACAAACACGCGCTTTAGTATTGTCTTCGTAAAAGATCAGTATTAGATTCTTCCACCACATTGTTAAAACGTTTGCAATTTATACGTAATGTGCGTACGTTCCTATGTGTAATGTGGTGCTTTTAGTAAACAAACTACATAACAGCTATTAAATTAACATTAAACTACTGCCATAAAAATTATTTAAATACTTTACATATTATTTTTGTACGTGTTGTAAACAAAGGTTTTAGTTACAATCCTGTTCCTTTCGGAACAAAAAAACAGTTTTTGATTGTACATAATAATACTTATCTTTTGGCTTTTTATGGTGTATATTTGTATGTTAAAATTATACAATCTAAACGTTTCGATAACAGTTATCTTCGTCAGTAGTATATTAAAAATTGTTAAAGATGTTATAACTGTAAGTGTTATCGAAACGTTTAGATTGTTTGATAATTTAACATACAAATATACCATAACAAATAAGTATTATTATGAATAATTATGGTGAAAGTTTACATTATCATGTTTTGATTGTACAGTTTCTCATTTTTTCATAAAATGCATTAGTAGTAAATTATGGTCCTGTCCGTCCGCCCTCGTCTGTGAAGGGATCTGAAGGGGTTTGGATCAAACGTTAGATTGATTGATATGATTATTTAAACAGCGATCTCGTGAAACAAATATTTAATAAGATTAACTCTTACAATAAACATTATATATAAAGGCTTTCACTACAATCCAGTTTCTGCCAACAAAAATGGGTTTATGCTTATTTATAAAATCTTCGACTTCATGCTTCTTGGGGGATATTTTATTTTTGATGTGTCGGTGGAAGTGTTTTTTTATTAATGCTTTTTGTTGTTCCGTCCATCTCTGCCTAACTATTTTTAGTCTCTTTGAAGCTTTAGTTTCCTCCTCATCTTCATCGGAAGTTGCGGTAGTGGGCGGCGATCTTGGTTTGGCTGAGATTAAAAAATGCTATAACTAAAGACGAGTAAACTAATAAGCTAACCAGATGTAACAGCACTTGTTGCAACAACTCTTGATTTTTGTTTCAATTTGCCCCTGCCTTCATTTGTTATAATTTTTGTCCGTGAAGTTTTCGTTGTCTCTTCATCTTCATCGGAAGTTGCGGTAGCGGGCGGCGATCTTGGTTTGGCTGAAATTAGAAAATGCTATAATCAAAGAAGAGTAAACTGATAATCTTACCAGATGTAACAGTACTTGTTGCAAGAACTCTTGATTTTTGTTTCAATTTGTCTCTCCCTTCATTTGTCTTAATTCTTTTCCGGGAAGCTCTAGTTGGCTCTTGATCTTCATCCAAAGTTGCGGTAGTGGGCGGCGATCTTGATTTGGCTGAAATTAGAATATGCAATAAGGAATGACCAAAATCGGAATAAAGAAATGTGCTTACCACATCTAATTGTAGTTGTTGAACTATTTATTGATTTTTCTCTTGTTCCTCGCCTGAATCGGTTTCATCGGAGAGTTCAATTTCGTCCAAATGCTTTCCTTTATATTTACTTCCTTTACCTTTATTTATGGCAAGTAGTACTTTTGATACCTTGGCTGTTTGGTACACATCTTAAGGCAGTCTGCAATCAATTTTATTAATAACATAAACATATTATTGAAATGTAGTGGGTATCTCACCTGTAATATTCTTCGTGAGTTTTCTTCGCGTGGCCCATAAAGGTTGCAAATTGTTCCATCTCCGTGTCCGTAACGTTAAGGACCTGTAGAATGCAGGCAATTTGCTTTCACAGGCGAGTAGAAGTGAATAGATCCGTGTTCTTCACACCAGATTTTTGCGCCAACTTCTTTATAACATGATACCCGCTTAGCCATCTTGTATCGCTCTTCGGGTTCGCGAATAAATACTCATTTGAAGTCGGAGTAAAAAAGCTGGATTATCAAAAAACGGCAAAACATAAATACCAACAATGTTATATCAAAAAAAATGTAATTAAATTTCCTATCTAACAATGTAAAACAATGTATACCTTTCCATTTAAAAAAATCAAGTTATCTATGATTGAAAATCTTAAACTTTGCATTACGATATCTCGAAAATTAAAAAAGATAATATTACTATTTTTACGATTTTATGTAGCACAGTCTATGTCTAATCAACCATTAAAATTTTAGTGTTACACATTTCTCAATACGGTTGTTACAATTTTTCTTTTCAACCTCTAAATTTTCAAAAAATTGAATGCAGTGCTTAAATTGCGCGTTTAAGATACCTCATATAGTGAATAAAGTGCCCTTAAAATTAACCAGGGAATCCAAATTTATAATAATATACGGTATGTTCCATTTAAAAAAATATAACTTCGTGTTGTAATACCCTGTATACGAGTAGTAATTTTTGCGAAAATATTTTCTAATTGTAACCCGAAAGATCCCACACCATCCTGCAATAAATAATTTTGAAAACGATATTGTATAAACTCATAAAGCTTCGTCCACGCACTATTGGCGGACCCTGTATATCGATTATGGAAGCCCAATTCTGAAAATTAATAATGAACCATGAAAGTTGGTTAAATCTTTTAAATGTTTTGTTGTGAAAGTGAACGAAAATTTAATGACCAATTTTTGCATATTGAAAACAAAGTTGTAGATAAATTCTGTTCACCAGAATCGCAAGAAAATAATAAACGCTAGTAATTTAATTCATATTTATAACAATTAATAACAAAAAAAATTACAGTATTTACAAAACCGACGAATGCGCATTATTCTGCAATGTAATTGCAATAATGATGTTGAAGACATTAAATTGGTATACAATTAGTAATAAATACAAATTCAATAATTTAATTTTTATTTTGAAAATAGTAAATGGTTTACTTCCTAAATATTTGAACAATTTCATTATTGAGAATTTCAATATTCATAATTATTATACAAGGAATAATGATAATTTCTACATTAAAAATATATTAGGAAATAAAAATAATAATTGAAGCAAAAAAAAACTGTAGAATGTACTTACCACTACTGTTAACAGCCATTGCCATTGCATATAGTTTTTTAGCTCTGGAACTCATTTACAATTAACACACTCACGATTTCCACACTTCAGACTAAACTGATGAACTGAATTGTAAAATTTTTAAAGTTAAGCAAGAAGACATGGTAATGAATAGAACAAAAGTCTTATTGGAATTACCAATTTCCTGTGTCATTTAAATGGGTATCATAATTAGAAACTACTTGGGTTTTGCTTAGGGGATTACAAATAGAATTGCAATCATTAATGGAACAATACTTAATTATAGTTGATTTCTTTAAACACTGAGATTATGATCTTTAGACAATTACCTTAATCTGCATTCAATGTACGCACATTAAGGGAAAAATAAAATGTTAAAGGAGAATCCACACTTATTGTTGTTCTTTTATTCTTCTAAATGAAGTCTTTTTAAAAATAGTTTTAACTTATTTTAAAATGTTTTTAATCTAAAGTAAATGTTATGCAACCTTATATTTTTAAATTAAGTTGGATTTTCTTACAGCAGTAAATGTACTAACAAAAAAGGAAACTACAACTAATTTCATTTCTACATTTTTTAAAAACACAATTTGAATTAAACAATTAAATAGGTAGGTATTTTTTAAATTAAAAGTTCTTTGCAATATTTATATAACACAGATTCTTACAATGAAATGCTTTTTATAGCTCTTACTACAATTGCGTTTTTGTGACAATCATAATACACGAATCAAAAATTAAGTACTGATCGTTCAATTACTTTTTTCGAAATCACTCAAGCATAATTTGATAAAGTACTACACTGAAATAACTTTTAAAAATTTCTTTTACTTTACAGTTTACAGTTTGTAGTTGTTCCTATTTAATACCAGTTTCAACGTATCGCTTTGTTTTACTGATTGCATTATATATAGTATTGCTACACTTTTGTACTACTGCTACCAAGCATTAAATTGCAGTATTGAAACAAAGCTTAATAATAGAATAAAAGCTATACGATATGTTGAACAAGTCGAAAGCACCCGAACCTTAGATACTAAATATTGAATTCTATCTACATGAATGTTAAATGTAAATGCTTTATTAAAAAGTTCATTTTCAAGCAGTACAGACACCCGGAAATTGTTCGTTGCTTACCAAGTTGCCCAAAATATCAAAAGTAAGTTCTTTATTTAAAAATATAGATAGCAAAAGTCAGATTAAAAGTCCTAATTTAATGAAACTGCACAAAACACGAATAGTCGTGGCTTGCAGTACACAAGCATTGATGAAAAATACTTTGCCTCTATATGGTATTAAAGGCAAATATCGTGTAACATATATAAAAGTACATTTGATGAGCCCAAATCGAATGGCAACGTTGGGGGGGCTCACGAAGGAACGATAAACATCTATTCTGTATGTAATCGGGCTCAACAACGTCCTGTATATCAGCGAAGTGAGCCGGGCTCATCGGGCGCCTGTTAATATATCGGGCTCAATAACGCGCGGTCTATAACTATATATATATATATATATATATATATATATATATATATATATATATATATATATATATATATATATATATATATATATATATATATATATATATATATAATCGTTCTATCTCTTTCGTGAACCTTTGCAGGTATGATTCTTTTATCGGTTTAATTTTGCTGTTTGCTTCATTTCGTACTTGTACATATTTACACGGATCTTCTTCACTTCTCGTGTTTTGTATCTTATATAAGCATCTTTCTTCTTTTTTGCGATGTCCTTTACTTCTTCACTAAAACATGGGGATTTGTTTCTTTTGCCTGGAGGCATCTTCACTTTTCTCATTCCTACTTTTCTCTGAGAATAAATAAATACACCATTTTTTCTCAAATAAATCGTTATGTCAAATGGTGAAAGTTTCAATTCTTATATCAAACGCTTGTATGGGGAGGCTGTTTTGAAGAAAGTGAAAATGTTCGAGAAATTGAAAAGACAAGATTAACCAACTTGTTCACCTAACCTTAAAATCATGTAGGTCTAACAACTTAATATCTAATTTTATTAAAATCAAACATTACCAAACTTCTGAAGCAAAGAGGATTTTTGGTAAATGAATCTATTTCTTCTAAGAGAAGTCATACAAGCTATAAGAAGAGTTCTTGACAAACGGGATAAAGAAATGTATAATTTGCATTTTCGTTTATTAGAGGAGCTATCAAATGATGGCTGGAGACTTCTTGATAACCTTTTATATAGAAGATTAGAAATACATAAAAATCAAACAAAAACTAGGCAGATAAGTAAATTTTATTCTTTTAATAATAAACAACACAACACTACACATACACCTTACACAGACCTTACAAATCGTACATCTGACAATCATGTAGTTAATCTTAGTTCTTATAATTTATCCGATACTGCTCGCTCTGTTTTGTCTAAAGGATTGGATTTTGCTGTGACTACTTCCAAAGTCCCTCTAGTGTTTAAACGAGTATTAGCCATCTTCCAGCTCCTGAAGCAGCCGAAATCAGATTTGAAACTACAAGAATACTAAGTAGAGCACAACCTCCAAAAAATAATTTAACTCTGATTATCAAGTCTTAAAAGAATTATGTAATAACAAAGACATCATAATTTTACCAGCAGATAAAGGACGAGCTACGGTTTTAATGGATAACACTGGTTACATAAACAAAGCTAGTGGTTTATTAAATGGTTCTACTTACACTAAACTATCACACAAACCTATAACAAGTTCAAATTATTGACTAGAAAACTGTTAAACGATTCAAACTTACCAGCTGAAATAATAAGAAACTAACACCACAAGATCCCACAATACCAATATTTAATGCATTGCCAAAATACACAAACCAAATGCTCCAATTTGATCAATTGTAAGCTCCATAAATTCTACAACCTACGCATTATCTACTTCAATCTTTCATTGATTCGAGCAGTTCCTTTGTGAAGAATTCAGAATATTTTATTGAATTGATTGACAAATTAACATGAATCCAGATGATTTGTTAATTACTTTTGACGTGGGTTCCTTGTTAACAAAAGTACCCGTAAATGACACCTTACAACTATTAGAATGACATTTCAACCACTACGAGATCAAATTATTTAAACATTGTCTAACTACATCTTCTGATTATTTAATGGCGAGTATTATCAACCGTTAGGTGGAGTGGCTATGGGATCTGTAATTTCACCATCGGCTGCAGGCATTTCCAAGAACAGGCTCTAAATAATGTACCTAAGCAACCAAAACTTTGGCTTAGATAAGCTGATGATATTTTTGCTATCTGGCCTTTTGGTGCAGAATGGTGTCCCTAAACCATTTAAACAATCAACATACAAACATTAAATTTACAATAGAAAAAGAAAAAGATGTTGTCTTCCATTCCTTGATATTCTAATTGTAAGAAAACCAGATGGAAACCTAACACGTTCCGTATATCGTAAGCCAACCCATACAGATCATTATGTTAATGCTTCAACACACCATCATCCAGCACAAAGCTTTACTACGATACGAACTTTGTACAACCGTGCCACAAAGATTTGTCATCGAGATAAACTGCCACATAAATTAAGCCATCTTGAAAACGTCTTCATAAATAATGGCTTCAACAAACAACAAGTTAAAAGTCATTTCAACCGAGACAAACGACGCCTACAAATGATAAATTTATAATTTCAAATAAGTTTGGCATTTTACCGTTCCTTGCAAACACAACGAATAAAATTGGTAAAATATTACAAAGCATAATATAAAAGTAGCTTACAAAAACAGTATTAAAATTCGAAATCTTCTGAATTCTGCTAAAGACCAAATACTATTACATACATCCATGTGGTGTTTACAAAGCACCATGTTCTAGTGGTAAAGACTACTTTGGTGTAACTGAAAAAAGCATTAAGAGCAGGTTAACAGAACACAAAAGACACTTACGTTTACTTCACCCTACTAAATTAACAATTGCTGAACATGTCTTAAAAACCCTGTACCATATAATATTTGAAAACACATGAATTCTGGCTAATGATACGAATTGGTAAACAAGGAAAATTCAAAAAGCTATTAAAATTCTGAAACAGCCTAACTTGAACAGGGATAATGGATATGAACTGTCCGATACCTGGGTGTCTATTTTTAAAAACTGAAAGTTATACAATCCACAACAGTGATTTATTTTTGTATTACACCTGACGAAGGAAAACTTGCGCATAAATAAATACTTTTTTCCCAAATAACGCGTTATTTAACATGTCAAATGGCGAATGCATATTAACATTTAAAAAATTCTGCTGATCCATCGGAAATGTGTACCCACATTACAATTATACTCTGTATTCATAATTAAATCTGTCTATATATAGATTTATATAAAATATAAATAGGAAAAAACCCATAAGTTAAGTATTTTAATTATCTATAATAATGGTGAAAGTTTACATTTTCATAGTCTGTATTCTCTTTCCCCAGAGTATGAAATGGTCCAAGCTACTTGATTTTTAAAATGTTTTGAAAGAGCTAGGTTCACAAAAACTCAAGACACCGAAAACGTTAGTAGTAGACACGCACCTGACCCCAGTTTTCTAACATAAGCGTTACGGTGCGTGCACCTGAGTATACTTTTCTACCATTGGTTTTACACTGGTCGTATAAAATCTCCCACTTGATACCACATGACCGTTCCACCGCGTTCGCTTTGATCTCCTGCCGAAAGAATTGCTTCTTCTGAGCATTTAAAATTATAGAGGGTCTTTCATTTATCACTTTATCACGTAATGATATAGAAACAACCGCTGGCTTGCCATACTAATTGCTTTTTGTGTTTTTCCCCTTAATTGATTTTAGTGACCTAGAAATAGGCAATGGCTGAATTTATAATCGTTTTTTAGGTTTTCCCCTTAATTGAAATGACATAGAAACAAGTCTAATAGTAATGAATTTTGAGTGTTTTCTCTTATTGTGGTATAATTTAAGTTTGAAGTGGTATCCTTCGGTATAATTTCAAAATTTGCATAGTTTGCAGCGCCATCTTGTGGTAGAATTTAAACTAGGAGCGACATCTTTCCGTATAATTAGAAATTAGTACACAGTTTGTAAAGCCATATTGTGCGATAATTTAAGCTAGACGCGTCACCTTGTGGCATAAATAGAAATTGGCATATAAATTGAAACACTACCTTACGGTACAATTTAAGCTAGTAGCGCCATATTGCAGTATAATTAGAAGTTAGCATACAGTTTGTAACGCCACCTTGTGGTATAATTTAAGCTAGACGTGTCATTTTGTGTGTTTGTTGACTAGTTTAGGATGTTTACGTGTTTGTACTTTTGGAAATTGAGGTTTTGGTATTGTGTGTATGTTTCGGGTGTATTGGGAAAAGTGTACGTGTATTTATTAACGTTTATATTTCGCCACGATATAGTGTTGTAAATTGTGTGTGAAAGTTTAATTATACCAGATGTCTGTATAGCAGTTTACTAACTTCTAATTAAACGACGAAACGGCGTTAGAAACTTACTAACTTTCAACTATATCACCTATGTCACAAGAAGGCGCGGCAAACTGTATGCTAACTTCAAATTGTACCACAGATGTTGCTAATAGCTTCCAAATTGTATCAGTAAACTGTATAGTGTATAGTGCTGAACGAAGCCCCTACTAATGAAAATGGCGCCCCAGCGAACTACCAGGTGTTGGAAATGAAGATCCAGGCAGCGCGCCAGCTGCGGAAAAAGGGACATCTGCTATGACTTAGTGAAATTCGATTTTAACTTTTATTCTGTGTAGCTGTATGTGTTTTTCCAGGTGAAAATTCGTTAATGCCTTAAAGTTGAAATGAGATTTTAACCTTTAGCTAATTAAAAAGTATTACGTAGCGCAACGATGAGCCATCGGGATTGAGTCTAATAATTTCTAATTATACCACAAGGTGGCGTTTCTTGCTTAAATTATACCGCAAGATGGCGTTACAAACTGTGTGCTAACTTCTAATTATATTAGAAGATGGCGTGTGTAGTTTGTATTCTATAAGGTGTCGTTTGAAATTGTAGAATAACTTCTAGTATTACAACAAGAGGGCCCTGCATTCTAATCCAAAAGAGACCGAATTGACACATTAAGAGGAATCGGCGAGAGATGGAGGATATTAAATGTTGAAATCTGTTTTAAGATATTGAATTCAACCAAAA
Source organism: Vesta saturnalis (assembly GCA_036346205.1). NCBI lineage: Eukaryota > Metazoa > Arthropoda > Insecta > Coleoptera > Lampyridae > Vesta > Vesta saturnalis. Next base: position 279,426 of record JARFJB010002235.1, read on the forward strand.
AGACCAGTTGTGGGTCCTTGAAGACCTATTAAAGGAAAAACCTAGGGCATTAAAAAAAGAATTAGTTTGTGAGCCAGCGCTTATTTCTAGGTTATTAAAATGCAATTAACGGGAAAACTTAAAAATCAATTAAAAAATGAACCAGCTATTATTTCTCTACTATTACTTGATAATACGATGAGTAAAGACCATGTACAATTTTAAATGTTAAAAAAGAGTTAAATCCTTTTTGCATGGGTTTAAAAAGTAGGGATGAGACGGTCACGTGTCATCAAGACCCTACCATGGTAGAAAAGTGTGCTCATATGCATGCCAATGGTATATTTGTGCTCATGTGCTTGCCTATGTGAACGCATGCACTATTAATACTTACCTTAGGAATTCAAAAATGCCCTTATTGTACTTCTCTTTTATCAAAATGCTAGAAAATAATTTTGGTGTCTTATCAATGACATTATTAGGCACTTTTCCAGTCAATTTGCTGTAAAGAAACGTACATCAAAATTACCTTTTGTGAATATATTGAAAGTATCAAATTTTTAAATACAACTCAATTTTTGGCAAGTTTTTCATATGATAAGTTCTAAGATACACTTTCTGCAGGCTATTGAAGTAGGAAAATGAGACTTTAAGAACCAATGGTTGGATAAGAAGGGCCTGCTTTAAACATTTCATTGCTAATCTTCAAGCTATAAAGAGGATCGTGAGGGAGTACTTAAAATTTTTAATGGGAATTAGAAAAATGAAACTATGGGAATGTGTGGAATAAGTAGAAGTACTTCAAACGAAATTTACCCCAATCACCACCTCCTCAGAAGCTGATGAATGAGTAAATCAAAACGTTTAAATGTATTTGTGTTAGAAACATACCAAGAAGAATAACTTGTCATAACTGTATCTATAATGGCTGTTAACAAGTAAAATATGGGATCCTTTGTGTAATATTTTAGTGCATTTTAATTAAGTCGTGAAATATTGGGAATGTGTATTATTTAAAAGGACTGTCTTAAAAAATGCTAACCTCAACTACCTGGGGACAAGGGCACTTTGAAGGAAACAACTTTTAGTATACCTAATGAAATCTCAATTAAATGATGGTTGATGCCCACTACTATGACCCAAAAAACTATATAAAAGAATACTAAGTGGAATTCCATATCAAGCTAAGTTAAAAGTGAAAGAGGGGTGCAAAAATGTAATAATATACTGGGGGTTCCAGGTGACATTAGTTGATACAATAATAATATTTTATTTCTTAAGTAGGTACCTGCATCAAAATGACAGTTGTACAAATTAGGAAAAAGGATTACATTCAGTACTGTTAAGACTTTGTTCTTACATGTAACTCTAATTCGTACACCTAACCTTAAGTAGTGTGGCGAGTACTTGCAAGAGACAACATTGTAACGGGATCAAAGATATAAAATAAGTACTATGGGACGTTGATAGGTATTAAGGTACAATTTAGTTTAAGATTGACTTTGAAGGCACTTAAATATAGGAATTTGAGAAACGATGAGATGGAAATATATTGTTTGCAAATGTTGTAAGAGAACGATTTTTCAATGTAAACAGTAAAGCCAGTAGGGATATTTAATAAGATTAACTATTAAATAGTGCGATATTCCAAGAGGTCTGCCAAATGCTAGGTTTCCGTATAACAATTTTATGATGCAGAACTAGGGTATGTAGTTGGTGGTTCCAGAATGTACCAAAAGTGTCGTTATTACTTTAGTTGAATTCGCCTTCTTCGATAAGATATAAATGGTTCGTTAAATAATGAATTTATTTCAATTGAATGTTTTGCACTATGAACCATAAATGAAAAAAGTTTGAAATATTATATTTTTGGCGAGGGGGCGGGACGGGGATTTGTTGAAAGTTTTTTAAAGTAGGTTGGGCATTCAAGACCTGTTTAAAACTTTTTCTAAATGTCACGAACTAAGAATTTGAAGTTTATTTTTGATTAACAATTTTTTTAAATTTCAGACTAGTGATGATAGCGACTCTGGAAATGACGAACCTACTGATACGGTATATCGTCGCAATGTATTAGAATATCATCTACATAATTGTGGTGATGGACCTTGTGCTCCACCAGTTGAAATTGAAGGACTTGACCGTCAATTGTCTCGATTATCTGTAGTTCAACACGAAGTAGAAATTAATATAGAACATTTGCCTCCTGAAGGTATTTATCTTTTTATGTGTTCATAAATCTACCGTACTTTATTTTTTAGTATTAATTATCGTTTTCCAATATTTGGATGAAATATCCTTATGGACTGTAGGACAAGTTTGTAGGAGATGGAAGGAGATACTTGATATGCATATTAGACAAGAAATATGGCGATCGTTTACCTTACAAAGATGGCCGCTTTTTTATTTAGCCAATGGAGCTAAGGATTGGTATAAAGTAAGTATGTTTTATTAAGAATGGTTTTGGTTTAATGTTTTTTTTTAAGAATAGAGATTTAGCAATAGTCTATAATGTGGAGTATTTGACCATATACATTAAACAATTTTGAACAATCTGTAACTTTCCTTATTGCAACTAGCAATTCAATATTTGACTCCTATTAAAATTGTATGCAATAACGATGTGATTTACAAAATAACACATAGTCGCTATAATAATTTCTACTTTGTATACTTAAGCTGGAAAGCTTTCTAACTTTACATATTTATTTATCAAGTGATAAAATTACTTTTTTATTTTTCACAAACATGTCTTATTCTTTATGTAGTGTTCATAAAATTGAAAGATATGAACATTATTTTCCAGTACTGACTTTTATTGTGAAATTACCGAATATTCCATAACTAAAGTTCTGTACAGTAGCGCCTATATTGTGTTAATTAACAAGCATTATACATTATGGATACATTCTTCCATACCTACTGTTTAAGTTGCCTTTAATATGAACCCTTTTTCTTACTTTATTTTAATGTAGTTGACTTTACTTTAATTTGCCTCGTAACTAGCTCAATTGGTTCTTGGGTTTGCAAGAAGGGGAGTGGTTCGTTTTCTGATGTCGGGGTTGATGACTACTGTACTAGAGTAGCTCACACTGAACCATAGTCTTATAAGGGTTATATACATATATTAGCCTATTTCTTTTTACGCTACTAAATATTTATACACTTAAAACTAATAATGTTAATATATACAAAATGAATCAAATTAAGAAATTATTTCGGAAAGCTAAAAATGAAAGTTGACCCCTCTGCTGGACCGGAACCTGGTGGCCTCGTCTTCGGGTGGACGCCTTTCTCCAGGACTTACGGCCGTAGTCTTCTGCTTACTCTACCCTTTGGATTTTCTGCGAAAATATATTTAGTAGTGGCGGCTATACATTCAAATGACCCAGTTTTAAGTCCTATTTTAATCTTAGTTAAAATAAGTTATCAAAAAAGTACATGAAAGTTTTGAAGCCGGTCCTGTCTTTTTCGGTGACAGGAGGATGCAGGAAATATGTTTATGCCGTTATTTAAACTGTATGGCAGGTGTTGGGTGATAGGATAGCAAGGGTATTTGCTCTGTATATCTGTGAAGGTCTACTAAAGTGATCAATATTTTAAGGAGACTGGTTTATATGTGAACAAGAATACGGTTTTATTTTGCCTTTTATAAAATAAAAGCTTTTACGGTTTCATTTTATTGAAATGTGTTCTATTTAAATGGAATTATACGGACTAAATAAAGATTTATTTTAATTACCTGTAGTAATTAGTAGGAATTGTATCCAAACCAAAAGGATGGTATTTGCGAGTTATTACACTCTTGAGTGTTAGATATGACTACTCTTTAGGTGTTGTTTATGTATTCGCGGTGCGCTTCTGATAATAGTTACCTGGATCGGCGTTAATGACAGCAATGATAACCTTAATAAGGTATTTAAACTTTTGGTAAACGTTATAGTTTAATGATTGTTAGGTACGGGATAAACTACGTTGCTCAACATAGAATCTCTATTTTAACAAGAATACGTTTTGGTTTTTATAAAAGCAAAGCTTTCACGGTCTTAATTCTATTAATCGTGTATTTTAAAGCGGACTAATCTAACTAATTATTCTTGATTATTGATCTGAATTTTAATGAAATCAAGTCGACCGGGTTACTGAGTGTTTAAACTCATTGGACGGAAGTAGATGGTATCTTATGTACTGGGTCTCTCACGATGAGTGAGCGAGCAGGACAGCGGTTATTTACGTACGATTAAAATTATGTACGTTTACGTACGAAGTTCGGAGTTTCTCTGGGAATGACCCAAATATGGTCTACTTGCGGGCGTCTGGTTGCGGTCAATCTGCTGGCTTCCTGCACTTAGGTTCTTTAATTATTTTGCCTAGTGTAGCCGTATTTGTGTCTTTGTACTATGTGTAGGTGGAATATCATTTAAAAGAATCTGGGCAAATACTCATTGTGTTGTTTAAATGATCTACCTAGGGTTGACAGAATTTAGGCGAGTATCTCTCTATTCAACGGAATAAATGAACGATTACGGCGGGTGTCTAACCCGGCGTGGCATCGGTCATCAGCGTATGTGTAATGTTGTGTGTGTTGACTTACGTGCATTCAGCCTCATATTTCAGCATTTGTAAGCCCCGTTATATTTAGATGATGTTCAGGTGGCGGTGTCGAGTTAATGATGAACGACGGTGCAAGATGATAAATATGAGAAACGGTTCGTCACGTACAAACAGGTCGACGGAATGAATTGGCTTAAAACCAGAAGTCCGGTAGCGCGTCTTTGCAGTTTTATAGAGAATTCGCGGAAGTTGGAGACGGCTTCTGTGTAGGGGTGCTCACATCGGGATTGGCGGATAGACAGGAGGGACTCTGACGTAGAGAAAATTTTGATATTTTTCAAATTAACGTCGAAGGGAATATAAATTCATTATTTGGTATCTGTGAATATTAATTAAAGCAAGACTATTAGCGAATAATTAATAATAACATGAAAATGTGGTAAAGGACGCTGGCTCTTTACAGTCTTGAGTTTACGATATCTTCTAGTTGACTTAAGATTGTATATAAATCTTCGAAAGACAAAAAACTTTCACCAATAACACGCTTTAGATGAAACTTTGCCCTCTTTACACTTGTTTCCCATATGCTTCCAAAAGTAGGAGAATGAGAAAGAATCAAATGCCATTTGTTATGATCATTTACAGACATATTTTCAATATTTTCATTTTCACCAGAAAGAAAAGTACATATATTTTGTAATTCACATTTTGCACCTAAAAAATTAGTATTCTTTTCAGAATAAATATTACAGAATTTTTTCCTTCTTGCAATAAACCGATTTAATGCATTTAAACAGGTTTTTTTTAATTTAAGGATGATACAAATTCCAATTGAATAGCTTGACTACTCATTCATATTAGACAGACACACGTACGCACGTGCACACACTCGCACGCATACACGCGCACGCACACACGCGCACACGCACACAGGCACACACGCACGCGCACGCACGCGCGTGCACGCACGCGCACGCACGCGCACGCTTGCGCTCGCACGCTCACACGCACGCGCACGCACACGCGCACGCACCCACACGCGCACCCACACGCGCACGCACCCACACGCGCACCCACACGCGCACCCACACGCACCCACACGTGCACCCACACGCGCACCCACACGCACACACACGCACACACGCACACACACACACACGCACACACGAAGACACGCAGACACTCAGACACACGCAGACACACGCACACACACGCACACACACGCGCACACGCACGCGCACGCTTGCGCACTCACGCGCACACGCACACGTACGCGCACCCCCACGCGCACACGCACGCACGCGCACGCACACGCACCCACACGCGCACCCACACGCGCACGCACACGCACACACACACACGCACACACGCAGACACACGCAGACACACACACAGACACACACCGACACACACCGACACACACGAACACACACGGACACACACGGACACACGGACGCACACGGACGCACACGGACGCACACGGACAGACACGGACAGACACGGACAGACACGGGCAGACACGTACAGACACGGACAGAAACGGACAGACACGGACAGACGCAGACAGACAGACACACGCGCACACACATACACGCGCACACACAGACACACGCGCACACACAGACACGCGCACACACAGATACGCGCATACACAGACACGAGCTTACACAGGCATACACGCACACACAGACACGCACCACTCACACGCACGCACGCACACACACAGACAGACAGACAGACAGACACACGCGCACACAGACACGCGCATACACAGACACACGCGCACACACAGACACGCGCATACACAGACACGAGCTTACACAGGCATACACGCACACAGACACGCATCACTCACACACACGCACCCACGCACGCACACACACGCACGCACGCACGCACGCCCACACACAGACACACTCAGACACACCCGCGCATGTGAAAAAGTACAACAGTCACAATTGGATAATAAATTAAATTGGAGTAAAATACCCGCAAGATACAAATCAATATTAGAAGAAACTTATGAAAACATACATGTAACACAAAACCTTAACATCAAACGATCATATGACGAAATATGTCAAAAAATAATTGCAGCAACGAAGCAAGCCCAAAATGTGGAAGAGCCAAGCAGGAGAAACTTGGATAAACTCTCTTGACAGTACAAAAAATATGTTTGAAAAACGGAACAACTTAAAAACAAACTAATTACCCACAATAAAATAGAATATTGCGAACTGAATAAAACAACTATAAGAGCAATCCGAAATTACCTACGCAGAGCAGAAAAAGGCAGTAAAACAATCATAGAGGAGTCAGGATACACAAGGAAAATATGGAAAGCACACCATAAAGGAATTTCTTAGATTGTTCAGCTAAAAGACACAACCAATGAAGTAAAACACCGGCGTGATGAGATCCTACAACGGCTACTGAATTATATAGAAATTTATACGCTAACCTCGGGCCGAAGGAAAATAAAATGCAGCTTCCACAATATACATAAGACGATAAAGAATATCTAATACAAGAAGAACTAAACGCAACAATACTAAAATTAAGAAACGAAAATCTCCGGGAGAAGATGGGATAACATGAACATCTGAAACACCTTTCTCAAAATATCAGAAAGGAAACCAACACTTTGTTCAACAAAATTTAAATATCAGAAGAAATCCCAGTCCAATGGAAAGAGTCGATAATCATTCTAATTCACAAAGAAGGAAATATACAAGACATGAACATTTATAGACCGATAAGCTTGCTCCCTTCACTATATAAACTCTTCGCAAAAATACTACAGCAAAAGATCACCAAAAATCAGCCCGTGGAATAAGCAGGATTTAGGCCAGGCTTCTCTCTACAATGGACCACTTGCGGATGTTCAATAAGATCGAGACACTCCACTGAAAAAAAGTTAAACAAACCTGCATCGTATGAAGAAAACTTAAGTATTTTTAAACTTACGTTTGAAGCTAAATAATTTAGGAAAAAAATAATTCAAAAATCGCTAAAATCAATCAATAAATAAAAAGGTTACGGCTTTGTAAACTTGGTCGATATTTAGGGCGGCTCACTTCAAATTCAGGTCTATACATGAGGCAAAATAAAATAGAAATTCCCACCGAATTTTTGGCACACAAAAAGCGTGAAATAAACTGTTTGATTTCGTTAGTTGCTTATGTCCCAAAGAAAAACAGAACGGTGTTTTTGCTATCAATAGTGCACGACGTAGGAATTATTGATGAAGAAAGTAATAAACTAACAAAACGGAAATAGTTTTAGACTATAATGCCACAAAAGGCGCAGTTGACACTGTTGACCAAATGTGTGGAACTTACTCAGTTGCACGAATATCTAGAAGATGGCTATTTGCTGTTAGATGTAGCTGGTGTCAATGCCGAAATATTGTATTCATCCAACCAAAACAGTAGCAAAGATTTTAGAAAAGTTTTTTTAAAGAATCTAGCACTGACTCTTATGAAATCTCACCTTTTAGAATGGTCACAAATTGTTACACTTCCAACTGATATTTCAGTTTTTCTTTACAAGTATCGACCAAATGAAACACCAGTCTTGGATGAACTCCAAGAAAAGAACATATGACCAGTGTCATAAGTATGTATGCAAGAAACATGTAAAAATGACAAAATTTGTTTTGATTGTCAAGCCGAAACCCTAAAGGGTGACGAGCACCAAACAGGAGAAAGTCAAACTAATGTAGTATATAACTAAAAATAGGAAAATAGTGGCTTCATTTGCTACTTACACTATTTTAGTATTCTACCTTCAGCAGTGTGTTACTCCCGGAGTATTGTAGATTACTCTTCAGAGAAAGTTTAAGGTTGGTGTGCACCAGTGTAGAGTTGTGTACTAAACTAGTAAGTTAAGGATAAATCTGTGCTAAAATATACTCCTACCCCTTAGTAGGTGTAAGTTATGGAGTGTCTAAATATGTCGTTTTCAGTAGCGTTAACCATGTAGTTTGTTTTAAGTAGGTTGTAGTTTTGTGTTAACCATGGATTATGCTGATTACATAGATTATTTATTGAATGCACCAATTGCACGTATGGTTCGTGATAGGAGATACCCTATTGATATTTACTCAAACGGTGAATTTAAAAAACGGTTTGGCTTTAATAAAGATTCTGTGTTGTCTCTTCTGGAAATGATAGGTCTTTACCTTGAATACGATGCGGACAGAAACTTTGCATTGTCACCAAGACTTCAGCTACTGTGTGGTTTAAGGATACTCCGTACAGGTACCTATCAGTTAGTTGCTGCCGACTTAGTAAATGTTCATAGAACTACAGCTGGCAGGGTGTTTAACAATGTAATCAATGATTTGCTGTCTTTGAAACTGCTATATATTAACATGCCAATCACTGAAGAGCAATTTATTACTAAAAAGCGATCATTTTATAGATTAGGTGGCTTCCCAAATGCTATAGGAGCCATTGATTGCTCTCATATCAGAATACAGTGCCCTCCAGAAAACAATAATGAACTGTTTAGAAATAGAAAAAGTTTTTTTTTCATCAATGTTCAGGTTCGTGTATGTTGTTAGCCAGTAGCCCGGTTCAACACATGACGCTAGGATTTGGGATAACAGCACAGCTGCTGCAAGATTTGAAGCTGGCGAGTATGACAGTTTACTTGTTTGTGACAGTCATTAGGTTCGACGACAACGTATAGCCATACGTTGTCGTCGAACCTAATGACTCCAGTGCTGCAATCTACAAATCAAGGGGAAAGACGATACAATCGTGCACATATTGTGACTCGTAGTATTGTGGAACGAACTTTTGGAATCCTAAAAAAAAGGTTTCAAATTCTTGAGAAAGGAATGAGGATTTCATACAACCAAGTGTGAAAACGCAATAGTAGCTTCATGTGTTCTACACAACTTTGGTATTGATGTAGGTGATCTTTTCCAAGTGGATGAGGTCGATGCAGAAAATGAACTGTATAATGTGGAAGTAGCTGAAGAACGGGGAAATGCAGTTCGAAGAGCTTTCATTTTAAATTACTTCTCCCGTTCACTTTATTTTTCGTATGTGTCTTCATTCTAGACTGACGTTTCTACTAGCAGTGCTGTAAATCTTGCACAGGAAACTGGATAATAAATTTGTAATCACTTTCAATGCATTTATTTTAATTATAAACCCGTCTCAAAGTATGTACCCAATGTATTTATGACATAAAGAAATTGTCAAAGCACATTATACTTTTGTAAATACTGTCGCTTCTGTAAATAATGTTAGATATAATATGCTTTACAAAGGTAATAAGTTATCTTTACAAAGCAATAAATCTCCCATCGATGACAAATTATTAAATAAACATTTCCAGTTGTGTAGTCAACCAGTTTCTCATAAATTGGTTCACTCGAAGAACTGGCAGTGTGGACATTTTCTTGTATCTTGCGCAATATATCCATGCAAAGATTGTGTTCAGTTTCAGCGAATTCTCTTTGCTTATCAATCAACATCATTCTAGCATTATGCTCTTCGTGAAGTAACTTAATTTTCAATGAATGGAAATGCGTAACTTTGTCAACAATTTCACTGTTTGGGCATTGCCGTATTGCTGGTTTTTTCTGCTATGGATCTGCCTTGCCGAAAAGGTAAAGTTTACAGTTACAACTTGTCTTTGGCAGTAAGAAAAATGTTGGTCATATTTACCATTTCTATAACTATGTGCCACGTTGTAGATAAATACCAATGAATACGTAACACACAACTACCCCACTTACTTTTGTTTGATATGTTGCTACAGATCTCTTTTGATGTGGACAGCGCTTCTTTACATCCGCTTTCTTGTGGTGCAGGATCATCTTCCTTCTCCGAATTGTCTTCCTCATGAGTTATAACATCTTGTTCTTCCTTATCGTCATCTTGGATTTCTGACACTCTCAAAAAATTTTGGAATCATATTAACAATGGTTTTTGTGGTAGTGAATTGAGTATATTAAATTAAAGTTTTATACATAATAGATCAAAATTTTATTGTAATTATCCCTGCCTCTTATTTATTTTTCATTCACTATCTTTAACCATGCTTTCCTATCTCCACATACCTCCCTAGCTTCCGCAAGATTCATACATTGTCTCTGACATGCCTTTTATTTTTAAAACTCCTTATCTTTCTTTCTTTTATCATACATTCTTCTACATTCAGCCAAGTTTTACACGGCCTCCCAGACCCGGCCTTACCTCTAACCTCACCCACATATATTTGCTTCGTTAATTTTGCGTTGTTCATTCTCTCAATGTGACCAAACCAACGTAATTTACTACTTTTATATCTATCCATCATGTCTTCCTCGCCACACTCTGTCAGTATACAATCATTCTTTATCTTATCTCTTCTCATTTTACCACATGCGCTTCTCAGGAATCTCATACCCACGGCATTTATTTTTCTTTCGTGCTTTTTTTTTACATGTCCATGTATCACTTCCATACAGTACTGACGTGACAAACACGCTACTATAGATTGTTCGTTTCGCAGCTAGGCTCGTGCTTTCGTTTCTCATTATCGTCCACATACTTCCAATCACTTTCCTTCCAGCATTGATCCTTCGTCCAATCTCGTCATCCATTGTACCATCTGCAGTAAACATTCTACCCAGATATACCAGCTCGTCCACTTGCTCCACAATTTCATCATGCAGAGTAAATACTCTACTCTCCTTTCCACCTTCCCAACTGAACACCACAATCTTAGTTTTGTTCACGTTTACCTTTAGGTCTATGCTCTCACAGCTTGTATCAAACTTCCTCAGAGCAGTTTGTAGCTCATCCGCACTGTCACTTAATAAGACTGTCATCTGCTACACCAGAACTCGTAAATTTACGTCACCAACCATTGTACCATTTGTATCGGTACATGCTTGTCTAACACATTTATCCATGTATACATTAAATAACCACGGTAACCTCACACAGCCTTGTCGCACTCCTTGTTCAATATTAAAGTATTCACTCACCTCCTCTCACCCTAACACATGCCCGGCTACCGTTGTATACTGCCCTTATTCCGTTTATTACATCTTTATTTACGCCATATTGATTTAATATTTCCCACAGCTTCTCCCTATTCACTCTATCGTATGCTTTCTCCAGATCTACAAACGCACAGTACAGCTTCCTTTTTACACTTAAACACTTTTCGATCACCTGCTAGAGAGCAGCCCTCCGATCAACATCCTTCCCTGGTATAAAGCCACCCTATACATCCCAAATCTTAGTTTATGTAGTTTCTCGTACTCTTTCAATCACTGAGCAAACTTATTCCTCTGTAGCTCTTGCAGTCACTCTTGTTCCCCTTTCCCATACAGTGGTACAATGATCGCGCTCTTCCAATCCCTTCAGTCTTGCTTTCCTCTCTACTGTACAGCTTTCTGAAATATTCTTGCCTGCATTTCCTCACTTCACAATCGTCCCATACTATTTCGTTGCTCGTATTCGTCACTCCTGCAGCGTTCTGTTTTGGGCCACGTTTTGTATTTTTGACCCATTTCCAGAAGAGTTTTTTGTTTCCCTCAAAATCATTCAGCATTTTCTCTTTCCACAGCCATCACTTCCTCTTTACTTATTCTCACTGCCTCCTTCGCTTCTTTGTTTCTTAATGTATACACCTTATACAATCGCTTTTCTCAGTCTCATTTTTTTGCAGCAATCATTGCCATATACGCATATTTTTTCTTACATACGGCCTTTTTTACCGATTCATTCCACCAAGCACATTTTTCTGTCTACCTACAGTCGCTCTTCCACATATCCGCACGTCACAATTGACAACACAGTTATTCCAGCTTATCCATGCAGTTTCAACGTCAGTGTCTTTTATTTGTTCGTTCCACACTGTTTCATTCACATTCAACTCTTTACTAACAGCATCTGCGTATTTCATTCTCGCACCATTATCTACTAGTTTGTCTACCCTAATTCTGGACGTTCGCACTTCGTTTGATTTCCTTTTCCTTCCCCAGACCCACCTTTGCCCTAAACACACTTTGTGTCTTTCACCAGGTTTCTAAGTTCTTCATCACACACTATCAAGTCAATCATATTTTTCGATTCACCTCTTTGCCATGTATACATATGCACATTTTTATGTTTAAACCACGTATTAGATACAAACAGGCTTCTCTCCACGCAGATGTTCACCAGGCGTTCACCATTCTCATCGACTCTTTGGTCTTCGAACTTTACTAGAACGCGTTCAGTATGTTCTCTCTATACACCCACTTATCCGTTCGTATCTCCCGCTATCATCACTCTTTCGTTTGGCTTACATACGTTCAACACGTTCTCTACATTATTCCAGAAATTCTCACACTCTTGGTCTCTTTCTCCATTCACCGGTGCATAGCATGCAATACGAAAAATTCTTCGAAACTCCACTTTCATTCTAACCCACATTACCCGGGGAGATACCACTGTTTAACACATCTTCTCATTCTTTCATTTACGATCACCCCAACTCCTTTAGCGCCATGCACTTCAGTATCAACTCCTGACTATAGTGCTAGACTGTCATCCTCCATCTGTACAGCATCCTTTCTTTTGCGCTTTGTCTTCGATACATACAGAATATCAAGCTGCCTTTGCATTATATTCGCAATTTCAAATTCTTTATCATTCATACCTCTAACATTCCATGTACCGACTCTATTCATTTCTTTCACAGTCGTCAGCAACGGGGCGTATCTGTTTCGACCTTGACCGCTCCTTGTAGCCAGGTTGTTCCAAGACAATTGTATTGTTCTCTTGAGTAATACCATTGCGGGCAGACCGGTTACTAGCCAAATCGTGCTCCGGACGATGCAGTATTCCCCACTAACGGTATCGTCCTACTACCGGACAGTTATTGTCTACTGCCCCGACGCGTAAGGAAGTAAGAAGTCGAAGTATGGACAGACCCAAAAAGATATAAATAATATAGTGTATACTTACTGTATGAATATCTAAATGTACATACATATACATTTTTTTTTCACTTGCATACTCATCAATCACATTATGTTTCAATTAGATTGTTCCCTACGCGATTCTTGGTTCTCGTGCTACTTACCGGACTTTATTTGCGACCAAATGCTTTAATTATTTTTAATTTAGATTTCCAAGTTAGAGTTAGTTATTTATTATTTAATTTAATATTTATTTATCAAATCTGGTTTATTATCGTCGTGTATTGTTTTAACTTAAACGTTTCCATTTTATAAATTTCACTTTTATTTAATTGAAGGGCAAGGGTAAGATACTCGTATTTCAAATTTCAATTCAGGATTAGTTTGCAAATGAATAAATAAATAAATAGTGCTATTTAAATTGCGGAAATTCAGATTACGGAAAATTACGAAATCAAAGTGGTGTTTAAGTTATTAAAAAAACTGTCCTGATGGGACAGTAGGGTACCGGTTGAGGCGGACACGCAATATTCTATCGGGGTCAGTGATCGTGATCCCCATGTCACCTGCTTGTTCCGGTCTGGTCATCAGCTTATACTTACTTTTCCGGTAGCAGATTTAAGTCTAATAATATTTATAAATCATAACAACAAACTAATTAATTAAATTGTGGATAATTGATTGAAGGGAAAACTATAGAAAGGATTTCGAATTATAGAAACGAATTAAGCTCTTTGTTGTATACAGAAAGCCCTTTTTTCATAAGAACGCTAAATAGTTTTTACTTATTTTTTATTATTAACACATTTCAGAGCTTTATTTATGACCAGTATATTTTTATATATTATTTGGTTCGTGTGATGCATATTCTTCTTTACAAACTTTTGTTTGTGTATGTGGGTTTGTTTTAATTAATTGGTTAATTAATTTTCTATGTATGTGAATGGTGGTAAGTCATTGAAAAGTCTGCTCTAAATATGACATGCAGTACTACATCTTTTCGTTATTATACTTTGCAAAATGAGAAACATGAAGTTCAGAACGGCTTCTGATAAGTGATGCAATATTTATAAATTATTTTGAAGATCAGAAAATTTGCCGTTTGCGTAAAATATTTTTTATGCAAATATTGAAATTTAGTAATAATGTTAATGTTTTTGTTATAGGTGTACACAACGTTAATACAAAATTCTTGGTGTATCAAATGCATAAGACAAATGGCCGCACAGGAATATTCAACACAAGATGAAGAAAGTTCATGGAGAAAACACAGATTAAGAACAGAATTAAGAGGAATGCGTATGGATCCTCTTGATGGAATACAGGCAAAACCATTAGACGTTGCATGTTGTCATTGGCAAGCCGCAATTCAAGGTCCAATTGGTAGTCCATATGAGGGAGGCATATTTTTCCTTTATATTCAAATACCTTATACATATCCAATGAGTCCACCGGTTGTAAGGTTTTTAACTAAAATCTTTCATCCCAATATTTCAAGGCATGGTGATATTGGCATAGATGCTATCCATCATAATTGGTCACTTGCACTTACTATTAATAAAGTTCTATTGTCTATCCAGTCATTATTAACAGATCCTTATTGTACGGTAAGTTGAAAATATATATTTTACCTTATAATTATTACAAATATCCAATGCTAATTGGTCAATTGCCACCTTTTTTTTTTTGCTGCCCTTGCTCCACCTTTTACCATTGCATTATTTATCATCAGTACTCCTACTATTGTCGAGTGTTGCATTTTGACTCTATGTCCAATGAGTAAGTTGTTATTTTTGAGGTAAGTATGTGTATATTAATACATTTTATATAATATTTATTCTCAACAATACTTCAACACTACACATATTATAATTGCTATAGGTGTTCTTGACCACACCAATAGGAGATTTGGGACAATTTGTTGTGGGCTTCACTCATACAAATGATTGTGTTGTAACTCTTTTAATTTTTAATTCAACATAATAGAGAGACATTTAGATCTTTTCTTTATTTAATAGTTATCGTATAAGTTGCTCTTCAAGATAAACTAGTTTGATAACAAGTATAACCCCCCGATTGTGTTTGGGTCAATGTGACCCAATCGCATTCTTCTAATGTGCATAATTCGTTAATTTATTTAAATATTTCGTTGCCACTGCATGACTTTTATTTCATTACCTTAATAACGGTGTACCTAGATTGATATTAGAAAATTATAATTAGTTTCTTTTAAATGCATTTGTTACACTCACTGTGTTTGGGTCTATATGACTCTGTGATTTGTGTGGTTCAAATTAGAAGAACAAGAAGCAGATTATTATCATAGACGAATGTATTTTATTACTTTTGTTTTATTTTCATAAATATAGATAACTTACATAATATTGCCACATTATTGCTCAATATTGCGCATATTGCATGCGTTATTTGCGTACCGGTAAACAAATTTATGCCTCTTGAGACTTGTCTGTGACTCCGCGTAAATGCAGCCAGTGAGTATTTGTGTATTAGTTTCGTAGTAAATATCAAACTTGATGCTATACTCTAATAAGTGAAATTTATTATTGAAAATGTGTAGTGAAAGAGTGCTTACGGATAGTGAACTTGAGAAACTTTTGTGTTTCTGATAATGACTCTAATGCTTCTGAATCAGAAGACTATTTGTCCAAAACCGAGATATATAATAGCGAATCGGATGATGAAGTGGAAGCTACGATTTTAGCTGAAGCTGATACGGATAATCACGTAACTGCCAAAGATGGCAATATAGTACGGAATGAAAAGATACATCAATCGGGAAGGTTATCAGCAGCAAATATTATTTCGTTGTATTCCTGGGCCAACAAGGTATGCTACGTCGCGAATAATTGATATAAAATCCACGTACTTCTTATATTTCACACCCAAAATTGTAAACCTAATTTTAAAAATGTCAAATTTAGAAGGCAAAAGACTTTGTGGCCACACGTTTCAAGAACTAACATTAGTTGAACTAGAAGCATATTTTGGCCTACTGTTTCTAGCTGGAGTATATAAATCTCATGGAGAGGCAACAGCCATTTTGTGGGATGGAAATGTAGGTCATCCAATATTCAGAGCAACAATGTTCCTACAACGATTTCCTGTAATTGCACGAATAATTCACATTGACGAAAAAAAAAACTTGGCCACAACGTCGCCAAACTGATAAATTAGCTCCCATACGGGACTTGTGTTTCACGAAAATGAAACAGTAGATGAGCAACTGGCACCTGGCACCTTTTAGACAGCACATCGCGAATAAACCTACTAAATACGGAATCAAGATAAATGGTCACATCATAACGTGTGATAATTTTTTTACCTCGTACGATCTGGGGCATATGTTATTGAAAAAAAAAATAACCATGCTTGGCACTATTTGCAAAAATAAGCCTGAATTTGCGAGCCGCATTGTTCTTTCTTCAAAATTTTACTTTACCAAGGACACGTCGATAGTTTCCTATATTACGAAATGGAATTAAAATGTTACGCTCAAGCCGTTTAAGATTTTAGATTACAACAAAACTAAAGGTGTTGTAGACACTTTAGACAAGTTAATAATAACATATACAGACGGCCAACTAAAAGATGGCCAATGACTATCTTTTGCAATATCATGGACGTTTTAGCTTACAACGCGTATGTTCTGTCCTGCGAAATAACTCCAACCTGGAATGCTGGAAAACTTACAAAACGGTTACTATTTCTGGTAGAACTGGGTAATTCCTTGATTGCTCCATTATTACAAGAAAGAAAACGTCTCCCTCGAAGTATCCTTGCAGCTATAATGGTTATAAAGTCACTTTCTTCAACCAGTAATGCCGAAGTAAGGGAACAATCAACCACAACCAAGCGTAAAAGATGTAATTTTTGTCCCTCTTCAAATGATAATAAAACTAATATGGTATGTTGTAATTGCTCAAAATACCTATGTAAGGCTCATGTATATTACTACTGTCAAGAATGTGACAAATAAATGTATATACCTAACTACTATGTTTTTCAGATGTTCTTTACATAACATTTATAATAATATGTAATAAAAATAAAATAACGTAATAAAATGTAATAAATAATAAATACTACATCTTATTTCTTATTAGTATTTACTGTTATACCAATTTAACGACAATAAAATGACAACTATAGGCTCCCGGGTTATAATGACCCGAACACAATAAGTGAAACAAAAATGTTAACACAATAGGAGGGATCATTATAATCACTATAAACTAAAATCCGAAATGTACTTCATTAAATAATTATTATTTATAAATTACCTCACATGATCTAGCAATTAACTTATTCTTTAAAAGCTGAAAGTGGTGCATACGAATCTGAACATTACACAACAATTTAAGAGTGAGCTAACTAACATCCTGCCTATAGACTGTAAGTTAGTTTCATATCAACATACTTATGTGACATCTTACCAGTTGGATCAACCATACAGTCATTGGCCACAAGGTAGTGATTGGCCACATAATTTTAAATTAAGAATAATAAGCAAAAGGGTTCAGTTTTATTTCTTCAAAGAAATTATTTGAACGACGGCAATAATGTATTTTAACCTTGAAAAATAGGGTAGACTTCAGTCGGCATCCTTGTGCCTATAGCGGCGTGCTTCCAATCCGTTTCAAAATTTTTGCAAATTCTTAACATAACCGTTAGTGATTACATAAATGGTAAGCCACATTTTACATAATTTATATGATTTGTGGTGCTTTTTATTGTTCTTGGTACTAATTGTAAGGTCAGTTTTGACGTTTATAATGGTAAAAGCACTATAGGTTAGAAAATTTGGCAGCATTTCGAGTGGCCAACAACTGTAGATGAAAATTGTCTAAAACACAATGATTGGCCACATTGGCCAATAACTGTCTAATGTTATTTTGATAAAATTGTTTTTTTAAAGGTTGGTCTCATTTGTTTTTGAACAAGAAACTTTGTTTTAAGTAGTAATGTCTTGAAAACTCACTATACACAGTCGTTGGCCAGTGGTCAATCATTATATTTCCACATTGGCCAATATCTGTCTTACGCATGCATAAGGTATATGCGATACTTACCTAGTTACTTACCTACTTACTTTTTTTTGGTTAGGTATTTTTATTAAATACCTAGTAGTAGATACCTATTTAGTATTAGATATTATACTTTCCTAAAAATAAAATGCCACAATGACGTTTTTCTGAATATACAAAAAAAATCGGAAAATGTGAACTTGTTAAAAAAATTAAGTTGATTCTCTTTCTTGGTCCAGGAAACAATTACTAGTAATGCCAAAAGTCGCTAAGGAAACCAAGTATAAGAAAAAATACACTGAGCAAGACGTACAAAATGCTCTTGCGGCCATAGAAGCTGGTATGGGTCAACATGCTTTAAATTTTAAAGTACCTAGGGCGACTCTGCAGTTCCGATTGAGCAACAAATTCCACAACAAAATTACTTATGAGCATTACCCTATATTGACAGTAGACGAAGAAAATTTATTGAAAGAGTGGATAGTATCTTCACAACAAAAAGGTTTTCCTGTAAGACTTGAAGATGTCCAAGAATTGGTAAAAAAATTTCTCGGTGGAAACCCTCGTCAAAACCCTTTCAAAAATAACAAGCCCGGTGAGGGTTGGTTCAAAGCCTTTTTTGTGCAGACACTCCAACATAACATTAAGAACGTCTGAAGTGGTTACAACTTCCAGTTCTGTTGTTTCGGAATCGGATATTAAGAAATGGTTTCACGAAATTGAAGATTACTTAAAACGCAAGAGCTTTAGATAGTGTCTTAAATGAACCCTCAAGGATTTCGTTCCCCAAGGGAACGAAAAACGTTTACGAAGTGGAGCATCATCCAAAAGCAAACTTAACTGTCATGTTTACTTTTTCTGGCGAAACTACACCACCAATGGACACCTATTCATATCAAAGGCTTCGCGAAAAAATTGTCAAACCCGTTCTGCCATCCTGGGGTATTGCATGCAGCGACAATGGGTGGATGAAGAACGAAATACTTTTTTTATATATTTCAAATATTTTTTATCAGCATTTGATAAAAAGTGGAACTATTTTTCCTGTTATATTATTTGTTGACGGTCATGCAACCCACTTAACATACGAGCATGCAAAACTATGCTCAAATCTCAAATTATTTTGATATTATGTCCCAATTCGACAACAATCCTGCAGCCGGCTGACGTGTCCTGTTTCAAACCACTAAAAAACAGTTGGAAATTTAAAATTTTCGAATAGATCATCCATATGAAGAAGTTGCAAAGGAGACATTTGCACCCATACTAAAAATGCCATAGAAAATAAACTAAAACCACAGACAATCAAAAACGGGTTTAAAGCATGTAGTTTGTACCCGTGGGAGCTTAGTGGTATTGACTATAGCAAGTGTCCAGGAAAATTGAAAAAAAATACTATTAAATGCAGCTCCAAAATAATTGAAGATGACGCTTTTGTAACATTCAATCAATTTAAGTATGTCGTAGAAGAAAAGTTTGAAGCTTTAATAAGCACTATAGTTGTAGCCGATGCGTCTGGCTCTGAAACTATTTTAAAAAATATAGCTGAACTATTTAAAATAAATTATGAGAAGAAAAATCAAACAATTACTGGACAAGCGGGTATAATTTGAGATTTACTGTAAATTCCTCTTTTTCTTGTGTGATGTTAATTTGTCTATTAAAGAATATAATCCGAATGACAATCTCAGTAAGAATTTATTTATAATCTCACATTTCTTTAAATATGGTAAATTTCTAACGAGTAATTCAATCTCTTTTTATTTATTTTTACCATTGCATTCGGTTAGGCAGAACGGTTTAAAATAAATGAGTGCATATTTCACACTCATTTTACCCTAATATTAAAATGTTTAAAATCTTTTATCATTTAAAGAAGCAATAGTCACATTTGCGTCATTCTTTATATGCCAAAGACCTGATTGCAGTCGATTGTGCTCCCAAATTATGAAATCATCTGTAATGTATTCCGTTTATACAGTGGTGAAATGTCGTATTATATTATGACCATTCAGAGTTCATAGCATTTTTTGTTCCCACAAACAAATTATATCTTGCAATAATTATGGATTGGGAGATCGTCAAATTTGTTGTCATTCAGAGTTTACTAGGCATCTGAAAATGATAAAATATACATTTAATTAAAAACTCATAATTTTCACAGAAAAATGATAAATTTTGACACTCTACTTGCAGCTTATTTTTTAATCGTAATTTTCTAAATTTCAGACTTGCAGAAGAGGATTTTCCTGATTTGCGTGTAGAAGTAGAATCTAATCCCAAAGCTAGTGCCGATATTGCAGTAGGAAATCATATAGTCGACATGCATCATTTTCTTGTAGAAATAAAGAAGCTCTCTTCTCATGATAGGAAGTGCACTATAGGAGAAATGATACTTGTGAAGGAAACGAGACGTGGAGAAATATCAATGTTGCATTATCATTGTAATACATGTGAAAAAAACATTTCCGTATCTTCGCACCCGCCAACTAGCACAATAAACGAGTCATTAGTTTGGGGAGCAACGTCAGTAGGCATGGGTTATTCGCAATCTGCTGAACTTTTTTCTATAATGAACATTCCCACCATGACTGGAAGGTTCTACAGGGAGCTGGTAGAAAAAGTTGGAAATGTGTGGGAATCTGAACTTTATACACAAATGTACCAAGCTGCAGACGACTACAAACGGTACGCCGTAGAAAATGGAGATGTGGAAGACGGAATAACCTATATAACTGTGATCGTTGATGGAAGATGGGCAAAGCGATCTTACGGTCACGGCTATTCATCTTCTTTGGGAGTGGCGTGCATCATAGGAAAAAAAAAACGAAAAAATTATTATTTATGGGTATCAGGAACAAATTCTGTTACATCTGCACTACTGCTGATATCAAACAAATTGAACCGCGCAGTCACACGTGTTTTAAAAACTATGTTGGTTCATCCAGCGCTATTGAGCAGGACATAATTGTTCAAGGTTTCAATGAAAGTGAACGGCAATATAAGCTTAGATATAAATATATTATTGGTGACGGAGATTCCAGTGTGTATTCCAGAATTTTGGAAAATGTTACATACGGTGGATATGTTTTAAAACTTGAATGTTCTAATCACATCACTAGAGCATTCACGTTAAATCTTCATAAGCTTGTTGGGAATACGAGACACCCAGTTTCAGCTAGACGTATTTTAAAATCTAGATTGACTAGTCTTAGCACTGCCGTGAGGTCAGCTATAGCTAGATCTTCCAAGGCTTCCATGGAACAATTATGTAAATATTTACGTAACATTCCCAGTGACGTTTTCGGTGAGCGCATTCATTGCAGAATCCAATATTGTCAAAGGAAAGACATTGAAAAAGAAAATTTTATGCCCTTACTGCGCAGTAGCTCCGTAATAGAAGAAGTGAACAAAATTTTTGAGAATATCGTAAGGAAAGCAAGTAGGCTAACGAAAAACGTAACTACTAATCATGCTGAAAGGTTTATGAGTCTAGTTGCAAAATTTCCCGGAGGAAAGAGGGTGAATTATGTGCAACGTGGCCCATATCAATGATGGTGCTATGGGGCGGCACTTTTATATAATTTTGGACCCTCATGGCATAAAAATTGCTTACCTACTGATTATAATAAATCTCCATTTGCCAATTTAGTAAGAAAAGGGAGAAAAAGCTTGCGTACACACGTACAACAGAAAGAAAATTTAGACATCGTAGAATCGACAACGAAGATGCTGGGAATGATTACGGTCGTAATTGCAGCGAAATTAGATTTAACGGAACCTGAACTCTAATATTGGAAAAATCAAAAATTTTGCCTCGACTGAAAAACGATAATGTCGAATTAATAGAAAAAGAAACAAGAGGCCAGCACGATAACATACAATGGTGAAGCTCGCCGTAATAGACTGATCACTTCTTCATTTGGGCGAATTTGTTTACGGAGAAATACAACACCGTGCCACTGCCTGATTAAAACCTTATTATGTAGTTCCACAAATTTAATAAGCCCTGCAATACTTTACGGCAGAATGCACGAAAAAGATGCCCTAGCTGCTTATGAAGATAAAATGAATACAAACGTTAGCTCGTGCGGTTTTTATATATCTCCAGAACATCCTTATTTGGGGGCAACCCCAGACGCTACTGTCGACGAGGATGGATTGGTGAAAGTGAAATGTTTATTTTGAATAACAGACAAATGCATTTGCGAAGCGATGCATGAAAGTGATACAAAATTGTGTATCAAATTAGAAGGTGCTGATTTATGTTTAAAGGAACACCATATCTATTATTTTCAAATTCAAGGACAATTAAATATGTTAAAAGAAAGTATTGTGATTTAGTGTTATTATTTTCAGTGTTTGTTTATTTTATTTTTTAAATTTTCTGAACTAAAATATTTTATTTTTTAATTCTGTAACAATAAGTTCTGTAATGGTAACATAAATATTACCTATTATCGGATCGAGCACTATATTTGAAATTTAGTTCAAATCTTTCCATCCGTTCCACTGTCAATGTGTTCAGACCAGAGCTGACACAGTTAGGATGACTTTTGTAATATAAATAATTTTTTTTTGGTTAAATATTTTGATTTCTAAAAATAATTTTTTATTTAAAAATCGAATTTAAATTACTTTAATATGATTTACACCATTAAAATGTATCCGCATATACGGACATGAAGCTGAAACTGGTGATTCATCAAAACAGGTAGGGTATTGCAAGACCCTCATTACAATCAAGGGATTAGGAGGGCTTTGCATCCATTCAATAATCATGTATGCTACGTACACTAGTTCTTCGCAAAACGGAAACATTATTTGAAATAGAAAACTGTAATGTGTGTTGCTTAATTTTTAAATTTTCAGAAGGGTGTCACATCACCTTAATATATGAATTTTTATGTTTATTAAATGCAAAAATGATATGTATTGTTAAGAATTGATTGACATAATTATATAGATCACTATTTATATCTATCCATAGTAACGAACATTTGTAATGCTCGAATAATTTGACAACTATATTAATTTAAGAACATTCATTTATAAACCGACCACCTTGAAAATATTTTATCTTGAACAGATTTTATTAGCACTGTGACGCCCATTTTGTAAAGGGAGAACAGATAATTATTTACAGCATGTTTGTATACATCTTGAGAAGTTTTAACTGTCACAACACATATTTTATTGCCTTTTCTGGGGCGTAGTTCAATTATTTCTACCAGTTTTCCAGAAAAATGGTGGAATATGATTTTCTTTTAATAAAACTAACATTCCAGCCTTAATATTAATTGTAGACTTCAACATCAACATATTCCTTGTTTGTAAATTATGAATTTGACCATCTATTCCAAAAGTGCTGTACAATTTGTTGAATTCTTTCATATCATTTTAATCCATATTGAGCAACATTTTCTAAATACCTTTCCAGGTGTTAAAGTTTCATTATTATTTGGATCATTAGTTAACGTGCATATTGGCGAAGAATTTATTACAGCTTCAATTTGTGTCAAAATAGTACTAAATGGTTTGTACGTCAAATTAGCACCACCAACAATCTTTAATTAACTTTTTTTCATCGATTTGAGTGAAGATTCATATTTTCCTCCATAATTTTGACATCTTGGAGGAAAAACTGCGAAATAATATAACTTCCTAATAAATGATTGTTAAAAATGCTGTCTGTATGATAATAAACCAGTTATGTCGTTAAGATAATTATTTCAAACAACAAAGTTCAGGCCATTATCAGAGTGCGTGTGCTTATTAATAACATGTTTAGATATGCACCTTTTAAACGAGTTCAAAAATTCTAAGTGAATTGCGCTGGTTGTGTAATATACAAATGGAGTTATCCTCATGTGATTAAAGATATTTTTCCAGAACCTACGAGTGCAATTAAAAATAAACAAGATACTTTCAGGTATGTAATCGTGTATTTTTATTAATTTTTTACAAATTTAAACTTTCATAACAAATACAGTTATCGACTTTAGTACATGATGTTAATTTAAAAAAATATATAATTAAGAAGTGAAATAAACATATGTGATTTTAAAACTGAAATATAAGCCTGCCATAATAGTTACATAACGTATATGAAAATCGAGTATTACGGAATCTAATTTTATTTTAGTAAAGATTAGCTAGATTTTTATTAGATTAAATATTATTAAACCGTCTTGAAAATGACAGACCAGAACACCCTCTAACGGGGAAGGCTAGCAATGTCACAATCAAAAAACATTTAATCAAATTATAATGAAAGTTCAAAGTTGGGAAAAACTTTAATTTCAAAGTGGTAAAATTATTCACAGCTAAACACCTAACATACCAATTAAATATATAGTTAAATCATAACGTAATCCAACAAATAAATAAGTTTCCGTTAATATTTAAGAACTGTAACCGTTATTATACAATGAAGACATAAAGTGTATGTTTATTCTTATCTTAATTTTAACTCTTTCGCGCCGGAATTTTTTTTTTTTAATTTTTTTAATGTGCCCATCTAGCCATGCTAGGCGCTTACGCTATCTATGATTCATTACGTATGCAAGAGAGTAGAATGGGTCTAGAGTAACATAAGGATAGAATCTAGTAGAATAATAGTACTATTTTATTATCGGTATGAATATAATTGGTATTGAGATCGTATACAAACAAGAGACTGAACTAGAAATAAAATAAACAATAGTAACTTCTTCTAATTCTAAAAGAAACATAAATTAAAAGCAAACTAATAAACCTAAAATAAAATATACTAACAAGTGTGGAAAGGGATAAAGCAATTCACATGCAAACCCACATTGCACTTATAACATATTGTTCTAGGAGTCGATTTGCATGTCTTGAGCGCACATCCTTTTTTCTCGATTGATTGAAAATCTAATCGCATCTGACAAGGATCTATGTGAAACTGAAAGTCTTCCAGCTCATTTAGCTTGAATCTCATGTTTTCTGAATATATTTTGGCTACTTCTCTTTTAAATTGCAGCAGTTAAATCTTTCACTTGCTAGATTTTTTGAGAGCTACGTCGAACATCCAAGTCTGTATAGGTCAGTACCATTTTTTCCGAACTCTGGAAATCTTACGGACACCATGTGCAGATACATTACAATACCACATGCAAACATTTTCAAAGAGAGAAACTTCCTTTTTAAATTGTAGCTGAGAAATCGTTGACTTACTACATTTTTAGTACAAAATCTAGCTGTTTTTGAAGAGCTACGTCGAACATCCACGTCCGTATAGGCCAGTACCATTTTTTCCCGAACTCTGGGAAACTTATGGGCATCATGTGCAGTCACATTACAATACCATATGCAAGAATTTTCAAAGCAAGAAAAGGTGACGTTTAATCCTTTCAGCCATTGGGTAAATTTTCGACCCCTTGGTCCAGTAATCGTTCAAGCTAAAATAATATTGCAGCTTCTGTGGCAGGAAAAACTGCCGTCGGATGAAAATCTACTTATGAATCTAACTACAAAGTGGTAAATTTTCGAGACAAACTGCATTTGCTACAGCTTATAAAAAGACCGCGGCATGTAATAACAAAAAATTATTTGAAGATACAGCTTCACGGATTTTCTACGTAGCCTCGCAAGCAGCATATGGCTGCTTGCATATATGTAAAATATACAGATCACTTCGGCCAATCCCAAGTAAAATTATTACGCGCTAAATCTCGCGTGACTCCATTAAAATATTGTAAGCTTACCCCGTCTCGAATTATGCTGTACGTTATTGTTAGCACGTCTCATGAAAAGTGCAAAATCAGCTGTAGATATTAAAATTGTTAATTGCAGTTACTGTTGTGATTCCGCAATCATATCCATAGCGGCAGCGCCAAACCATTGGAAAACATTTATTGCGAATCGAGTGGCCGAGATTCATAATTTAACTGAAATTCATAAGTGGAAGCACGTTTGAATCAATGACAATCCCGCGGATCTCTTATCCGCGTGGGGCCACTCCTAGAGACATTCTAAATTCAACTTTATGGTGGCACGCACCAAAATGGTTAAAAAAGGATCATTCTTACTGGCCAAGTCAGCCTGAAATTATTGAAAACAAAATAGAATCTCTCTCGCTGACCCATATTACAATACAAATACGATTAATAAAACCATTTTCGAAATTTTCTTCATTAGATAAACTGCAGCTCGTTACAGCTTACTGTTACCGATTCCTACATAACTCAAGGAATCTCCCTGCGAGTATCCTAACTTATCAGGAAACAGAAAACGCGCTGCTCAATTTATTAAAAATAGCCCAGCATGAAGCATTCCCCAACGAAATGAATAACTTTAGTCTAAACCAAGCGCTCAGTACTAAAAGCTCATTGGGCATGTTACGTGTTGGTGGGCGCATACGCCTATCGCACTTTGTTTATAATAAAAAATATCCGCTCATTTTTTCTTCATCACGTTAGTTAACTAAATTAATATATAAGCAGAACACATCAGGTTACTGCATTACGGAGTTCAGCAACTCCTACCATCTTTGTGCGATACGTACTGGCCACTTGCCGCTAAGAATATGTTATATAAAGTTGTACATCAATGCGTGACATACTTTCGCGAAAAACCTACATTCATTAATCCCATCATGGGAGATGTCCCAAAAAATCGTATTACTGAAGCACCTCCATTTTACAACTGGCATACCTATTCAGGCCCGTTTATGATAAAAAAAAAAACAAAAAAGGTCGTGGTTGTAAGCTTATTAAGTGCTACATTTGTCTCTTTGTTGCTCTACAAAAGCAACTCACCTTGAGCTAGTAACAGTTCTTACCATCCGAATCTTGTGTAGCAGCCCTTAAAAGATCTATAGCATGAAGGGGTAAGGCTCTAAATATTTACTCTGACAACGGAAGTAACTTTGTAGGGGCAAGTTCAGAATTAAAACAATTATATGCATTCCTTTCAGAGAAAGCTAATCAAAAGAAATTAATAAAAGAATGTAATGTTTTTAATACTACATGGCATTTTACACTTCCTCTATCGTCGCAGTTTGGTGGTTACTGGGAGGTGTGTGTAAAATCCATCAAATTTCATTTAAGACAAGTTACCGCAAGTACACTGTTAACACTTGAGGAGTTTTATAAAGGTGTACCGGAAAGTTTATCGGTTTTTTTAATGAAAAAACATTTTAAGAACATGGAAAAAGTTATTGATCGTATTGGCAATTCGATTTTACACACTGTCCATCTTTCTGGAAATTTATGAATGCCATCCCAAAGAAACAGTTTGTTTTTTGAGCCAAACCATTCATGGAGCCATTTTTCGACTTCTTCGAAGTTTACAAAGTGCTGCTCAGCCAACGCGTATCCCATTGATGCGAAAAGGTGATAATCGGACGGTTCTGGAGAGTACGGCGGGTGCGATAATACGTCTCATCCAAGCGATTTCAATGTGTCTTTCACTAATTTTTCTGTATGTGACGGTGCACTGTCATGCAACAAAATCACTTTACCGTGTCTTCGGACCCATTCTGGACATTTCTCGATCAACGCATTGTTCAAATTGATTATTTGTTGTTTGTAGCGATCGGTATTAACTGTTTCACCAGAAGTTCATAATACACAACACCACCCTTGTCCCACCAAACACAGAGCATTGTCTTCTTTCCGAAGCGATCCGGCCTTGAAGCCGATGGGCCAGCTTAGCCAGGCAGTAACCACGATTTTTTATGTTGGATTTTTCAAATAAATCTATTTTTCATCGCCCGTTACAATCCGATGCAAAAATGCGTTCCTTTCGTACTATTGAAGCAGCATTTCACAAATGGCTTTTCGATTTTCCATTTGCCCGCGATTCAGTTTATGTGGCAGTCGTCTTCCTAGTTTTTGGATCTTTTCCATTGCTCGCAAGCGGTTTTAATCGTTTCTTGTGCCACATTTAACGTTTCTGCCAATTGTTTTTGAGTTTGAGTTATGTCTTCGTCCAATAACTTCCGCAATTCCACATCCACAAATGTTTTTGGTCTACCCGAACGTTTACTGTCTTTCAAATCAAAATCACCACTTTTAAATTTTCGAAATCACGTTTCACATGTTTTTATGCTTGGAGCATGCTTTCCGTAAGTATCTACCCGAAAACGATGGCTTGCAACGGCCTTTTTCTTTTGATAAAATAATAAAACAATGCATTCCGCAAATGTTCTTTTTCAGGCACGAAATTCGACATATTCACAGAGCTATAACACTATGACGCTATTATTTAGGCGGAATGAAACTTTATTGTTTTTGAAACTTAATGACAGTAGAATAAAATGACATATGGCAAATGATTTGTTCCATACTTACGGCTAGCGACATCTATTCGAAAAAGCGGTAAGGACTTTCCGGTATAAATGATATACATTGTTAACTTAAATTCCCGTTCAAAAAAATAAGAAACACCCGGTGAAATGCGATGAAGAACACATTGCAGGAGAAGAATTGATGAGACAGTTTATGCAGAGACATTCCAAATCACTGCCTATTAGAAAACCGGAAGCTACCAGTCTCTCTAGATTTACGAGCTTTAACAAAAATAACATTAACAACTTCTTCATCAACATTGAAGATGTTCATAGGCGGTTTGTCCCAATACGTACGTACGTATTTGGAATACGGATGAAATTGGGCTAACAACTGTGCAAAGACCAAGTAAAATCATAGGGAGTGTGAGCAGAACGTGGACAATTGATCACGTTAATTGCGGCAGTTAATGCTATCGGCAATCACATTCCGCCTATGCTAATTTTTCCGCTAGTAAACTACAAAGAATTTATGATTAAGGGAGCACCAACCGGCACTATTGGTGGTGCAAATCCCTCCGGATGGAGCCATGACTCACTTTTCCTAAAAATTTTTTAACATTTTAATGCTCATGTTAAACCATCAAAAGATGAACGCGTTATGCTTGTATTGGATAATCATGAAACGCACTTGTCGGTGGAGGCAGCCGAATAATGGTGACTTTCCCACCCCATACGTCAAACAAATTGCAACCGCTCGAGCTGACTGTAGTTGGCCCACTCAAAACCTTTTATAACTAAACTGTCGATGCTTGGCTTATGAACAACCCTGGGAAAACATATAACATATACAGCATAGCAGAGGCTTTGGGAACTGCTTATCCTAGGACTGTTAGCACCAACAATGTTATAAGCGGCTTCCGTTCAGCTGGCATCTATCTGCTCAACAGAAATATATTTTCCGAAGAAGATTTTTTTGTTTCGTATGTGACAGATTGTCCCGCACCATAGTCCATTAACTCTGTTTTTAATAACACATAAGCTACCTCAACATCAGGAACGTTATGTGGCTCTTCTGGTGCACCAGGATCTACTTATGAAAATATGCATATACCCCCCCCCCCCTCATACTCCCTCTACTACTGACTTCACTGAGGTCTTTATCACACCAGAAGTAATTCAGCCATATCCGAAACCTGCAGCTACAAAAGTTAGCAACAGGGGCAGGAAGGCAGGTAAAACACGCATAGTAACAGAAGATGAAAAAGACACAGAAAAAATTATGTACCTATTCTGATTCAGACAGGGAAGAACAAAAGAAAAGTAGATGATGATGATAAGGAAATGACATTGTCAGACCTTGTTGCAGAGGATATCCGCGACACTGAAGAACAAGAGGCTTTTGAAATGGTAGAATTTGAAGTAGAAGAATATGTATTAGTCCAATTTCCATAAAAGAGAGGGCTAACAAAACATGTTGTTAGGCAAATTGTATCTAAAGCCCAAAATTTGCCTGAACTTCAAATAAAATTTTATACTCGTTTTGGTCAGAGTAATAAATTTATAATAAAGGGAGGATATATTTGATGTCATCAAATATGACATTATAATGAAGCTGCCTAAGTGTGGATCTGAACATGTAAAACGACAATTATGGATTCAGATTGACTTCAGCAATTATAATGAAAATTAATTTTGTCTCTGTGGTTTTTTCAATAAAAGGTTTTAGAGATTACTTTATTATTATTTATTTTCAAGTGATATTAACCCATTAAGTACCGGTACCAAAAATAATAATGAAATTTAGAAAATTGTTTCTAATTATCAATTAGAATTCTATTTTCATTGGATAAAAATAATGAGATTTTTTTGTCACTTTGTTTACAAGAAATTAAGTGTCCTATATATATATATATATATATATATATATATATATATATATATATATATATATATATATATATATATATATATATATATATAATAACTGGTACAATGTGAATAGGATTACACGCCCTATAACAATGAACGTACTACGCAATCTGAAATAGTAAGGGTTTAACGACTCATGAAACAAAAACTATTTTTATTTATGGTAGGGTTCAAAACATTCTACACACAGGGTTACATCGCATTTTGAACAAAAAGTCAAAGGTTTTTTCTGGCAATTTGGAAATTGGCATCTACGCTGTTTTCCCCTCCGTCTTATCCAATGGCTGTTTCCATCATACCGCACATCAGGCACTACGCCATGCACGTTGTGTTTCCCGATGGCTAGAATGGTCTTGTTTTAAATAGAATGTGGCAACACTTCTTCGGAAATCTAAACAAGATAAAAGCCCGTGAATTATTCTGTACAAAATCCATGCATTTGTTATGGACATGTCAATCATTCTTATAATTAACGACCAGTACCATTTTTTGCCTCTAATCCTAATAGCATATTTGCCAACTATCCAGTCATGATGATCAACACCTCCCATATCTTGATTGTACATTTTGATAACATTAGGTTGGGGGACATGAATTTTTTATTGTTTAGATTTACACCACCTTGAAGCATTGCCTAGTGGTTCATTGTACCACTTGTGACACATTTGTTATCGTTCCATTTTAAGATTAAAATTTCACCATTTTTGTCATATCGATAATCAAATGTGCCACTTTCTTTGAAAGTTGTTTTGAATCTAAAAGTTGGCATTTATTTGTTCTGTTTTTACGCATTGTTCGTGTAACAAGTAGGATAAGAAAAGTATAGATTATTGCAGTATATACCTGTTGCACAAAATCCAATTGATTTTAGATGAATCAATATGTCACGGTTTGTAAAAAAGTTATCAAAATATAGCAAATGGTCATTAGGATTTTCAGCGATTACTAAAAGATCTGTAATAACTTGCGAACCTTGCAGTAAACCCTGAGTTGCATTTTTATCTTTGCCAGTATAAACAGAAAATTTGTAGCAATATCCATCTGAACTACTAGCACCCATAATTTATATCCAAATTGAATTGGTTTTGCTTGTATAAATTGCTTCATACGATTGTGCCCATAGTATTTCACAATCATTTCATCAATTGACAAATGAGTAGAAAATTTACCCCATGGTTGAAATGCTTAGTTTATTTTATTTATTAGTGGACTAATTTTATAACACCTACAATGAAACACATAATGTTAGAATTCTGACATTGTTATTATACGTTATTTTATTTACGTATCAGTCAAATCAATTTCGTCGTTATTACAACAGTGAAAAACTGATTTCAATTTCAAGTATCTATTTCGAGACATTGCATCCACTACAAGTTGTATTCTGGTGTCTTCATCTCTACCCAATATAGCTTTTCGGAAGGTAAAATATTCATTCATTGATTGTGATTGTTTGCTGCTTGTTGTCCACTGTGATTGTTTGCTTCTTGTTGTTCCTTGTGATTGTTTGCTGCTTGCTGTCCATTGTGATTGTTTGCTGCTTGTTGTCCATTGTGATCGTTTGCTGCTTCAGCTAGGTAATCGACTTCTGTGAATGTTGATCTGTTAAATGGATATATGCCAGTTACTCGGAATCCACTGACAGCCAAGGTACCATTGGCGCATTTCAAGTAAGCAATTCCAAACAATTCTGCTATGTCATAGGGTTTCAGAAGTCTGTCAGAGTGCAGAAAGAACTGGGAATTTCTTCACTGTAGTAAGTCTTGGGCGGTCCCATGTGTGCTCTATCGCGAGACTGTAATTTATGAGTGGTATGGGGTGGCAAGCTTAAAATGGAAAC
The DNA here is from genome assembly GCA_036346205.1 of Vesta saturnalis. Lineage (NCBI taxonomy): Eukaryota > Metazoa > Arthropoda > Insecta > Coleoptera > Lampyridae > Vesta > Vesta saturnalis. Next base: position 311,948 of record JARFJB010002235.1, read on the forward strand.
ATGGTTTTCTCGGGCCAGCTGCAAAACTTTTAGATTTCTGGTATGGCTGTGGTGTCCATCCAGAATCAGTAATACAGGTGAGCTTTCAGTAGGATTAGTTTTCTGAATGAAATGTTTAAACCACTCTGTGAAAAGGATGTACTTCTCCGATTGCGCCAGGAGGAGCTCCTTTCATCAAGATATCAGTGTAATTCTTCCTGGCAAAAATCATCGGCGGGATGAAGTGTCCTAAAGCACTCATACAGCACACTGTTGTCAATAGAGATCCACGCTCCGCAGCTGCCAGAGCACCAATCTGACGCTTTCCCTTTTTACCAACAACTTCAGAGATTTTCGATTGTACGGTGCATCCCATTTTGGTTGAAACAACCAGATATCTCGGTTTTTGTTGAAGATAGAACCTTGCGGTTTCCGCGGTCCTGTGCCACTTTTTTGTGAAACTCAAGATGGCCTGAACGGATTTTGCCTAACTTCTTTCGTTTATAAATTACAGGGTGTTTTTGAAAATCCACACTTTTTGGATCTCCTCCATATCTAAGAAGTTTCTCAGCAATAATGTCAAATTGAAAACTTGTCCCATAGAGAATTTTACGTAGAATCCAGGGGCGCACTCAATTTTTTTTTCGTTATGGAGATAAGACTCTAACTTATGATTTTTTCAATGCAACACCGTGTATTTTATTATCTCATTAAATTACTTATTTTTTTCCCTTCGAAATGATATATAATATATAAACATGAAGTTTTCAAAATGCTCCAAAATTAGAAAAACATAGAATTTTAATAATGCCATGGATTTCATAGTTTTACTACAGGGATTATTATTTGTGAAGCTTGGCAGAGATCTTCCCTGTAGACATATAATAACACTCAGAAAATATAAATTTTTTAGACGCTTAACTTTGTAAATTAAAAATTAAATTATCATACAAAATGTAGTGTTTTACATACGGTTGGTTTCAGTGCTCGTAGCTTCCTTATTTTTGTCTTAAAATGTGGGAAATTTTAACCAGTGGCATATCAAAGTAATATAAAGGTAACTGCAATTTCAAATTTTGAAAAAATATATAAATTAAAAAAAAATGACGTGTTCTCGATACGTGCAAACTTCACTCTAAATGCAATTATTTTCGTTTTAAGTGGACCGACATGTAGGTTTTTAATTGTTCTTTAACGTTCCGTATTAAAGTACACGCATTTATCATGTAGTTTAATCCTAATTAATAAATAATTAAATTCTCAGTCGAGAGAGAGAACGGGCTACGTTGGACGGCTTCCGACTCGATACTAATGCCGTCGCATGCGCGATGCACGAAATCGAGCTTCACACTGCTAAAATAAACGTTCCTTAAAGAAAGATATTATTTTATCGGCCGATTTATTAATTGATTAAACTTGAGAAAAACTATCGACAAAAAGAGCATATAATTGATGTGCACGTAGAACAGTTAATAATCAATGTAGGAGAAGATTCCGATAGTAGTTTAAACATTTCCAGCTCCTCAACAGAAATGTAAAGGTCTTTGCCAGTTTTTGCATGTAATTTTTCTATATAAATAAGGAATAGTATAGTTTACATTTTAAACCAATTAAAAATGTAACAGAAAGTGCATTAAATAGTCATTATTGTTAGGGTATTTTCTAATTTCACATTCCACACAATTATTTGTTGATTTTTGTAGTTTACTATTTATTGTTTCTTCTGTCCCCATTTAATATGTACCGTTAATTGTATAATATAAATAAATAAATCCTTGTGCTCGTACCAGATGTTTTGATTAATATTCTTAATAAATCGGCCGATAAAATAATATCATTCTTTAATGAACCTATATTTTAGCAGTGTGAAGCTCGATTTCGTGCATTGTGCATGCGACGGCATTCGTATTGAGTCATCGATCGGAAGCTCGTTCAACGTAGTCTATTCTTTATCTCGTCTGAGAATTTGATTATTTATTAATTGGGATTAATCTACATAATAAATGCGTGTACTTTAATACGGAATATTAAATAACAATTAAAGCCTACATGTCGGTTCATTTGAAACGAAAATATATGCATTTAGAGCGAAGTTTGCACGTATCGAGAACACTTCATTTTTTTTTTCAAAATTTAAATATTTTTTAAAAATTTGAAAATGCAGTTACCTTTATATTACTTTGATATGTCACTGGTTAAAATTTCGCACATTTTAAGACAAAAATAAGGAAGCCCCAAGCACTGAAACCGATCGTATGTAAAACGCAATCTACATTTTTCGTGATAATTTAATTATTAATTTACAAGGTTAAGCGTCTAAAAATGTATATATTCTGCGTGTTATTATATGTCTACAGGGAAGGTCTCTGCCAAGTTTCACATCAATTGAACTTACAATAAAAAAGTTATAAGCTTTCAAATTGACCTATCTTGCTTTCTGAAACCAATGGTAGTGTTGTTTTTATTTTTGTAAATTTTATTGGTGGTAAAACAGTCAATATGTCACTTCTGTCATAAGAGAAATGACTATTTTACATTGATAACTCTTTTCCAAGCATTTAGATTGTCTTTACAGTATTTACAGAATTCTTAGGGCTTTGAAGCATTAAATTTTGCTAATCAAAATTGGACCTTATTTTGTTGACGTTTATTTCATTCAGTCAATATAAAAAACGAGGAGTAAGCTTTATTTAATAAATAAAAACAGGTTTGATTCTTTTTTGTTTTATAAATATGTCAGCAATTTTGTATATTTTTATAGCAATATTGAATTTATTCATAATTCGTAATAAAAACAATTTCAAATTTTAAAATATTGTTTCTCTTTGTTCCTGCAGTTGTTACGTGCATGACACACATTAAAACATCAGCGTGTAAAGCTAAAGTGTATGGTACCCACATAGCTTAGTGGTATGGGCGCAGTAATTACAAAAAGCGCACTAGGTATACCTCAACAACGTTACAATCAGTACTATAATGTCACAAAGGCTCCTATTGACTTTCAATTTCTAAATTAAACACGTCATTAACTACATCTCAACGTCCGCATAAGTCAGGAATGCGATCTGTTCACTCCAAAAACTCCTCGCATCGAGTGCTCGAGCCATCGCAATACACCTTAATTTTTTTGGCTCGATCTGTAAATTGACTACAGCATTCACTGTTATAATTTAATCGTTAAACGCTTTCTTAATTTGCAATGGGAACTCTTTCAATCTTAAATTTTCTCAATAAAATTTTGACTTGATTACTTAAACTTAAAAATTTACGTTAACACGCTAAAAGCTTCACAACATAAAACTGTACTGATCAAAAATTATTCTGGAAATCTCTGCTTAAATATCGTAACTTAAAAAAAGTCAAAAAAATAAAATGATAACTAAAAATCTCAACTTAATCGTCTGAAATTTTTTTTACATTATTTAGTTTCAAATCTCTATAAAACTTTACGTTAAAATCAAGTAAAAAACTGATTATTCAAACTCAAAAGGATAATCACAACTTTTACTTACTCAATCGCAAAATATTACTAAAGCATTAATGATTATAAATCTGCAAAACCGGAACGTGCTGTAATGTCGAACTTACAAACAAACGCAAAATTCTTAAAACAACCGAATTAAAACAAAAATAACATGTAAGGATAATATAATTGTGCCGGCTTAACGCACTGATCGCATAGGTCAAAGGTATACGCTAAGAACGTTCGCCAAAAATAATCAAACACGAAAATACCATCTTCTGCAACAAAAGGTAATCAAATTCGTTACCTGTTGTTGCGTTTCAACATAAAAACGGAGAGAAACCATGAAGTTCATAACACAATAGGCCAAATTCCGCAAGATTGTTTTGCATAACCGGCAATTAAATTTAACTTTAAAAGCAACAAAAGAAAGAAACTGATCGGTACACAATCTGCGGAAATTCACATTAAAATATACAAAATCTACAAAATGATTATTACATATTCCCTGTAATCACAGGGGAAACAAAAATCAAATAAATAAAACAGTTCTTACTTTATATGTTACGTTAACGAAAATTCCATCCAAATTTGACTCAGTTCCAATTATTTAATTAAGTTCTAACACAATGCTGCACTTTTCTTCAACATCCAACAGTCTTTAATCCTATATCGCCTTATACTTAAATTGAATACAGCCAAAGTCCTATTATTGTATGAAATTTGAGGACGGCATAATTATCAATTTTTCTTTTAGGAAATATTAATGTTAATGTACTTTAACGCACCATTACTCATCAATATACGGCAATTACTTCTAGCATCATAAAATAAAATTTACACAAATTCAAATTAAAGCCTGGATATTTCCATTGTTCAATTATCTTCTTAAACAAAATATGGATTCACGGAGGCATATCTACTCAACTCTCAACTGCTTAGGATACATAACTATACAAAAAGGCTGGGCCAAAAATGAAAAACCGTACTCTCCACTATTTCCAAAATACACTAAGCTCTTCATACTCTACTATAATAACAGGTTGTGGATGTCCCAAATAATACAAAATACGCATATTGCGAAGCGCTTTAAATAAAGCCGCGGCAAATTACTATGTCGACAATCCACTACACACACCTTCCTTAGGCCTGCACCCCTCTCAACTACACATCCTCTACTTTAGACATCACAATTTCCACTCTCCAAATCTGAACTTCAACTCCCTAAATACGAATAATAAATTTCTCCTCTTCTCGCTCGTATAAAAAAAAAACATGGATATAAATGGTATCGCACATTGACACTTCACCTCATGCACCCAAACAAGGAACACTGAAGAAGTTAACCAACATGCGTAATTAAAAATTCAACACTTCTCGTTTCATTAGAACGGCTGTAACTTGATACTCGCTTTACAGGTAATCAACTAAACTAAAATTTTCACAATACATTCTCTGGCTCTAGACAATTAATAGCGAGATGCATAAAAAGTTCTTAAATGTTAAACGCCAACTATCACATGCGCGAATAAAAAAAAAACGTTGTACTAATCGCAAGTCATGCTGCTGATGTCTGTATAGGCCTATATAAAACTCAAATAATCACACACGCGTGACACATTCTTAAATCTACTTTTGGCAGACAACCTAAGCGTTTATACATAGATAAAAGAAAAAAACTATGTTGTTTAACAATAATATCCATTGAAACATTTGTACTAAACATCAAACACCACTTGCATCTTTACTTTGTTTACATTTTCAGTGGCATTGCACTTTCCAAAGGGGGTTGACATGTAAAGTACTTTCTGTGAATGATGTTTAATTAGATTAAAATATCTCTAAAGAAAATGACAATTTGCTGTTGATTATTGCATGCATGTATATTAAGAACTTACATCTATTGATGCTTATCATTACTTTTATTATATATTTAAACAATTTAATTTTTTGTTGTAGATTTGTATGGAACCAGAAATTGGAAAATTATACCAACATAATCGAGAAGAATATGATAGACAAGCCAGATTATGGACTTGGCGTTACGCAATGCTCGACCTTCTTGATAATTAAATCTTATCCAGATTATCCTTTAAATACATATTGAATGAAATATTTGAAGGCTAAATTATTTGCGCTGTTTTTATGTATTTCCAAATTTTTGTTAATATCATTCTGTTCTATTATATTAGATCACCCAAACACTAATTTCAACAAGTATGATTTGTACTTATTATTCTTTTATGTAAAAATTTTTGAAATATAAAAATTGCATGGAAAATTGTAGCATTTCTCATCTCGATTTGGATGTTTACTATTTTATATGGGTAGAATGGAACAATGTGTTTTCAATTTACTCCTTTAAAATGTTTTTCAACTGGTTCTTCTTATTTAACACTTCCAGGATTTTTTTGGTTCTTGCATTGCTATGTGGAAGCAAATTTAATGAAGTAAGTAGAAATATTGTTAATTAATGCATTGTAGTAGCGTGCCACAGTAACTCATTGTAGTATCCATTTTTTTTTAATTAAATTTTTTCTCTGCTTCATCGTGGGCTTTGTTTTGTTTATACAACAGTTGTCAATCTGCTAAAGAACTTGTGCTGAGTAACATGGCAAAATTAACGTGTAACCATAATAAACTTACATTAGTATTTTCCAGGTTACAATTAGATAAATCATATTAAAGTTTCAAATACAGAGCAAACCTGTATAGTATTAAAATCAGTACTGTTTGGGTCAGTTTGATGTTATTTTCACTTTAGGTTCTAATTTTATTCTTGTAATACAAGCATTCTAGGGCCAAATAAGTACAATGTGATAAAGAAACTAATTTTTGTTGGGCTTTGTTAATTCAGATGGAAGGAAAAGGCAACATGTTTTATTCACTCCCCAAGGGGGATGGCAGGCTGCTTGAACTTTCCAAGCTCCTTCAGCCACAGTCATGGATTCCCAACATACATACATTAAGTATGTATGCGTAATGGGATTTAAGGATAGGATCGGAAGGAATGGAGTTAGGGTTTTGAGGGGTAAGATACTACCCAAACATTCGCAGTGGCCATGTCACTATATGTGTTTGAGGAAGTAAGACGGTAACGGGAATCGAACTTGTTACTTCCTGAATGCTAAGCAGGTCGATTATCTTGGTAATTCTGACGGAATTTAGTAGTGGAGACGCAACCTAGGCAACAATATCACTAACTGTTTTTAAGGGTTGTACATTCTGTAGCAGCTAGATAGTGATTACGTTAATGTTTCCGAGAAAAGTTGATGTCTTTTTACCATGGAATAGGTTAGCATTCATGATTGTTTTATAACGTTCTTTCGCGTCTAAAATATTGGATTTTATGTTTAAGCCCACCAAGGCGACTGGTATTATGTGAGCTAGTAGGTAGCTTGCTGTACACTCTGAATTTGTAGTTATGATTGATAATGAAGTCATCAGTGGATGAAAGAGCTCTCTACGTTGAGATTAGACGTTGGGACGCATTGTAGACATGCTTAATATTGTGTTGTGGAGTTTAGACATTCATATAGAACGTGTAGGAGAAGAAGTTTGGTTAATATCTAATAGTTCCAAAGTTTTTATCAGCGAACAGAAGGCATGTCGTCCTTAATAGGTTTGATAGTTGAGTAGCAGAAGTGGAAAGCATTAAAATTGATTTAAAACAGTCAAAGTGTAATTACTTGTAATAATAGTTGTAAAGAGCTGTCGTGAAATTTGAATATAAATTAAGCAGATTCTCAGTTGATTTTAATACCAGAAAGCTCTAAAAGGAACAAAAAATTTTACATACCAATTTAAAAACGTAGTGAAATCTTAACAAATCCAACAAAGAATTTATAATTTTCTATAACTATTTGTGTAATGTTAATTAAAAACAGAATGTATACATTTAAACTAATTTCAATTTTAACTATACACATATGTTAAATGATTGTAGTACTTTAATAACTAAATACATTTAATTGGCAAGACTACTTCAAGGTCTAGGAACACCAAAAATTAAAGCTAAGATGTACCATTTTGCCTTTTTTTAATAAGAAGATTCCAAACCTTACTTAATAATAGATTTTATTCTTGTCTGTTGTTTATATACCTCAATCGCTTCTCATTGTAAATGAACATAATGAGTTTTGAATATTTGCATATAAAATTGGATGTCATTGATTTAAATTATTTAAAATTAGGTTAAATGGAAACATTCTGTTTTCAGTGTATCATAACAATTAGTCTTTATGTAGTAACAGAATTATAAATTCTGTTGGATTGGTAACGTTTTGATTACTGCTCTTGAACTAAAGTTTTTCAGAACTTTCCGGCATTACAATGTGAGTAAATTTGATAAAGTTTATTTTTGCGTGTTCATTAGAGGGTGTTGTAGAATGTCACGGCTGTTTTGATAGTATTTCATCTATTAAAGATGTAACGGTTGCTATGCAATAAAATAAAATTCAATTGTAGGGCTTCAAATACATGCACCTAATTGTTATAGCCCGCCTACACATTTATTGCGTTTTCATGTTTTATAGTTATTTAACGTTTTGTAGGCCTTCAAATACATGCACCTAATTGTTATAGCCCGCCTACATATTTATTGCGTTTTCATGTTTTATAGTTATTTAACGTTTTAATTAATTTTTAAATGTGTCATCATTACTGAAGATTCTGACTGTAATTTTATCGCAAATGTATACATTTTGTATCAATTATCTTCAGATACACAATTTATATAAATCTAAAAGAATTTAGAATTATGAATTTAAATCATCCAAGTTAACATTTTCAATGCAGTTCTCATTTAAAAAAATGCCATTTAATGTAATATAAATATATTTTTAACAAAATTTTCCATTTTAGTGTGATTGGGAGTGTAATGTATCCTAGGGTGATTGCCCCTTAATGTAAATAATATTTTTTTTCTTGCAACATTTTTGTTCGATTATTTAATCTAATGTAATGCCTCTTTTGTCTAACTAGCTTTCTATTTCCCCTTTTGCATTAATGAAGTAAATCTCATTTCTTGCTTTACATTTTTTGATGCTTATCATTATTTTATATTTTTTCTTTTTGTTGTAGATTTGTATGGAACCGGAAATTGCCCAATTATATGAACATAATCGAGAAGAATATAATAAACAAGCCAGATTATGGACATGCCGTTATGCGATGCTGAACCTTCGTGATAATTAAATTTGATTCTGTTTGTCATATGAAATATTTGAATGTTAAATGATTTAGAATGTTGATTACGTTTATCAAATTGTTTGGTTTACAGTTTAATATAAAACAAAATTATTTTTTGTGCCCATTCTGTTGTATTATATGTAAATCTTTCGAACACTAAATTCAACAAATATGATTTGTAATTATTCTTTCATGTACATTTTTTTCAAATATACATAAGTTCACAGGAAATTGTTGCATTTCAGATCTTGATACGTGTAAGGAATATTTTAATAGGCACTTAACACATTGATTGCTATGTGAAACACACTTGTTTCACATTTAACCATGTTTGATGGACCACTTGACACAAACTGTGTGTGATAGTATAAATTTGTCTACTACGCTCTGTGAGTCTTACATGTTTCATAATAACTATGTGTGCAAAGCAACATAAACTAGGTGAATGCTAGTGCATTACAGGACTTTCCTGCAAAATACTAAAAAATATATGGGGTATTTTTATATCTTTGAAATATTCAGCTGTTTTAGAAATGTTTAATAAAAATCAAAAACTAACCCTAATAAACCCCCCTTCTCTGACACATCCAGACAACATGACCGATCTTAACGAAACTTGACCAAACGTTGTAAAATCAGTCGATTTAGCGATAGTGACAAAAAAGGCGATTGCATAACCTTCTATATATACATATGTATATGTTGGTTGCAAGTTAAAAATAGATATCTTGCTTATCTTTCAAAATAAATATGGACTGTTTCAGATTTTAAAGCAAATTTCGTTCCCTTTCAAATAAAGTAAGAATATGTGTATATTATACCAGCAATAGCAGCAATGTTTTCAATCCCAAGTTTGTAACCAAAATAGTTAGTAAGTTATTACAATATCAATATTAAATATTTGAAAATTCTTATCTCTTATACTAGTAGCTTTAGAAGAAACAGGTTAGTTGCATTCATAAGAGTGGCTGGTTGCCTAGAAAATTAAAAATACAAAAAAAATGCATGGAGAGAATTTTGAATAAATCAATTTCGAATAATTGCTTAAGTTTGCCCCTTAAATGTAGGCAAATTTATACCATGATTTATTACGTAAAGAAATCTCTTTAAAGGAACCTTTATTTAACTACGCATATGTTTCCAATTCTTTTATATCTTGAATGGTATTGGAATATATATGTGACTGTAACTGCTGCCATATTCAATTTTGAAAGTTTTAAAAAATTGCATTTCATGCGAGTTATTGATGACCTGAATTTCAAGCTTCTATGTTAAAATTTTCCCCCAAAATAACACTCTTATTTTCACCCCCTGTATACCAATTGTGTTTAAAAGCTTATTTTGTCGACATAATTGTCTCGTGGGCCTTCATTCCAAATTTCATCAAAATTGTCCGTATAGTTTCGGCTGGCGAGTTTCGGGTTCAGGGAGTCGTAAAACATCAAAATAAAGCAACCTGTTTTTTCGACCGCATTACTTTCTTGTTTAGCGGTTTTAATTTGGTAAAGGAAAATAAATGCCCAAACTTACACTACAAATATATATATATATATATATATATATATATATATATATATATATATATATATATATATATATATACCGGTGTCTGTTTTCAAACCTGGCCATATTTAACATTGATTTTAACGTTTTCGTGAATTCCTGCTCACCAATTCGTCCTACAGAAAATATTTTCGTATCAATGAAATGAGAAAATTATTACGCATCGAATGACATCAAAAATTAAATTATTTTCATCGATTTTTATTGAAAAATTCTAATTTTATTACACACACTATGAGGGAATTGCTAATAAATATTATAACAGGGGTGGGAAAACTTATAACGTGTATTCAAATAACCCTCCATTCTGCCATATTCAATATCCAAGCTTGTTACAAAATGGATTCCGAACATTAAACTGCCTTTCGTTTATTAACCCACACTCTGCAACGATTGCTTCCCTCAAAGAATTAATATTTGGGTGGCTTTTTTGTAAATCTTACTTTTAAGGTGGCTCCACAGGAAAAAGTCACAAGGTGCTAAATCAGGAGATCTGGCTGGCCAGTTTATGGTACCACCTCTGCCAATCCAAACAATTTAAATGATTTCTGACATCTATACCGTAATGCGCGGGGCAGCCGTCGTGTTGAAACCAGATCTCCTAATTTTCTCTTGCAACTTCCTCCAAAGCAGTACCTACCTTATTCACTAAAAGTTCTAAATAAGTTTCAGCATTTAAATTTCCATTAATGTCCGATAATTTTATTATTAAAAATTCCAGCACAAATATTAATTTCTTGAGGAATTGGGTTCTTGTAGATAAATTGATCCTTGAGTTTTTTGAGCGTAGTATCGAGTGTTTTGCACGTTAGGTTCATTCTTTGACGTAAAAGTGCATTCGTCCGTAAAACAAATTGACCACATAAAACGACTATCCTGATTCTCACGCTCTAGCATCTCTTTGCAAAATATAACTCTACTTTCCTCATCTTGTTGAAATACCTCCTGATGACACTGGGGTTTGTATGGATGATATGGGTGCTTTTGTAGTATCTGATATACTGCCGAGTTTGACGCATTTAATTCACGGCTAATTTCCCTTGTGCTGTATGTTGGGTGTATATTTCTCATACCCAAAACACGTACTTCCAATTCAATGCCATCCCCCCAACATTCCTTCGATGTGTATATTACGATCGTATTATATAAATTTTTGCAAAAACTGCTAAAAATAATAAATACTAACCACCTTTAGCTTCTGATTCTGCTGAAATATTATCAGTTTTTATTTTCGTGCATAGTTCCGTATTGTGGATGTAGACGGTATTGGGCTGTTATTAAGTTTAACAGGAAAAGCCACTGTAATATGTTTTAACCACAAAAACTTTCCTCATTTGAGTGATTATTTATTTTGTAAATAAAAACTAGTAACCTAGCTCAGAATGTCAAGAAATAACAAATTAATTCGACTATAATTGTTACTTGTTTTAAAAATCATGGCTACTCATATCTAAAAACGTAAATCATGGCAACTCATGTTCAAAACATAAAAATTTTAAATTTGAATTTTTCAATAAAAATCGAAAATAATTTAATGCTGGACATCATTCGATGCGCAATAATTTTCTCATTCCATTGATACCAAAATATTTTCTGAAGGCCGAATTGGCGAGCAGGAATTCAAAATGTTAAAATCAGTGTTAAATCTCTAAGGCCAGGTTTGAAAACGGACAACCAGTATATATATATATATATATATATATATATATATATATATATATATATATATATATATATATATATATATATATATATATATATATATATATATATATATATATATATATATATATACATATGTATGTACAATTTCATTTTTGCTGAACTATCAAATACTGAGATGTAGCATGTCTTATAATTACAGTCAAGTCAGGTATTTAGAGTACTACCGAGTCATTTGTATAATTTATTGTTTGCACACTCAAGAGTAAAAGTCTGTCTCTATGACCACAAAGTAGGGACTAAAATAAATAACGTGTGGAAATAATTTTGGAGGAAAGAAAGGGTAGTGTAGAAGGGTTAATGCGAAACATATATAGAGAAAAACAAACCGGTGCGGCCATCTTGGTTTATGCAAAACATTGGCATTTTCTACGCTGTGTTCAATGGATGTCGCATTGAAAATCTGTTTAAAAAGAAAGGTATTGTCGTAATGGAAATATTCTAAATTTTACGATTTTATTGTATCTGTATCCGCTGTATTGAAAATCTTTATGGATAAAGTTGTCTAATTGTTTTTTTTTGCAAGGTCAGGATGTAAACTATCCAAGGATTCTTTAACTTATAATAGATACATAGTAGGGTAACTAAAATGGACATTCGCTTTTTTTCACAGGGTTGCAGAATGGTGTTCGATAAAAAAATAAACGTTGTTTACTATTTACTTCGCTTATGCAATTGTATGCTATATTTTCATGTGATTATTCATTTACTCATCTATTGTTTCCCGCAAAAAAATCTAAATGCGCGAAATGCAAATTGCCAAATATTATGTTACTGCGCAGGTTTATGTTAAAATTAAAATTAATTAGATGTTCTCTATAATTTCTAAATTACTCTACAATTTGAAATTTTTCAGTGAATGTTCCCGAAGTTTGCAATGTGTGACAAAGTATTATTTCACACACTCAAATAAACGGCCTTAGCTTCTCTGTTTTTTGATTGGTTTTGTGTTCTACTAAAAAGGTTAATGCCACAAGTTTCTATAACATTGTTTCAAACACTCAAAATAACAAAAACACAAAGTGTGCCGCTTTAATTCAGTATTCACTCGTTTTAAACCAATATTCACTTATCTCTAGTGTCTATATGCATTTATTGTTAATTTTTAATTCTTCAATGCCAATACTTAAGAAACTATTGGCGATTGAATAATTTTTTTTATTTGAAATTTGTTCATATTGCAACAATATTCATCTAGGTAGGTAAAATGATCTCGCACTCCTTTAGGTATACCAAGATGGCTGACTTTCGTACTACACATCTCAGTACATGTGAGATGGGAGTTTGTTTCTCCATTACCTTTCTATCCCCCAAGAGAATAATAATCTGTTCGTTTTTTTATTGGCCGATTTACATAACATGTTTTATATTTGACTAACATAATTGAATTATGGTTTAAAGTTATTGATGAACACCCTTAAATCTATTAAATGCTTGGTAAACAACTGTAATAGTTGCACCACTTAGGCTTCGCCATCCGGGAACAAATCACACTTTCTTTTTTAGCGCTCTAAAAAAGAAAGTGGAAGAATGGACACAGTAGTGAAAACGGAAAAGGTGAAATTAAACGAAAAGAGAAAACAGGTAGTATATAAGAAGCAACCAGCAACACCGGACATCAGTACAGTTCGAGTAACAAGGAGTAGAAGCCGAAAGTTACAGACCTGAAGATGACAGATGTGACTGTCGAAACGTCGTCGAGGAAAAAATAGTATCATAGAGACTAAAAGTAATACGGGAAAGGAGTTTCACCACCATACTTCTTGGGTACGAGTTCTCTAGTAGCATGTGTAATAAAATCTCTAAATTTTTACCAATAAATACTGGATGACATATTTTGAACATTCTGTTTTTCATTTCTTTGATAAGATTAATTTTCATGTTAATTGAATAATGACTCTTTGAGTCCGACCGGGTAGATAAACCGTTAGAGCCTGAACCCCCTCCAGCGTCCCTAAATAACAATATACAGACTGACATTCAGAATACAAATTTTGTAACTTTGCCTAACATAAAAAATTTAATGAGTAAAATTGTTAAAACCTTAAAAATGAAAATGTAAAAATAGCCATATATATATATATATATATATATATATATATATATATATATATATATATATATATATATAATAAAGGTTTCGGCACTGTACAGTATAACCAAAGATGAAACACCGAAAACCCTGAATTCGAATGTAATTATTGTACTACAATGTAATAACTGTAATGGGCAAACATCTCAGTGGTTAAACAGTAGGATCGCTCTGCATAAGAGTGACATCACTAAAAACTTATGAAGGTGCGCCTTATCTGTACATGCCAAACAAAATAGTCATTCAATAGATTTTGATAATGTTAAAATTTTAGAGGAAGAAAACAAATACAAAAAAAGGTTAATTCTAGAAATGATACACATCAACAAACACCAAAATCCCATCAATAAAAAAACAGATATTGAAAATTTAAGTAATGTGTACCTGTACCTGTTAACTTATCCCAGGATAGATTTTTATGATGGTCTCTTAGATGAATAGGTTGTCGTTTTTATCCCAAGGTGGATTTCTTGGGGACGTTCCCTATCATCCATAGTTTGTAGTTTATCTGTGAAATGTTTTAGGCTGGTCATTAGAAATGTTACTATATAAGTTTTAGGTTGGTAGTTTGAAAAAGCTGCATGATAGTTGTACGCTGGTCATTGTTCAATGTTCAATGTGATAATAATTAAGGAGAAAATTTTAAATTGTTTTAATGCACGTCGTTCTAATTGTTAATCTTGACCAAAAATAATTTTAATATGTTTTTTACAATAGTGACTTACCGGTACTTATACATGCCTTATAATTACCTTCAGAATCGTTACCAGTTTGTTGTCACTCAAGAATCTAGATCAAAAAATGCAAAGATTAATATCGGGGTGCCTCAAGGGTCGGTCTTAGGCCCAATTTTATTTCTTATATTTATTAACGACCTACCGCTCTGTGATCTGAACACAAAATTTATTAGTGGACGTTAAGAAATCGCAAAAAACAACAAATGATTGGTTTCTAGCTAATAAAATATGCCTTAATAAGAATAAAACTGAAAACGTACTGTTTACTTTGGAAGAAAACAACAAAACAAATTCTAATGCCGTAAAATTTCTAGGTTTACATTTAGATCCTAGGTTAACGTGGGCGCATCAAATAAATGCTATTAATAAAAAATTGCCCAGAATTGCATACTTACTGCGAATCTTGGCTAATATGACATCTCAAGGTACACTATTAACAGCGTATCACGGTTTAGTCTATTCTGTTCTTTCTTACGGTATTTTAGTATGGGGGTATGCAAAAAGTAGTGAATCAGTATTTGCCCTATAACGAAAAATAGTAAGAATAATTGCTAATCTGAAAAACAGAGAAGATTGAAAAGATGCTTTTATTAAATTGAATATTCTAACTGTACCTTCTCTTTACAGTTTATGTTGCTTATTACACATTAAGAATCGCGAAAAAGATTACCGTACACAAAACCTTACCTATGAACACTTAACTGGACACAAAGAAACAATTCAAACGGAACAAATGAGTTTATCGAAATCTAGAGATGGGCCCTACCACTGCAATAAGTTTTATAATGTGCTACCGACCGACTTTAAAACTCTCCAGATTGCGGTTTATAAAAAACGATTAAAACATTTTTTACTAGCAAATGCGTTTTACAACGTTGATTTTTTATCTACAAAATTTGCTACTTTATAGCTTAATAGATACTATTGTTGTATTTTGTTAACTCAATGTATGTCTTCTTAATAATGGCCATTTACACCATATTTATGTTACAATGAATTTTAGATTTTTTTCTCTTTTAAATTTTAAGATACCTGTTCAAATTTTTTAGCCACAAATGTTGTAATGCTTTGAGAAACAATAATTTGTTTGACAAGAATGCTGTTCATGCTGGATTGTTAAACGCAATAGAAGAATGAACTGCGTTCCCATAATTAGTATTGGAAGTGTGTAATTACTAATTGTATACATAGTACTAATACGAGAGGAGCTTTTTAAGTTATCTACCTAGCTATGAAGGAAAGCAGATATATGCAAACAAAAAATTTATTTTTCTACATAACTTCCTCCTACATTAACACATTTAGTCCAACGTGTCTCCTGTTGTCCTATACCTTCAGGAAAAAATTCATTTGTTTGGTGCTTAAAATAATACTGTACTTCTTGTTGAAGAACTTCATCCGACTCAAATCGTTTACCCCGTAAATGTTTTTTTAAATGTCTGAATAAGAAAAAGTCGAATGGTGCTAAATCCGGGCTATACGGAGGGTGGGCAAGCTCTACAAAGCCGCACTCATTCAAAATGCCCTGCACGATGCGCGCCTTGTGAACGCGGCAGTTGGTCATGAAGCAGCAATGTCTTTGCACGATGCGAGTTCGGCCGTTTTCGCAAGAGAGCCGTTTTTAAGTTCTTAGTTGTGTTTACATAATCTTCAGCGTTTATTGTACGCCCTATTCCACTAACAAAACGCCATCGATTCGTGTTTGCTAGGGGAGTCCCAGTGATAGACCCACGTTTCGTCACCAGTAACAAGTCACGGTCTTGCGCCAAAGCCGCCAAATTGTCTCGGTAAATTTGTTCCCTGCATTGTTTTTGCTCTGGTGTGAGCAACTTTGGAATCCAGCGTGCAAACATTTTTGTCATCCCTAATTCCTCATGCAAAATTTTTAATGCAGTTGTTTCCTATATGTTGAGTTCTTTGGCAACCACGGAAACCTTTGTTCGGCGGTCTTGCAGCACCAATTTCTCAACCTTACGAACAACTTCCCCCGGTCTCGCTTCCACTGGCCAGCCAGTTCTTGGATCATCTTCAATTGAATCCCTCCCCCAACGAAACTGTTTTGACCAAAATTGAACTTGGTAATATGATGGCCCATCATTTCCATATACTGTAGTCATCCTCTCGAAAATGATTTTTGGGTCATTCTCTTCCTTTGTCAAAAACTTAATGACAATTCGATACTCCAGTTTCATTTCGCTTATGTTACTGTACTAATTGCCATGGCAAATTTGTACTACTTTACAGATTGACTTGCTATTTTGACGTCACTTTGAATGTCTAACGCATACGTAATATTGTTTTCGGTCGCCTAGCAACCCGTTTTCATAGCTAGGTAGATAATGTAAAAATATCCCCATGTAATAATAATCGTAATAATAGCTATCAATAGGGCGGTTATACATGGGTATTTTACCATCATTGTGCATTTAACGGTCATATATGGCCGTCAAATAATTTTTGTGTTAAAATAGTTCTTAAGCATCAGAAGTACCATAATACGCAATAAAAAAATGGGCCGTCCAATCTAGGTTTTATGAATTTTCGTATAGGTATTATTGAATAGGAAATAATCCGTGGATAGAAAAGTGGCGCTGTAAAAATTATGTACAAACATACGTTTATTCCCATGTCATCGACTGTGTGGCGCCCGAAGCTTTGGCAACAAAACACAGAGTGAGTCAACGCCCTCAATTAGTTACGTGATATATGTAGTTGTGAGTTTTATTTTTACAATATAAAAATTGCGTTGTTATAATACTATAGTCTGCCCTAAAATTCTCAAAAACAAGCCCCACTCGTTGAACGCCAGAAACCCGATAACTAGAATTGAGGTAACAAACATCCTGGGCAAACCCCATTGTCCTAAATAAATCTTCCATAATTTCCCCAATAAAAATTTTATCCATGAACTGAACAAAGTACTCAGAACCACGTAACGTGCTGTGAGATGTATGATATCAGCAGGATAACAAAATAAATTCGAGCTGAAAAACACTTAATATTATGTTCCTTAAATCCTTTACAGCAACAAAACGATTTAATTCTCAAAACGAATCCATTTCCTTTTATCGAAATTACGATAGTAACATTTTAAAATAATATACACGGAAAGCTAACATTCATTTAAAATTCTACATATAATGTCCAATACTAATATTCAAGTCAAACCCAACTACACGTGACAATATACTCAAATAGGTTACCTCGTTGACTGCTTAACGCGCATTGCCGATTCTGGCGTTACTGCTACAGCTACAGTTACAAGGTCTTTACAATAATAAGCAAAAACGTTCCTATAGACAAATATAAATATGCTTAATAGTGTTCACATTGTATTTAGCTGTGATTTGGATATAATAAATCATTTATTAACGAGATTTAATAATAAATACGCTTTATTAATGCATAGACTACACGATTCACCTAAGTAAAATCCTGTAGCACCATTAGAAAGCTAAGTAGGTATAACACAATTAATACCAGGTATGTTCAATTAAGTTTTGATATTGTTAATACTTAATACAATAATACTCGTGCTGCAGCAACCAGATCAAGTCAATAGTATATACTTATCCTGAGGGTAAGGTCGTACTTGAGTATCATTCCCAAAATATTGACCTTCAATACGAATAACGAGAAGTAGTTATGCAGGTACAAACCTAAAGATGGGAAATGCGATTTTGCTGTTGGGGACTGAGTGTGAAAATCAAGGATTAATATATATATATATATATATATATATATATATATATATATATATATATATATATATATATATATATATATATATATGTTTGTATTAATATGATTAGGTCATTGTCCATACTGATTGCTCTGCGACATAAACCTTAAAAATAGTTTAATGTAAATTTGTAATAAAGTATATATTCACACTGGTAATCTCCACTGCTGCGGTAAAGTAGTTTCTAAAAAGTACATTAATTCGCTTAGAGTAGAATCATTTGTAGTGACGGGCAGAATCGAATGTTGACAATCATGTCAGTCGAAGTTGTTTAATATTCGATCTGTTTTGATTGTGAAAATTTTGTTTATAACCCGCCATTCCAATGATTTGACGGGCAACAATAGCATATAGTTTATCGTTTGTACTTTTTACACAGCTATTCATAGAATTTGCACCCACACTTTTATTTTATAGTCTAATTCAAGGTGTCTGTGCCCTGTGTGCTCACCTGATTTAATCCTATTTTTTTACTGAGACATTTGAAAGGTAAAATTTGCGTCACGCAACTGTCTTCTGTAGGAGGATATAAGCCATGACGCGCTTGCAAGTGTAAGAGAACGTTTCTAAAAAGTCTGTATCACTCTATTATAGTTTTTACAAGTCAGAAGTTGAAGCATTTTTATAATAACATTTACAACCGTCTTAATTTGAGAGCCCCAACGGGAGCCTAGAGCATTGAAAGCCTTTTTGGAGTTATTTAGGGGGTTGTATCTCCTCTTAAGGAGTTGATGTTGAAGGTGTTAATTTCTACTTAAAAGGTGTCCTCATTACAAAGAAGTTGACGGGTTTTTGCGCTCCTTTAAGAAATTATGTTCCTGGTTATTGTTATTGAGGTTATCTCGTTTTTGTTAACTCAACGTACCTATGTTTTCAAAACAGAAAAAATGTAGATCGCATTTTTTGTTTGCAGTAATTATGCAGAAGATGCATAGTAGCCGTAGAAAGTTGTTTCATTTCCTTTTTTTGGTTTCTCCTTCATTGCTCTTTTTTTGATTTGGACTGTAACATTTTTCATACGATCATACTCTGTTTTGCTCCCTCTATCGTGAAGAATTTTCTTTTTCGTTTTAGATATCCCACTCCCACTGGGAGTTGAGTCCTCTAGAGTGTCTTTTTCTGGAGTTTGGGTTAGAATTTTTGTTTTTCCTGGTTGACGGCCACGCCCTGTATTCTTCCTGGGTGAAACTTTTCGGTATGGTCTAATTATATCTGGCGTTACATGTGAGCTCTTCTGACAAGTAGGTGATGCTCTCGGAGTACCACCAGTATCAGTTAAGGCTGGTATCTTCTGACTAGTGAATGAGTCTGGAGCAACATTAATCTTACTATGGTCACTTACAACTGATTCAACAATGACCGGAACCTCCTAGCGAAGTAGCGGAGCTGAAACAACATCCAAATCGGGCTGTAAGGATGATGGACCTTCTGTATCAGCGGAAAAGATAAGTTGAGATTGACGGTTTTGAAAAGAAGTGGAACCTGTAGGAACTAACTCATCATTATTCGATATGTTTCTGCCTGTTACTGCAGAATACACGAGGTCTTCTTCTCGGAAAATATCCGGATTGAATGAATGGATACCGAACTCCTGAATCCACTTAGGATGTTTGACTGACTAATAAACTTCTTGGATTCTTTAAAATGTCAAAAAATATTTTAATACGTTTCTGTTTTTCTGAAAAATGTCGCGATTATCTACAATAAATTAAATATTCTGTGGAGTGTTTATTAGTTAGTTACAGTATATATTGATTTGTAAATTATTATTGTTTTTTCCCAGAACATCGGACAAGATTAGTTTATTAAAACTAATCTTGTTTACTTGTTTATATAAGTAGCAATTTTGTATTCTGGAACTATATTGATTTCAATTGATTGTGGGGGTATATAATCTGTACTAGAATTGAGAAATGAGAACGCACTCTGGAAATTCCCCAGAATTTTCCTGTTAACGTTTAATTATAATTTGATATTGTGGCTTTTCCAAAAATTTTAAATACATCAGTTCTTTTTTTATTATTAATTGTTTTCGATATCATTTTAATAAATGTTTATCTACGAAACGGTAACTGTTACAGTAAAAATGCTGTCGGCAAATATGCTTTGGTGTCCATATGTGCGGTATTTTTATGTCCTTAAAGCAGGTAGGTACTTTCCTTTTTAAACAAAGCAGTTATAAAGTTACTATTCTGTGAATAGAATTAGTATAACAGTTTTTCAGTTTTGCTCAAAATTATAAATTTATAACCTTATAATTATAAAAATAATTACTGTAGGTTACTTATTTAATTTTATTACTTGTCTGTGTAGTCTTTTTGTTATATTGATAAAAAACATATATCAACTACTTTTTTAATTTTTATATTTTCAAGGTGTTTAGTACATTAAGATGCAAGTATATACTTTTTTATTTAATAATTTAGAAGCCCAAAATTCTGGCATTTACATAGTTAAATATTAATCCTATTCTTTACAGTTTCGGTAACTACTTGTGCTTCAAAATAAATCAGTACTTATAGAATGTTAATGTCCCAATTTTTAATAACAATTCATAAGAAAATATCTACGTCAAAAAAAGGGATGGTCCCGAGTTTGCTTTCAATCGGTTTTCTAAGTGCTTCAAGACTTTCGTGATATTTTTAATACTTCATAAATTTAGTATTAATTTTTATTTAAAACTAGCGTTAGTATTATTTTTTAAAGTTAAATTCAAGTATTATTTTTTGAACATTTACATTTGTGGATATTAGCTTATTTTAGTACGTGTTCCATTAGTTTGGTAGGATAATAACAATATCGTAATTTTATTACATAGATCATTATCATTATTTATTGTTACCCTTCAATTGAATAAAAAAGAAACTGAGAGGATGGGAACGTTTAAGTTGTCACGGTTCACGACAATAATGAAACAGATTTGATAAATAAATATTAAACTAAATAAAGAAATAGCTATAGCTCGGAAAGCTAAATTAAAAATAATTGTATCATTTGGTTGCAAATAAATAACAGCATGTCCGGTGAGAAGCGTGAGAGTCAGGAATCGCATCAATCTGTTTAAAACGTGATGTGATTGAAGGGTATGTAAGTGAAAAAATGTATATGTATACATGTACATTTAGATATCCATACAGCAAGTATACACTCTATTACTTATATCTTTCTTGCCTCTGCCTATATTTCAACTTCTTACTTCCTTACGTGTCGAGGCAGTAGACAAATTACTGTCTGGTAGTAGAACAATACCATAAGTAGGGAATGTTACTACGTCCGGGGCACGATTTGGCCAGTAACCGGCCTGCTCGCTGTGGTATTAATCAATACACCTGGCCACAAGGGGCGGTCAAGGTCGAAACAGACAGGCCCCGTTGCTGACGACTATGCAAGGAATGAATGGTGAATCAGTACGTGGAATGTTAGAGGTATACATGGTAAATCATTTGAAATTGCGAATGTAATGTACGAAATACACCTTGATATTCTTTGTGTATCGGGGACAAAGCGCAAAGGAAAGGATGCTGTGGAGATTGAGGATGGCAGCCTAGGACTATGGTCAGGAGTTCAGACTGAAGTGCATGGCGCAAAAGGACTTGGGACGATCGTAAGTGAAAGAGCAAAAATATGTGTTAAACAGTACGAATTGGTATCTCCCCGGGTCTTATTGCATGCTATGCACCGGTGAATGGAGAAAGAGATCAGTAGCGTGAGAACTTCTGGAGTAAAGTAGAGAACGTGTTGAACGTATGTAAGCCAAACGAAAGAGTGATGATAGTGGGGAATATGAACGGATGGGTAGGTGTACAGAGAGAACATACTGAACGCGTTCTAGGATAGTTTGGAGACCAAAGAGCCAATGGGAATGGTGAACGCCTGGTGAACATTGGTGTGGAGAAAAGCCCGTTTGTATACAATACGTGGTTTAAATATAAAAATGTGCATATGTGTACATGGTAAAGAAGTGAACCTAAAAGTATGATAGACTTGATAGTGTATGATGAACGGCTTAGAAACCTGGTGAAAGACACGAAAGTAATGCGCGGATTGGAGTGTGGATCGGACCACTTTTTGGTTATATCGAGAGTGCAAAAGTGGGTCTGGAGAAGGAAAGTAAACGTAGTGCGAACGTCCAGAATTAGGGTAGACAAACTAGTGGATAATGGTTCGAGAATGAAATACACACATGCTGTGAGTAAAGAGTTGAGTGTGAATGAAACAGTGTAGAACGAACAAATAAATGACACTGACGTTTAAAGTGCACGAATAAGCTTGAAAAACTGTGTTGTCAATTGTGCCGTGCGGATATGTGGAAGGGCGACTGTAGGTAGACAGAAAAAAAGTGCTTGGTGGAATGAGTCGGTAAAAAAGGCAGTATTTAAGAAAAAGATGCGTACATGGCATTGATTGCTCCAAAAAATGACATTGAGAAGAAGCTATTGTATGAGGTGTACACATTCAGAAACAAAGAAGCGAAGGAGTCAGTGAGAATAAGTAAAGAGGAAGTGATGGCTGTGGAAGGAGAGAAAATGCAGAATGATTTTGAGGGAAACAAAAACTCTTCTGGAAATGGGTCAAAAATACAAAACGTGGCCCAAAACAGAACGCTGCAGGAGTGATGAATATGAGCAACGAAATAGTATGGGACGATTGTGAAGTGAGGAAATGCTGGCAAGAATATTTCGGAAAGCTGTACAGTAGTGAGGAAAGTAACAATGAAGTGTTAAATAAGGAGAATGTAAAGGAATTGTGAATGAAACTGAGAAGGATATTGGGATAAATGAGGTAGAGAAAACGGTAGGAAGGTTGAAAAGCTGCAAGGGAGCAGGCGTATATGGAATCACTGGTTAAATGCTGAGGTATGGGAGTGCAAGCTTATACGAAGATGGTGTGAATTATTCAATGTATGGCTTTTGTGTGGAAAAGGGATTAGAAGAGCGCGATCATTGTACCACTATAAGGGTAAGGAGAACAAGAGTGATTGGAAGAACACAGAGGAATAAGTTTGATCAGCGTGCCTGGTAAAGTATTTGGAAGAATTCTGATTGATAGAGTATCAAAAACTACACAAACTAAGATTTGGGATGTGCAGGGTGGCTTCATGCCAGGGAGAGGTTGTGTCGATCAGATGGTTGCTCTCCAGCAGGTGATTGAAAAGTGCTTAAGGGTAAAAAGGAAGCTGCACTGTGCGTTTGTAGATCTGGAGAAAGCATACAACAGAGTGAATAGGGAGATGCTGTGGGAAATAATAAATGAATATGGCGTAAAATGTAGGTCTAATAAATGGAATAAGGGCAGTATACAACGGTAGTCGGGCATGTGTTAGGGTGAGAGAAGGTGTGAGTGAATACTTTAATATTGAGCAAGGACTGCGACAAGGCTGTGTGATGTCACCGTGGTTGTTCAACGTATACATAGATAAATGTGTTAGGCAAGCATGTACTGATACAAATGGTGTAATAGTTGATGACGTAAATGTGCGACTTCTTGTGTATGCAGATGACACAGTTTTATTAAGTGACAGTGCGGATGAGCTACAAACCTCTCTGAGGAAGTTTGATACAGTCTGTGAGAGCATGAACCTGAAGTTAAACGTGAACAAAATTAAGATTGTGGTGTTCAATCGTGAAGGTGGAAAGGAGAGTAGAGTATTTACTCTGCAAGATTAAATTTTGGAGCAAGTGGACGAGCTGGTATATTTGCGTAGAATGTCTACTGCAGATGATACATTGGAAGGCGATATTGGACGAAGGGTCAATGCTGGAAGGAAAGTGATTGGAAGTATGTGGACGATAATGAGAAACGAAAGCATGAGCCTAGCTGCGAAACTAGCAATCCATAATGGCGTGTTTGTCCCGTCAGTACTGTATGGAAGTGAGACAGTAATAAGTGCGCTGGGTATGAGATTCCTGAGAACCGCATGTGATAAAACGAGAAGGGACAAGATAAAGAATGAATGCATAATGACGGAGTGTGGCGAGGAAGAGACGATGACGGATAGATATAAAAGTAGTACATTACGTTGGTTGGATCACATTGAGAGAATGAACAACCGAAGATCAACGAAGCAAATATGTGTGGGTGAGGTTTGAGGAAAGGCCAGGCCTGGTGGGCTGCGACAAGATAAAGAATGAATGCATAATGACGGAGTGTGGCGAGGAAAAGACGATGACGGATAGATATAAAAGTAGTACATTGCGTTGGTTGGATCACATTGAGAGAATGAACAACCGAAGATCAACGAAGCAAGTATGTGTGGGTGAGGTTTGAGGAAAGGCCAGGCCTGGTGGGCTGCGTAAAACTTGGCTGAAAGTAGTAGAATGTATGATAAAGGAAAGAAGGATATGGAGTTTTAAAAATAAAAGGGCATGTCGTGTTATTGGTACGGCGATCCGCTCCTACACCGCCGACAACCACCGAACTTGGGATGAGCATTTTCACCAAATTGCACATGCGTTGAGAAATTCAGTACATGAAGTTACTGGTTATACTCCTTCCTTCTTAAACTTAGGCAGGACTACCCCTAATTCAGGGGAATATTATTCTCGTTTTGAACAACTCACTGAGGACGAATTAAACGTAGACACACGTGAACAACTTGTTAAGTATGTCAACCATGTATCGGAAATCCACAGAGACGTTAGTAACCGACTTCAGAATGCTTACGATGTTAGTTCCAAACGTTGCAATCTTATGAAACGTACCGTTCGCTTCAAACCTCACGATGTAGTGTGGAAACGAAACTTTGTTTGTCGGATGCTTCTAGACAATTTAGTAGCAAATTAGCTCCTAAGTACGTCCGTTGTGTTGTGAAAGAAATTACTGGACCTCTGACTTACAGATTAATTAACGAGAAAGGTAATTACATTGGTGTGTGGCACGTCAAGGATCTTAAACCGCATCCCCCTTTGGACGCCAACGAATCCTAACCTTTCAACTACCTTGCGCTTTTTCTATACCTTTGTATCTTGAGTACAATTTTGGATTTAATTTTTAAAATGGGAGCTCTACCTTGCTGGGATTTGCCGAGTGCATATATGTTATGACTTAATGTGATACGGAAACAAGTTTTTTTCGTTAAGTCTATTATTATTTCGCCAATACCTTTGGTACTCACTACACTAGATATTTAGTCACATTCCTTTTTTTCGGGTGGCTGGATGGGATCTTCAAGTAGAGAATATTACTTAGGGGTACACTCACCTCTGTCTTTTCGTTCTTCGAGTGTATCCTCTGCTCGAACATCAGAGCCTTTCACTCTCTCTTTCTATTCTTTTGGGTGGATTTCTGAGCACGACTATCCTTGGTGCAGGGGCTGGGATTAGGTTTTGGTTAGGGTGGGTGTTTTTGGGTCGGTAGCTCTATAGTCTGTCAGGGGTTGGGAAAATGGGGCGTAATCTACCAGTATGTCTAGATGAATGAGTGAGTGTGGGATGATGACACCCAATCACCTACTCAAACTCAAAATCCATATCCGCTTTGTGATCCCAACAACTTAACCTACACCTTTTTAGTTGCTCCCGCTTCATTTATGTTTTAGTTTTGAGGGCTCTACCGCCTCACGGTTATATTTCCTTTGGGGAAGGGGTGTGTTACTGTCCGAAACCGGTTACTTATTTTATCATAAACGCATTAAAACATTTAGTGTCCCTATTACTTCATAATTAGATTCCATTTCTGTTAATCAATCTATTTTCAATAACCAACATTGAGCGTCTAAGTTTTTAACGTCAATGGTTTTCTATATTTATAACATCTATGGTGAGATATTTGGGCGGTTGGCTGCGAGTTAGCCGGAGTGATTTTTGGCCGAAATGGCATAATACACGAGCGAAGAAGTTCATTACATTTCTGTTAATTTATAAAGCATCCAACCTGATATGGGATTGAAATTGCTTTGTATTTAAAATATTCACACATGGTTTACTGGGGATACATAATTTTTTACTTGCTTAAAAAGGTGCGTATAACATAACCTCCTACAATGTGGTAACGTTTTTCTTTTATTTTTTCTTCTTTTAGTTTTTAGTACTGGGTTCCTGGTTTTGAGAAATCGACGGTGTATCCGTCGCTTTTCCTCAATCAGGAGAACGATGCGGGGAGGAAGTGGTTTTCGGGTGATGTCGATTACTTTTGTGTCGGAGATCGATTGGGTCAGTTATTGTACGGCTCTATCTATGTCGGGTTGTCAGTTGCGTATCCAAATTGTTGGTGTCTAGCGTTAAGGTCTCCAAGTAGTACTGCATTGGGGATGTTGGCTACGTAGTATAGTAGTAGTGGAGAGGAGAATCGTGTTGTGTCCGGGATGGTTTATAATAGCAGAATACTATTATAGGTAAGGAGGGAAGGTGTACCGTTGCAGCTACACATTGTTGCGAAGGTAGGTGCTGTATTGGGTTATGGTGAGGGTGTCTCGGTTAGTTAGCTTTCTCTCTGTTATGGGCAATATTTGTATGTGGTTTTTGATCAGGTAGTTTAGATAAGGTTAAACCATTATGAAATTGCATATACTAGCTGAATCAAATGTTTTAGAAGTAATAATTGTACAATAATCGAGAAAAGGTATTCTAGCTGAATCAAACGTTTAAGAGGTAATAATGGTACAATACTCTAGTAAAAGCATCTTAGAAATGGTCCTATGCGAACGCTGTATATCCCTACTTTAAGACGATGTTTCTCATGACCTGTCGTTTAGGTAAGGTTAAGCCATTATTAAATTGTATACATTAGCTGATTCGAATGTTGTAGAACTAATAATTGCACAATAGTCGAGAAAAGGTATTTTAGACGTGGCCCTATGCGAACGCTGTATATCCTTACTTTGGGACGATGTTTCTCATTACCTGTCATTTAAATTATTATTAAATTTTACACAGTATCTGATTCGAATGTTGTAGAAGTAATAATTGTACAATAATCGAATAAAAGTATTTTAGAATTGGGCCTATACGAACGCTGTATATCCTGCTTCTTTCAGAGGATGTTTCTCATGGCCTGTCATTTAGATAAGATTAGATCATTATTATATTGTATGCACAAGCTGATTCGAATGATTTTTGGAAGTAATCATAGTACAATAATCGAGAAAAAGTATTTTGGAAATGGTCCTGTACATTATTAAATAAATACTAGCTGATTTGAATGTTGTAATAATTGTACAATAATAGAGAAAAAGTGTTTTAGAACGCTGTATATCCTGCTTCTATCTGACGATGTTTCTCATGACCTGTTGTTTAGATAAGGTTCGAATGTGTGTAGAAGTAATCATTGTACAATAAACTGAAACAAGTATTTTAGAAATGGTCCTATGCGAACACTGTGTATTCTGCTATTTTGAGACGATACTAAGTTTCTCGTGAACTGTCGTTTACATAAGGCTAAATCATAAATTGTATATAAAGACTGACTCGAATGTTTTAGAAGTAATAATTGTATAATAATCGAGAAAAAGTAACTTAGAAGTGGGCCTATGCTAACGCTGTATATCCTGCTACTTTGAGACGATGTTTCTCATGACTTTTCGTCATTATTAAATTGTATATACTAGCTGATTCGAATGTCTTAGAAGCAATGATTGTACAGCAAGCGAGAAAAAGTATTTTAGGAATGGTCCTGTGCGAACCATGTATATTCGGCTGTTTTGAGCAGATGCTAAGTTTCTCATCATCATCAGGATATTCCTGTCTAACATATTTATCCATGAGTACATAAACAGCCACAGTGACATCACGCAAACTTTGCTCTACTTACCTATACTTTAGCAAAATTTCTGGTCCCCCATGTATCTCCCATTTTACCGAGAATGAATTTACAATTAAGGATAGTTTTTCTTTTGCCAAAGAAATTGTGTCACTTTTTGATTTAAGAAATACCTTCATGGTTAGTTTTGACGTGGAAGGTTTATGTGTGCCGAAAATTTGCTTTACAAATGGGACTTTTCTTCAATATTAGGTTCTGCGAAAAATTCTTTCTGAAGATGGCTTTTGCTTGTCTTAAAACTTATTTTACCCCAATCGGATCAAAGTTGACATGCACACTATACAGGGTAGAGCATAAAACACATATTTTGCTTAATGTAACCTACGGTTGTGTTCACTACTGTTTAGGAAGAGTATTAAAATTTTAATCTCTATTAAATCACAAATAATAAAATGGCCAACGGAAAACAAAATAGTAGAAATTAACGCAGGTCTTAGAAAAAAACGAGGTACTGAAAAAATTTTAGGCGCTATTGGTGGTAGCCATATTGGAATAAGTTTGCCACAAAATGACAAAGGGTTATCCAAGTCTGTTATTGCAAGGTCTTGTAGATAATCAAAAAAAATTCATGGGTGTATTTTGTGGTGAATCTGGATCAATACATGACGTTAAGTTATTAAGAAAATCGGCTTTATACGAAAAAAACATTGGAAATGTCAACTTCATGGGCCAAAACTTTCTATTAGGTGATTCAGCATATCCAAATCTGCAGTGGCTAATTACTTCTTTCCGGGATAATGGCAGGTTGACACGGGAACAGAAAGCATTTAATAATCGAACATATGCTTGAATGAAAATGACGTTTTAGACACTAGTTCAGAAGATTTTAACCCTTCAGGACGGGCGCCGCTTTAATTGACATGAGTGTAGGCGCCGGGTCTCATAGACTGAAACAAAACAATGCTAAAAACATTGCTAAAAATGTAAACGTGTTAAATAATATATCTTTAATTTCGCACAACAAATCAACAAAGCCTAAATTCGTAGTTATTCCTATAATACACGAAAACAAAAATTATAAAAATTCATAGGAGAGCATTTTACAAGAATTCCTTTACATCTTTTCTAGTATTTCTGGCGACGTTGTGGGTTGCTCCTAGCTTGTCTGTATTATCTACTCCTCCTTTAGTATGGTTGTAGAACGTAATTATCTTTGGTTTTCTAGCTTCTTCTGCAGATTTATCAATGCTATCATTGTGGTGAAGACTAGATATAAGAATGACATGTTTATATTTTTTACGATATTATTGTATTATTCTTCTGAAATCCAAACACCGATGAATGTACAAGTCAAAGTCTTGTCTTTATAAACTCGAGTTGTAACTCACTCTTAATTTCCTTGATGGTAGCAACATATGTTATTTTATGATTCTCAAATAAATTGGTCACATGATACAAACTGTCGCATGTCAAATTTCTATTTGTTCCAGATATTGACTCTATCAATCTTAAAACTGTATTGCAGGGATCATTATATCTATGATCTCTAGATTTAAGGCATATAATGTCGCTGAACCCACTAATACAAAGATTTTAATTCCATATCGACTGGGTTTGCTCGGAATATATTGGATAAATGAACGCGAAAGTATCAAACAGATTTCTTATTGGTGCTAATTTTGGCATAAGTGTTTACTTGCCAAACTCACCTCGTTTTGGGTTAAATGATACGCTCATCAACTGGATTTCTAGTTTCCTTGATAAAAGACGAATACGTGTCGTAGTTGATAGCTTTTTTCAAAAGAAGTTAGCATTAACGCGGGCGTACCACAGGGATCCGTTATAGCGCCTACACTTTTTCTGCTGTACATAAATGACCTTATTTCTTTAACAACTAACCTCGTCTATTGCTTTGCTGACGATAGCGCTCTTCACTGTAGTTCATCTCAGTCTACTCCTAGTGATAATCCACCTTCTATGTGAAATAAAGAAATTAAAGCTGAAATGGCAAATTCAATCAACAAAGACATTCAACGTATTCTCGAATGGGGAAGCAATAATTTAGTTAAATTTAATGCTAACAAAACTCAGTGTTGCCTTGTGTCCGCCAAAAAAGATCGATCATTTCCTGTTGTAAGTATGAATGGCTCAATTCTTAAGTTTTCAGACTCTATTACTCTGTTGGGTATGACTGTATCTTCAAATCTCTCATGGGTTGACCATCTTCTTTCAGCTACCAAAACAGCTGCTCGTAAAATAGGCTTTTTGTACAGATCTAAGCAGTACTTTACCTCTCGACAACTCCTGCTGTATAAGGCCCAAATTCGGCCTCATCTGGAATATAATTCTCACCTCTGGGTTAGTGCTCCCCAATACGCTCTCCATATCGTTGATCGTATTCAAAAGAGAGCAATTAGGCTTATAAATGACCCGTCTTTAACTTCTCACATACAGTCCCTTGAGCATAGAAGGATGGTTTCAGTTTTTTCTTTGTATTTTCGTTATTACAACGGCTATTGTGCTGCTAAATTATATTCTTTGGTACCATCTCGGGCTATCTTTGCAAGAAACACTCGGTTCGCTCATTCACATCATCAGTATGCAGTACAAATCTCCACTTGTCGTACCAAACGGGCGCAATCCACATTTTTCTACACGGATTCTAAACTCTGGAATGATCTCCCTAGTTCCTGCTTTCCTCTCACTTATGATATGAGAAAATTTAAGGTAGCTGTTCATAGGCATCTATTGGCAATTCATTATTCCTCTATCCATCCTCCTAAGTGTTCCAGAGTGCTTTAGCACGATAGGCCAAATTTAGCCCGTTCAGGTCCACAATCAAAAAAAAAAAAGAAGATTTATCGGTCTCTTTTCTTTAATCTCTTATTGAAACATTATCAAATATCTTAGTAAAGAGTGAAACCGATCAATTCTGAGAAATGTTTTGATTTCACAAATATCTGTTGGTTTGGCCCTTCGTTCTCTCGTGAAATTTTCAACAATTGTAGAAATATAAAGGTATCGTGTTTTCCACTGTGGTGTTCAGTATTTCTTCAGTAAAAAAAAGAGATCAACATTCCAATGCAGTTTTTGCCTTCTTTGCATATCCTTTCACACCTGACAAAGGAACTTAATATTTTTCTTTCTGGTTTTCACTGTTTTAGTAGGGCAATGCTTCATCCAACGAATGCCATCTTTGCCAAAAAATGTAAGTACTCTTGGAATCTTCCTTTTAGGGCTATCATCTTCATCGTTTTGATTATCACTGTCACATTCTTGCTCCGATTCGCTATCAGTATCTCGTGATTCGATCACTTCCCGTTCATAGGCAACTTCAATTTCTGCGTCATGAAATTCTTGATCTTCTGATTCTTCCCAAAATCGGAGAAACTTTTTTTTGTTCTTTTCATTGCTCAAGCTCTAGCCAATAAATTGATTTAAAATAAAATATAAAATAAATAATATCAACTTACCAAAAAATATCAGTATATGTCGTACCGAAAAAGGTAACACAAATAGGGGCGCTGAATCTCACAGACTTTTCACTCGATAATTTTTTAAAGAAAAGACACCTGCTCACGATACTTTTTACACCAATACTAAAGCCTATGTTAGGAAGATAGGTGGATGCTTAATCTGCAACGAAGATTTACCGAAAAACGCCGAGTATTATTAAAATATTGTTAAAAATAAATTGTTTCATCTTTAATTTTAATAAATAGTATTACCACTGGCGAAGATAACTGTAAGTGTTATCGAAACGTTTAGATTGTGTAACAAACTCAGAATTAATCCAACCATTTTTTGAACATTTGTATAAAGCACCCAAGAGTCGGGTTTTTTGAAGAGTTGCTGGCATTCTTCTGTGGGGATAAATAAGCATAGGGGGGATGTAATTCCCTGAAGCACTCATACAGAAAAGTTATACCTATTTCGGACATGTTGAATATTCTGGTTGTGCAAACTTAAACTTCTGCATGACAATTTCAAGATTAGAATCAAATAATTTTACATCTTCTTTATTAAAGGATCAAATCCGATTTAAGGTAGTGCCTTCAGGCTGTCTTAGTCTTAGCTCAGTAACTCTTTGTAAGAACCCATAAATCCATGCCTTTCCAGCTAGGCCCTTTTCTCGATTAAAGTTATTGACAATATCATGTTGTTCTGCATAACCCATTAGATGCCAGTTCATAAAATAATTTTGAAAGTAGCAATATATATTCTTTTAACTCGCACTCTATATCTTTTGAGAATACAGGCTTGTGGACCAATCGAGGTGGTTTCAGATCAATTTCTAGGAGCTTTTTTCTGAGGGTAGATTCTGGTGTTTTAAAAGACCTTCCCACTTCTCTAATGTTTGTTCCATCTAGTATATTTTGCAGGCTTTCAATCGTATAAGAAAGGATGGTAGTCTTATGTATGTAATTTCTAGGCATATACTTGCTATTTAACTAGTACGCGTTGACATGGACACTGTACAAGGTAGAACATAAAACACATAGTTTGCTTAAGAGTAAAGTACCTTTATTTCAATAGATAGTAAAAAATTGTACTGATAAAGGTTGTTAAGAATTAAAAGTTATGTTCAGATACGAAGTTTTAGGCTCCTATGGCGACTTTGACTATTTTGAAATTTTCCGAGTATTTTTCTATTCTGCATAATAAACATATTGCAAATGTATTCTCGACTGTCATATGTAGCATGATTTATTTATCAGTTTGACAATGTATCCATAATGTGAATTGAACAGTCAACGTAATGTCATATTTATTTACATGTATAAGTATATATATATATATATATATATATATATATATATCTTATTTGAATGAAATGAAATTGAATAATCAAGAAAAGGTAGAAATAGTACTAATGTGGGAAATAATTACCGAACAACACAGCAGGCTGCTGTACAAAATTATTTAAATCTTTTTTCTTTGCCTCCAAGATCTCCTGATAATACACCTCCTTATTATTTTCTGTGGGGATTTCTGAAGGAAAAGGTGTACAAAACTCGCCTGCGAAATGGCGATGAACTGAAGCAAAGAATAAGAGAAGCCTGTCAATTCGTTGCACCTGAAATGTTGAGAAATATTCGAGCAAATATGAGACGGAGGGTAGTAGAATAATTTAAATTTAGTTGAAGTTATCGAAATTGAATATGTCATAGCTGTGTATATTTCTGTTCATTTTTCATTTCAACAAAAATAAATAAAATGTTCAAAATCTTTAGTATAAAGTTGAATTTCAAACAACTTTTACCAATACAATTTTTTTCTATATATTGAAGTAAAGGTGCTTTACTCTTAAATTGTTATTAGATTTTGATTATAACATACACCTAACTACGTATTATGAGGATAATTAAGGGTGTATATTTTTGGTGAAAAACCCAAGCAATAATAATAGATATAAGATGTAATTTTGTATATGAACTTCTGGAAAAGAGTCGAATTGCTTTAGGATATGTTGAAACTTGTAATCCAGGAGGATCCCTGACAAAATGGCTACCAAAAGTTTCTTTTACAACATTCAAATGTAGTTTAGGACTTAAAAGCTTTTACCGGGGGGGGGGGGGGGGGGTTGTGAGCGCTAAAAGTAGTTTTTATGAATGGCGACCTAATTTTTAAGATATAGAAGTTACGTTAGTTGGTTAGTGAAGAAATATGTTCGAGCCATTATGTAAATTGATATAACCACATGTGTTAATAAACGGAATTAACTAAATGAAGTTGCTCAATTATTAACAATATCCTTTTCCGTTACGGAGTTATTCAGCATTATTGCTTCCTATAAAACAACATTGGTAGGAAAAGAATTACAATATATTCATGCATACCTGGTGATTGTATCCTGACGTGTGCAATCAATAGCTCCTATAATTTTTGGAAATCGCGCAATGTTGTAAAAACCCATTTGCCAACAAGTAACCTCTTGCTGATTTCTAGGCATATGAATGTATGTTGCTGCTAGGGATGTGATCGCAAAGAGATAATTACACATTGGCATCATATTCTATGTGCTCTTGAATAATTGCAGTTAGTATCGTCAATGGAGTAGATTTTTGTAAGCGAAACCGCATAATCATTCTTGCTCAGACAATATAACAAAATTATCCGGTCGTTCGCGAAAAATGCGTGGGTTTCTACTTCTTCGTCCTAATTGTCCTATCAACACATCATTTGAATCTGAAGATGTGCTACTTCGGTATAATAAGGGCTGTGTCTTATTAATTACAGCATAACTCTCAGTATTTGATGAACAGCTGTCTGATTACATGATAGTTAAAAAGTTACTGATATTGTTATCTAGTCAATTTATTACAATTTTCATTTACAACAAACACTGTTATCTACAATAATATAAAATTCTTTTAACTAAACAAGACGGGCCCTAAATTTCACCTAATTTGATATGCGCGTAATCAATGCGTACTTGTCTTTAAAATCGCCGGTACACTGTCTTAACGTTGATTCAAACTAGCAATATTTTAGCTTACACTTAATTCGATTTGTACTTCTGTAAGTGTACAACGTATTTTTATTAGTTTATTATATTATGTGTACCTGCGTATTCATTCTTTTGTACGAAATTAGTGACGATGACGCTATTGTAGCTGCTGCTGCCGTGATACTTGTCGAAGGTGCTGAAAGTTAACCTCAACTGCGTCCCAGGAGATTTTTGATGCGTCCCAGCCTTGTTCACGGGAGAAGTACATATAGTACAACCGAGTTAATGAAAGATCTACTCTTGGGTGCAGTTGATGAGTTAAATTTAGAATATAGATGTGACGCTGGTTTCAGAAATTTTTTCAGAATGATATATTGAGAGTGATTGCACCGTTAATCTCCAAAAAAGACACTACATACAGGCAAGCCATTCCTGCGAGAGAACGCTTTGCTGTTACTTTGCTCAAGATTTCAAAACAAATAATTTCCAGGTGATTGCAAAGCAGAGAATGGTGGAGACGAGAGTGGTGTGCTTGTGGTGTCGTGTGTATAGTTGTGGTATGGATAATTGAGGGTCAAATTGAGCTGTAGGTGTGTATGGATTTCTCTAGTTAGTATGTGCTGTGGTATTTTGTGAGTACATGCCCATTTCTCTATCAAATAATGCTTGGTTTAAAATATTTTGAACTGTAAACCGTGCTTATGGTGAGTTGATTTTTCGTAGCTTCATAGCAACTTGCTCTCCAAAGAGTAAGTATTCATCTACAAGCCGAGACCGAATTTTTTAATTATAAGTGATTCCACAGTATCGTGTTATTCGCTATTGTATATGCGTCTTACAGTTTCATACACGCAACCGTCGGATGTCAAGGAAGAGTTTCTGATGGTGGAGTGTTTAATAGTTGTTCTTTGAAAGGAGTATTTAATAACACATCTTTCAAAGAACAAATTGATATGATCTCTTTTTCTAAACTACAGATTGTATAGAGCTGGCACAGTTTTAGAAAATGCCTTTGGCATTCTATCTTCCAGTTTTCGTGTACTGAGGAAACCAATGTTATTAAATTCGGGTGTAACAACTAAAATGACTTTGACTACAACACATTTATACAACCATTTGAAAAAAAAACCACCAAGATCTACCTATTGCCTAAATGAACTCTTCCACAGAGAATGTGTAGATAATGGAGAATTAGTTCCAGGTTTGTGGAGACAAGATACATAATCTTTTCAACTTGCTAATGACTCTAGAGTCCCTAGGAGAGGCACCATTGACCCTCAGAATATTAGGAATGAATTTGCTGAATATTTTTGCTTGCTTCAAGGTGAGTAGCATTTTCAATACAATATGCAAAAATTGTGACTTAATATTAATGTAAAATTGCCGAGGATAGTGCAGTTATACACATTTTTGTGAGCACACCCCCCATTAAAGTACCCCACGCGCCAGGATGACTGGTTTATTTTAAGAAATAAAAAAATTTAAAAGCCGACCGGTTTAATCCATAAAATAAAAAATAAATATCTGACAGGTCTATTTTATTAAATAATAAAACTTTAAAAATCAAATGCCATTTTTATTTATTTGTACTTACGCACGGGCTCTTGGATTATTACTCGGCTTTCGAGTCAGTAATACATAAATAAAGCATGACTAGACCTGCAAAAATATCAGAAACTATCAGTTATCGTGATCTTCTTGTTTACTTGTATGTGGTATAGAAGGATACACCGTTGTTCTTGACTAATTGTTCTCCTCTAGAAACATCAAATCCTGGTAAGCAAACCATTTGATTACATAGGTTTCTTCGGATCCTCTCCCCGTTTTCTGCGAATCTTTCATCTTCTATCTTTCCCGAGCAGATATTAGTAATGAAAGATTTATATTTATTTAAAATTTTATTATTTTGATTTTTCAAATTAAAGTTTAATTTTAGCTTAATTATTTATTTTAAAATTAATTTACATGTAAAACTTTATTTAAAAAGTTTCTTTTTTTTCAGTATTTAATATTGAAAATTTAAAAAATTTAATTTATTAACAATTTATATATGATGATAAATTATTTATTTTAGTTAGAATGATTTAAATTTCTAATTTCAATTTTCATTTTAAGGCGAATTATTAGTTTTTATTATTAATTTAAATTAAATTTATACTTAGGTTAACTATTATTTAGTTGTCATTTAGTGTTTAATTTTATTAAACGGTAATTGTATTAATTCAGTAATTATTTAATAATTTTTGTTAACAAATATTTAGGGGTAAATATTTAAATAAAAGTTTAATTATTGTTAGGGGTAATATTAATTATTGGTATTGGGGAATATTAATTAAAAAGTAAAATTGAATTGCTTTTAATATAATTTTATTATTGCTATTTAACAAAATTAGGAAGTTTTAAATTGAATAATTTGAAATTTCTTCTTCTGGTTGATAATTGTTGCAATGAAGAAAATGGTTTTAATTTTACATGTAGTATGTATAATTAAGAGAAATAATAATTTGAATATTTAATTATGAAAGTTTTTGAATCAGATGCTTAAATATGGGGAGGAGTATACGTTTTTTTTTTTGAGTACTACGTATATTTCTTTTGGTATTTTTACATTTTTTATTATATCAGAATAGAATTTTACAATTTTTAGATTTTAATATGGTTAATTATTAAATTTATTTGTTGCTTATAATTATAATAATTTGTTATTAAAAAATAGTCAATAGTTAAAAAAATGAAAGATTTAATTTTATTTAAAATTTTATTATTTTGATTTTTCAAATTAAAGTTTAATTTTAGCTTAACTATTTACTTTGAAATTAATTTACATGTAAAATTTTATTTAAAAAGTTTCTTTTTTTTCAGTATTTAATATTGAAAATTTATTAACATATGTTTCAGTAAGCTTTAATAAATCTAATAAAATTTGTGCCAGCAATTGCGGTTATACAAATAGAATAATTAAATATTTTTGGTTTTAGATTTTAATTTAATTTAATTTTACATTTAAATTTGTAGGTGAAATTTAAATTTGAATATTAATGTAAATAATAATTTCAAATTTATTAAAATTAGAATATAAACTAAGATAAGATACACTTACTATATTAATTGTAAATTATTAAATCAGATTAGTATTTGTTGTTCATGAAAATTTAAAAATTTGGCGGTATTTTAGTCAATTCAGAAGAACCTGTTCTATAACTGATATTCCACAATAAGTTTTACTTTTATTAAATTAAGTTTGTATATCGTTGTTTAGAATTTTTTTAAGAATTTAAATTTTCAAGATTTATAATGATAAATTGTAACGGGTTTTCGGTGGAGGCAAGTGAAGCTTGCCCTCAACGAAATCCAGCACAAAATTAAGACTCGTTTGGAAATGTGTTTATTAGTTGTACTTATAAGTTACGGTATTTTTTTATTATTGCAAAGTCAACTCCTGGGCGGTAGACCAATAACGGGTTCTTCGTCACAGGGGTTGCAGCGGATTAAACGGATTCGGGAGCCAAAAGATTATCTACTGTCCAGGCGGTCTTTGGGTCCACTCCTGAACTTGTGCGGTTTCCAAACGGCTATCTCGGGTTACCCAGTGGAGGATAAATTCAGGGTTGAATCCTCACGGTCGAAGATGTACCTAAAACTTAATTAATACGGATGGAAGGCGGATACGGTGGACAAAGGTCACAGGTCCCCTTGACAAACAGAATTCCTACACCAATGATGGATGAAAATGAATGATTCTTAATAAATATTAACTCTGTGAATTTATTTAAATTTCACTAATTACGGAGCTAGTCTTTATTAAGTTTAATTTGATTAACTAATTATTAAACTACTCTTTACCTCATCGATTGAAAATAATATAATTTTGCTACGTTCGCAGTGAGAAAGTAGGAAAAAGATAAAGATTTTTGTGAAAGCACTAACCTATATAAACCACGACATTTAAAAGTGGGGAACGGCTGGAAATTCCATAATTTTAACGATGAGGTGACAGCGCAAAAATTTGTTTTAATTAATATTAAATCAATCAATGAGCTAGTATTTATTTCAACGGACTAAAACTATTATTTGTAAAATCACAAAGCGATTGATATAAAATTCGGCCAATTTCTATTAATAAAAATACTTATTCTATCTAACGGTGTAATTAGTAATTAGTAACACTTCTATCAACTCAAAATCATGCAATTCCAGAAGCTGATTACTCTTTGACACATCTGTCGGTGTTCGCATTATTTAAAATACATAAAATTTTACACAATGGTAAAAGATTACATTCCTTTCATTGTAGTTGAAATTTATAGAAAGTATTTGAGGTTTAACTTTACTCATTTATATCAACACTATTATTTAACAATCCAATTTTTATTAAGTTAATTAATTTACGAGGACGGTGTCAATTATTACTTGTTTATTTATTATTAACGGTTGTTTATAGTACTTGATACGTTTTAATTTTGAAAGAAAGAAAAATTTCTATTTCCAATTAATGGCTATCTTTAAATTTTCTTCTTATCAATATTCAACGGTTCCTAATTAATTATTTTACGGACTTAATTATTGTCTGTTATTAGTGAAGTAAAACGAAAAAAAACTGGTCTTCACAAAATTATTTCAAATCAAGGCGCAGTTTATATAAAGGTAGAAATGGGTTATAATCATTTTATTTATGGAAAATAATTTTTGTTTAAAATTGGATTTGATAGTAATATGAAAAATTAATTTTACATGATAAATGCTCTAAAATATTGCCAGTTACTCTCATTTAAATTGAGATAAGTCGTAACGTAGTAGATGTACTGGAAAGTATATCTAGAATGATCAAATTATAGCTTAAGGAAGTTTTTTGTTTACATTAAAAAGATTACTGTTCGATACAGTTAATTTCAATTAATTAATTTATTTTGATGGTTTAATAAAAATATTTTTATTTTATAAATTTATTAGGAAAAATTTTATTTTATTATAGTTTATTATTAATGTGAATAAAATTTTAAAAATTCGTAAAAGAAGAATTAAGTTTTTGTACCTTTTGTATCAGGGTTTATTAAATTAAAGTTATTTAAATAATTTTCTGGAATTTAAGAGGGCTAATTAACTATTTATTTATTTGTAATATAATATTTTAAAATAATTAATTTGAAATGAAATTTTCTTCGTTTTTACATATACCTAGTTTTTTAAGAAAATAATTTAATTGTATTATTATTATTTATTTAAAAATTAATTTCTAATTTTTAAGTTTTAATATTTAATATTTAATGGGATGAGCTTTTATATTTTTTATGTTTTGTATAATTTGAATTGTTAC
This sequence comes from Vesta saturnalis, assembly GCA_036346205.1. Lineage (NCBI taxonomy): Eukaryota > Metazoa > Arthropoda > Insecta > Coleoptera > Lampyridae > Vesta > Vesta saturnalis. The sequence goes on from JARFJB010002235.1 coordinate 351,897, forward strand.
TCATAATAATAATTTAATAACCATTTAATTATTGATTTATATTTAATTTTGAATCTTTTATTAAAAATTAATTTTACATTTTCTATTATTAGTTATAATGATTAAATTAGTAAATTTGTTTGTAAAAATAAATATTTTTTTTAGTTTGTAAAAAGGAATTCGACAAACTAGTTTTCTGCCTGTTTAATAAAAACATGTTTTTTTGAAAATAATTTAGGGTCTAATTGAAAGCTGGAATGAATGATTGAGCAAGAAAATAACTGTCTCTTTATAAATTATTTTTGAATTTAATTTTTAAGTTAAAAGGCTTAAATGTTTTTAAAAGACGAGAAGACCCTGTAGAGTTTTATTTATCATAATTAATTTAGAATTAAATTTTTATTCATAAATTTGGTTGGGGGGATAAGAAGATTAAATAAACTCTTTTAACTAAAATCTGATTTATGAATTTTGAATCTTAAATTTAAATTAAATTACCTTAGGGATAATAGCGTAATTTTTCTTTAAAGTTCTTATTAAAAGAGAAGTTTGCGACCTCGATGTTGGATAAAAATTAATTTTTGGTGTAGAAGCTAGAATATTAAATTCGACTTTTATTTGAGCGAAAGGTTTTAGGTTATATTCAGATTCGTAAGGGTCCTAATAAAATAGGTTTTACTGGAATTGTTCAGCTTTTTAGTGATGCAATTAAGTTGTTTTTGCTAAAGAGCAAATTAGTCCTTTAATATCCGATTATATTTCTTATTATTTTTCTCCGGTATTGAATTTATTTTTTTCATTAATTTTGTGGTTATGTTTATCTGTTATTAGTTCCTTTTTACATCTTTCTTTTAGTTTTCTATTTTTGTTTGCGTTTCAAGTTTAACAGTTTATACGATTATAATTGCAGGTTGATCTTCAATTGTAATTATTCAATGTTAGGTGGAATACGTTGTGTGGCTCAAATTATTTCTTATAAATTTCAATTTTGCTTTTTTTTAGAATTTTTGAATTGTGTTTTTATCAATCAAATATTTTTATTTATTTCTTTTCCTTTATGTTTAATTTCATTTTTTCTAGATTAGCAGAAACTAATCGTGCTCCTTTTGATTTTGCTGAAGGTGAATCAGAACTGATTTCTGGTTTTAATATTGAATATGGAAGCGGAAGATTTGATTTACTTTTTATGGTTTTTATTTTTTTCAGAAGATTATTTCTTAATTATTTATTTGTTTTATTTATTACTTTTATATTTATTTCAACTCGTGGAACTGTATCTCATTTTCGATATGATAAAACTTATATATTTAGCTTGAAAAAGGTTTTTACTTATTTCTTTGAATTTTTTAATATTTCATTTAATAATAGAGCTTGTAAGCTCTTTATTATTTTCAAAATATATACTTAAACAAGTTCATTAACTTGTTGTTAAATATAATTTTATCTCATAATTTTGCTATTAAGTATACAATTGGAAAGAATAAAAAATATAATATAGTTAAAATTTTTCCTGTTAAAATAAATGTGTCTTCAACTGGTTTAGGTCCAATTCATCTTAATATTAAAATGATTACTAAAAATGATCAAATTACTTACTAAAGCCTTTTTCGACTAGGTATGATGATGGAAAAGCGATAAGGTATTTTTCAGCAATGTCACACAATGCAGGATACTGTTTTTCAATGTTGCGCTGCAACCAGAACTTCTGATAGCCGTGGTTGAACTTCTGCTTAAAGTCGTCTCTGAACGGTGTTATTGCTCAAATGAATTCTCTTTATAATATCATGTGCGGGCAATACATTGTTGAGCACCTTGGCAATGGCTGGTAAAATAAGCTGCTCTCCAATTGTGTGGGGTTTCCCCGACTTCGCTATTAGTAAAGATACATTATAGGACGCTCGTAAACCATCAACGTCTTGCATAGATGATGACGCAAACATCGATCTTATGCATGGCCTTTTCTCTAGTTTTTCTTTAAGTGCTTGAAAGAATGACAAGGGCTTACTTTTTTTGTCTGCATGTACTCTTGATAAGTGGTCCTCCATTTTTGAAGGCTTCATGGCATCGTTACTGAATACTTTTTCACATATGAGACACATCGGCAAGTGTTGATTTGATAGAGATATAATAAATCCAAACTTCAAGTAGTCCAAACTGTATTGTCTGCATTTTTTTCGTGTCTGCCATCATAAAACTCGCAGTAAAAATGCAAATAAAAAAGGTGTTTGAGAAACTACATAAAAAAACCAACAATAAAACTGTTAAATTTGCACACGAGCTTATTTTTATCACACCTAGGTACTGAATGTTTTTTAGGTATGCTCGCGAACGTACTCATTGATAAACTTGGATAGTATAGAAAATTTGTATTAGGTACCACAATCAGCGTAAAAAACGAAAACAAAGAAAATTGAACATTTATAATTTTAGGTAACAACTTTTTCTAAAGTAATTTTAGTACTTACCCTGTTACTTTTTCATAAACTGCAGAAATATAGGGTTAAGCTATTAACGCGCGTAGGTAACTAAGCACATTGTAAATTCTTTTTCAATCACTTTATTTTGATTCACTTTATTTAACTATGTAATCACTCTGTAATCTCTCGAAATAAATTGGTAGATGAGTGTATTATCATTCAAGCTCCAACGAATTTCAAAACGCAAATGAACTTTCAACCTAAGTGCAAGCTTGTTATATAGTAAAATATCAGCAGCATGCTTGGACTTGAACTTGATCGTGATTTCGTTCGTGTTAAATTGCGTACATGCGTCAAATTTTAAAAGTACAACAGTGATACTTCTTACTAAAATATTAGGCATTCTTATAACAAGTTGTTACACGTAACACAACTCATACAGTATCTTGAAAGTTTCAAATAAGAACTTGTGTTAATTAATAGGGGTCGATTTTTAGACCTCGTCGACCCCCAAAATCAGTTTTCGTTTATGCCGACTCCTGGGAAACCGATTTCGACCCCAAGGGGTCGATATCGACCACTTTGGGAATCCCTGGACTAGAGTAAATATAGGATTAGCTGGAATGAAATTCTCTGGATCTCTAAGCATATATGGTTTAGATAAAATAAATAAGGAAAATATTATTATTGTAATTATAACACTTATTAAATCTTTGACTGAAAAATATGGGTATAATGGGCTTTTATCAATATTTCTGTTTGATCCTAAGGCGTTATTTGATCCAGTTTGATGTAAAAATAATAAATAAATTATAACTATTGCTCAAACTACAAGAGGTAAAATGAAATGTAAAGAGAAGAATCGTGTTAATGTGGCATATGATTATATATATATATATATATATATATATATATATATATATATATATATATATATATATATACAGTTTCTAAATTCATGCGACAAAATTCAGGAGGTGATTGCTCGCATGAAAGTAGTCTTTCTATAACAAAATTTACTCAGTCCAACTTTCCGAGATATCACCCTTAAAGGTGGTGACTAAATTGAGTTTGTTTCTAAAATTTCAGTAGTAGAAACTTAATTCAATTGTAGTCGCAAAGGACTAAGCACAGTATTTTTCAATATTCTGTTACATTATACAGTGAAATTAGCAACTTAATTTATTTCATATCAAAACTGTTTTTCGAGATGAAGTTTTATGAAATAAAATTATAACTTAAAATCTTTGTTATTTAAAAAAATTTTTATTATTAAATTATTTTACCAAAACCAATAGCTGCAGAGAAAAAAATAAACACCATAATTTATAATTTTTGTATTAAATTGAGTGGAAAACAGTAAAGATGTAAAATGTAATACGATTCTTAATAAATGCTGGAAATGACCAGCTCTACATCGTTTCTAGTTACAAAGTTTTAGAATATCTTTATTTAGAATATGTTTATTTTTGTATCTGCAGCTATTGGTTTTGGGAAAAAAATTTAAGAATAAAATATTTTTTAAATAACAAAGATTTTAAGTTATAATTTATATTTCATAAAACTTCATCCCGAAAAAAGTTTTGATATGAAATAAAGTAAGTTGTAATTTCACCCTATAATGTAACAGGAATATTGAAAAATACCTGTTAGTCTGACTCACAAAATTACAGAATTTCAAGTTTCTACTTCACTGAAATTTTAGAAACAAAATAAAACCCAATTTTAGTCCACCTTTAAGGGTATATCTGGAAAGGGTGGCTGAGTAAATTTTGTATAGGAAAGACCCATCTTACTTTCATGCGAGCAATCACCCTGAATTTTGTCATGAATTTAGAAAACCCTATATATATATATATATATATATATATATATATATATATATATATATATATATATTATATATATATATATATATATATATATATATATATATATATATATATATATATATATATATATATATATATATATATATATATCGTAGAAATATCACCTTTCATTCGCTTCAAAAATGTCAACAAATAATCAAATTTATTTACCCAGTTTTACTTAGAACAATATATAAAAGAAATATATACTTACCAATTACTGTTTCTTTTTTCTTTTTTGGTTTAATGTAATCACATGTAAGAATAACACACCCGTACACTCCGAGAACATTTCAAGAACTGATTTAATTTCGTTGAAAAGGTACAGTAAATAAAAACAGGTGCCACAGTTTCGATAACCTGTATAGTGTTTGAATAAAAGACAATGACGTATATCGTCGGTGATGTTACAATACCTGCTAAGTGACTTTTTTTTTGAAATATTGGTATTTACATATCTGATATCTGTGTTTTAATAAAGACTGAATAATGTTTAACTAAAATTGTTTATTATCCTGCACACTTTCACACAACTTGTTAAAAATTTTACGTCAACGGGTCATTACTTTACGATGATGTTCAAACGTTTATACACTTCCATCTTTCTTTTGCCCACCTTAACCTGCAGATCCGTACTCCCACAGACTTTATCAAGTATCCTCAGCATTGTTTCTAGTTCCTTCGCTTTTTACTAAGGAAACCTGTATCATCAGCACACACCTCATACACTTACGTCACTAGCAATTAAATCATTTGCATCAGCATATGCATGTCTAACATATTTATCCATGAATACATGAACAGGCATGGTGACACCATGCAATCTTTTGTAACCCTTTGCTCTACTTACAAATACTTCAGCAAAATTTCTGGTCCCCCAATTATCTCCCCTTTTACCGAGAATGAATTTACAATTAAGGATAGTTTTTCTTTTTCCAAAGAAATTGTGTCACTTTTTGATTTAAGACATATTTTCATGGTTAGTTTTGACGTGGAAAGCTTATGTGTGCGAAAATTTGGTTAACAAATGGGACTTTTCTTAAATATTATGTTCTGCGAAAAATTCTTTCTGCAGATGACTTTTGCTTGACCTAAGACTTATTTAACACGAATCAGATCAATGTTGACATGCACACTGTACAGGGTAGAACATAAAACACATATCTTGCTTAAGAGTAAAATACCTTTATTTCAATAGATAGAAAAAAATTGTATTGAGAAAAGTTGTTTGAAATTCCATTTTATACTAAAAATTTTGAACATTTTATTTATTTTTGTTGAAATAAAAAATCAACAGAAACACACATAGTTATAACATATTGAATTTCGGTAACTTCAACTAAACTTAAATTATTCTACTACCCTCCGTCTCATATTTGTTCGAACATTTCTCAGCATTTCAGGTGCAACGGATTGACAGGCTTCTCTTATCCTTTGCTTCAGTTCATTGCCATATATATATATATATATATATATATATATATATATATATTTAAAGTTGAAATGGCAAATTCAATCAACAAAGACATTCAACGTATTCTCGAATGGGGAAGCAATTATCAAGTTAAATTTAATGCTAACAAAACTCAGTGTTGCCTGATGTCTCCCAAAAAAGACCGATCATTTCCTGTTGTAAGTATGAATGGCTCAGTTCTTAAGTTTTCAGACTCTATTACTCTGTTGGGTATGACTGTATCTTCAAATCTCTCATGTGTTGACCATCTTCTGTCAGCTACTAAAACAGCTGCTCATAAATTGTACAGATCTAAGCAGTACTTTACCTCTCGACAACTCCTTCTGCTGTATAAGGCCCAAATTCGGCCTCATCTGGAATATAATTCTCACCTCTGGGTTAGTGCTCCCCAATACGCTCTCGATATCGTTGATCGTATTCAAAAGAGAGCGATTAGGCTTATAAATGACCCGTCCTTAACTTCTCACATACAGTCCCTTGAGCATAGAAGGATGGTTTCAGTTCTTTCTTTGTATTATCGCTATTACAACGGCTATTGTGCTGCTGAATTATATTCTTTGATACCATCTCGGGCTATCTTTACGAGAAACACTCGGTTCGCCCATTCACATCATCAGTATGCAGTACAAATCTCCACTTGTCATACCAAACGGGCGCAATCCACATTTTTCTACACGGCTTCTAAACTCTGGAATGATCTCCCTAGTTCCTGTTTTCCTCTCACTTATGATATGAGAAAATTTAAGGTAGCTGTTCATAGGCATCTATTGGCAATTCATTATCTCTCTATCCATCCTCCCAAGTGTTCCTGAGTGCTTTAGCACGATAGGCCTAATTAGCCTGTTCAGGTCCACAATCATTATATATATATATATATATATATATATATATATATATTATATTTATATATATATATATATATATATATATATATATATATATATATTGACTATTTTTAATAATAAACTATTATAATTATAAAAACAAATAAATTTATTAATTAACCCTACATTTAAAATCTAAAAACTGTAAAATTACCAAAAGAAATATATGTAGTAGCAAAAAAACGCATACTCCTCCCCGTATTTTAGCATCTAACTCAAACAACTTTCATAATTAAAGATTCAAATTATTGTTTCTCGTAATTCTATATGTAACATTAAAACCATTTTCTTTATTGAAACAATTATCAACTAGCAGAAGAAATTTCAAACTGTTCAATTTAGAACTTCCTAATTTTATTAAATAACAATAATAAAATTATATGAAAACCAATTCAATTTAACTTTTTAATTAATATTCCCCAATATTAATAATTAATGTAACATTAATTAAATTTTTATTTAAGTATTTACCCCTCAATATTTATTAACAAAAATTGTTAAATAAATACTGAATTAATACAATTAATGTTTAATAAAATTAAACACTTGCCTAATATAATAAAAAAATATAATAAAAAATGTAAAATTTTACCTTCATTACAAATAATAGAATCAAAGTAATCCTGTGGAAATCAAAAATCTATGTACATTTTATACTAATTTATAAAAAGATAAGCTAAATTAAGCTTTTGGGTTCACACCACAAATACAAAGATCTCTTTGCTTTTTAATAAAAAAATTCTATAAAATTTTATTTTTATCAATTATAATTATTAGAACCTTAATTTCAAATTCATCATATTCATGAGTATGAGTAGGATTAGAAGTTAATGTTCTATCTATCTACTATCAATTATTATATTCATATAAATTCATCACTAACCCTAATTATTATAAATTCCAGGTTTCTTATAAAAATAGGAATAACCCCGTTCCATTTTTGATTTACAGAAGTTTCATAAGGATTAGATTAGATGTTATATTAATATTAACATGACAGAAAATTGCCCCTATAGCCTTGTTCCATAATTGTAAGAGGATTAACAGCATTTAATCAAATTAGAATACGAAAAATTATAGCCTATTCATCAATTAATCATATAGGATGAATAATTGCCGCAATAACTTACCTTCAAACAACATGAATAATTTATTTTTCAATATATTCAATATTAAAAATCAACGTAATTTATACCCGCTATTGTTGCGTCCATACATTGTGTTTGGCCATAACATTCTGCGTCCCGTTACTTTTTACGTCCATATATGGACGCAGAAAGTTTTCCTTCACTAACCGATTTATCTTGCGTTCAAAAAGATGCGCGCAAAATTTTACCCGGACGTCATAAGGTCGGTAGAACGAAGTTTAGTAGATATTATAGTTCAGAAAATTTTCTGTAGATGCGCTGGGATCGTTGGCGTATATTCTTCGCGCCATTTAAATATGTAAACAAGAATATATCGTACCGATGATGTTGCTTGCTTTCAATGTCAACTGCAGGTGGCAAAACCGTGGAGGCAGAAAAACCGAATGGATGAAATTTATATACATTACAGTTGAAAGGCCAATTTTATGTTAAATATTGAGTTAACTCGTCTACACGCAGCAACACTGTTGACACAGAAAAATACATTGTATGAAACTTATGAAAATTATTGTTAAAGGTCCTATTTTATTTTAAATATTAAATCATCTCGTCCATGACGCAGTATTTAATATTTCTCACATTTATTTTTATGTTACTTCTTATTTTCTAACTTAAAATTAACTAAGCCTGTACAGGGGATTTAACAGAATAGAATTAAAACTTTATTGGTACCCTGCGCGTTATCCTGTAACATTAGTGGCGGTTTACAACTTCCGTTATCTCAGCTTATTAACGCAAGTCCTACGAAAAACATGCAAGACATCAAAAATTGGCACAAAATTAATTTGCACCTTGAGATGGTATGAACATGTATCTAACTAACAAAAAGGTTATTTGCGAAATACTGCAAATTTCAATTTCGGACGAATTGCATTTTTCGCTTATTGCCTCGAAACCATTGGTCTTGTGTTAGAGAAAAAATGCAAGATATCTTTTTAACACAGAATACCTACATTGGAATCAAGCATCGACGAATCACATTTCTCATTCAAAAAATCACATTTTCTAGCATTGTCTTGCTTATTTGCACAAAACGGTCGTCGCAGGAAAAAATCGGATTACTAAAAATTAAATTTTGTATTAAGATAACGCTACGAAAAATTATGCTTGAAAAGCTAACAGTTTCATTATACACAAAAAACTTTTTACGTAAAAAAAGTTAGCAAAGATTGCGTTATAGGAATTCTTTTAAAAACACTATTTGGGAAAATGGTGTATTTATTTACTAAATCGGCTTTTAGGCAGATACTCTGTCCTTCATCAGGTGTAATAAGAAAGTGAGAAATGTTGACAAGGAAACATCAAATGGCAAATATTAAGGTAACTAAAAAACTAAATCATTGTTCCACTTCTCGAAAATGGACATCCAGGTATCGGACAATTCATATCCATTATCTTTATTAAAGTTGCTAGGCTGTTTCAGAATTTCAATAGCGTCTCGAATCTTCCTTGTTCCTATCATAAGCCAGAATTCTTGTTTTCAAATTTTATATTGTAAAGTGTTTCAGCAATTGCTGATTTAGTGGGGTGAAGTAAACGTAAGTGCCTTTTGTGTTCTATTAACCTGGTGTTAATGCATCTTCCAGTTTTTCCGATGTAGACATTACCACTATGGTATGGTACTTCGTAAAAACCACATATATGTAATGGTATTTAGTCTTTAGCAGAATTCCCAAGATTTTTAACTTTTAATTCAGCTTTTCTAAGCTATTTTTGTATTATGGCAAACTTATTTGAAGTTGTAGATTTATCATCCGTAGGTGTCGTTTGTCATGGTTGAGATGACTTGTTAATTTGTTGTTTGTTGAAGCCATTATTTATGAAGATCTTTTCAAGATGGTATAATTATTGTTGTAGCTTATCTGGATGACTAATCTTTTGGCACAGTTGTACAAAGTTGGTATCATACTAAACTTCTGTGATGGATAATGGTGTGAGGAAGCATTAATGTAATGACTTGTATGAGCTGGTTTACGATATACAGAATGTGTTAGGCTCCCTTCTAGTTTTCTTTCAATTAGGACCTCAGGGGATGAAAGACAACCAACTTTTTCTTTTTCTATTTTAAATTTAGTGTTTGTATGTTGGTTGTTAAGTGGTTTAAGAATACCATTAATTCTTCTTCTCCAGAGGGCCAGATAACAAAAATATCGTCAACATATCTAAGCCAAAGTTTTGGTTTCTTAGAAGCATTATTTAGACTCTCTTCTTCGAAGTATTCCATAAAACAGTTTTCCATTGATGGAGAAATAGGAGATCGTATAACTACTGCGTCTAGCTGTTGATAATATTCGCCAATAAATAAAAAGAATGATGTAGTTAGACAATATTTAAATAATGTCATCTCGTTGTGGTTGAAATGTACTAATAGTTGAAAGGTGTCATTATTGGTACCTTTGTGAACAAGTCAATACTAATTAACAAATCATCTGCGGTTAATGTTCATTTGCCAATTAATTCAATAAAATGATCTGAATTCTTTATAAAGGAACTGCTCGAAACCAAGGTTGAAGTAGAGTTTAGAGGTAATGCGTAGATGGTTGAATTTATGGAGCTCACAATTTGTCGAAGTGGAGAATTCGGTTTATGTATTTTTGACAATCCATACAATCTTGGTATTATAGGAACTTGTGGTGCTGGTTTCTTAATCATTTCAGCTCGCAAGATCCATTCCTTTAACAGTATCGTAGTTAATAATTGGAAAAACATTTCGGAACATGGTGTATATATTTATTAAATCGCAAGCTTTTAGACACATACTCCGTTCTTTGTCAGGCGCAATATGAAAATGAGAAATGTTGACAAGGTAACATCAAGTGACGAAAATTAACAAAGTAACTAGAGAATTCAAGATACATCACTGTTGTAAGTTTCAGTTCTCGAAAATAGACATCCATGTATCGGACAGTTCATATCCATTACCTCTGTTCAAGTTTTAGAATTTCAATAGCTTATCGAATCTTCCTTGATATCAATTCCTATTGTTAGCCAGAATTCATGTGTTTTCAAATTTTATATTGTGCAGTGTTAAATAAATCTGAGTTTTAAACTATTTTTTTTCTTTGTATTCAAAAAACTTTTCTATCCTTAACGATGTGTTTATTCAAGCAATGTTTTATTTGCAATAAAAATATATTTAATAAAATTGTACTTTCATTCGCAGTCGTATTTATGTGTATTCAATTATTACAGACTGAAAATTTTGAAAAGTGTATTTTTTGTACAAGTAAATCAAATAAATTCTCAAATGTGTTTTTGTAATACTTTCAATAAAAAAGTTATAACGTAACGTTTTAAGTCAGTAATTTGTAGTTGAAATGGCATAACTGGTGCCCGCTAATACGGTAAATTCGAATTTACTCTCCAGGTGACGTCATGCGCACCGCGGACTGATTTGCGGCTGCCAAGGATCTTATGTTCTGTTTATTGTATCATGATAGCATAGTACTATTAGCAACGTTGCCGACGCAAAAAAATCGTAACGATGAAGGTTATGTGTATATTTTGGACGCAGAATGTTTATATCAATGAAGTAACATACTTGGACATAGTAACTATGTGCGTATGAAATGACCCAGAATGGACACAATAGTGAACGTAGAAATTAAAAAATTTAATTTCCTTATATTAAATTTTAAAACACATAAAGTGTGACCTTTAGTTTCCCTTACCACCTCAGAAACAAATATTTTAATATACTCTACTTTTTCTGATGGACATAATAACGTCTTAGCTCTGAAAGGACGCAAAACAATAATATATATATATATATATATATATATATATATATATATATATATATATATATATATATATATATATATATATATATATATATAGTGGTTCACCTCTCCAGGGAATGTAATCGACACTTGGTGTAGATTACGTATGTTTCATAAAATAAATTTGTAAATATTTAACTAATCACAAATAGACTTGTAAATAAAGCTTCCTTATAAGAAGATATAGAGCTACGTACAGTTATATGCAGTTACATACCGTTATATGCAGTTATATACAGTACAATGCGTTTACACACGGTTGTATCACGTGTATAAGGTTATACGCTGTTATATATTAATTTGTATGCTGTTACGGTCGCAAATGGAACTAACACGGGAATAACAGGTAAGTGATGGGGCTCCGGTAGTTTAGTGGTTAGGGGTGGGTGTGTGACTAAATTTTGCGTTTAAGATGGCTTGTCATACGAGGGACACAATAGGGGGTTTGTCATAAATCGATAGGGCGCTAAGGGGTTTATACATGTCAATCCAGGGTCGTAGTACCTAATCACCTAAGGTTCACAGCTAGTCCCAAACGCCCAAAAAACTTACCCTTATATCGCAATCCAGGTGGATTCGTGAATCACCGTTTATCCCTATAAACGTATGGAAATGTATTGTAATTAAAAATAACTTCAATCTAATAATGGCAAACAAACCGAACAACCCGACAAAACTCATTATAATATGTGTCTACTTAAAATTTGAAAAGCAAAACCAACATGTCCTGAACCAATTTCTATCCAACGAGTGAACCAACACCAATAAGTATTTTACGTAATTTCATTAAGATTTTTACACAACGTGACCATACCGAGATGCTTAGAACGTCTTCACAAAGAAAACTAACCGTTTTAATAGACATTGTACACCACCGTTACAGTATGTGCACTGTGAGCACCAGTAAGGTACATCGTACGTGTCATTGCGTAGGTTGGCTATATGCGCGAGAAGTAGCATGCTCAAATGCTACGAAACATTTATAGCGTACCAATACAGTACCTAAGAGCTAGTTTTGGTGAATAATAGTGCCTCTTCACTACGATACCGGGCAATTAAAGTTATAGGAGAAGGGCGTATAAGTTGACGATGTTAACAGAAAAACAAATCTTCTGCTAGAGTGAACATTTATTTTTTAATATGTTTATTTATATGAAATGATAAACATTTAACACATGCAAATACAACATAGTATTAAAAAAACTATATGACTTCGTTTACAAGAAAATCATTTGGCCTTGAGAAATTCGTCAAGTAGGAATATATCCCGGTAAGTTGAAATATATCAGCATAAGTCACATATAAATCCTTGTACACGTGGATATTCGGTACAAGATTCGTGGCACCATCTCAAGCAATGCGAGCGCTGAATCCAGTCTTCTGTTGATGGAGCTTCACAACTTTCATCGCAAGCTTGGGTATATTTTTTTAGGTAATTTTTTATTTTTTTTCTGTTGATTTTTATCACGTTTTGTCGCCTTTCATTTTCTAACTTCTCTTCCAACTGTCGTTTCATTGGTGTACTGGTGATAATTGCAGTCATTTTTCTGTACATACAGATCTTGAGACACTACTTATTTTTTTCTTTATTGTCAGTTTAAGTGTTTCAATATTCTCAAATGAAACGCGGTTTTGAATTCTGATTAGACCAGGAATGGTGGCAACATTTTCAGATGAACTTATGGTTTTGACTTGTATTTGGTTGAAAAAATGTTTTCTTCACCTTTGATATGTCCAATGTAGCGGTTGGATGACATGGTTCTTTTTTATTTGGCGTTATGTAATCTCTTAAAAGCGTCTCTTGCTGTAGTAAAAGAAGACAAGAAATTTTAGTGACTTTTTTACGAAGTGAAATAAGAGCAGTTCATCATCCGTTGAATCATCCATTAACTCTATATCTGCTTGTCCAATTTTGTGTTTTGTTTTTTCATTTAGAATAGATCTCTCCAAATTATTTTCTTTCAGGTAATTTTCCCTTTCCGTTGTTTCACCTGCGACATAATCTTCATCGCCAAAAATTAAGGGGTCAAATGGTTCAATCCCGCACTTCCTGAAATCGTTAAATGTTGCTGCTTTTAAATATAAGTTATTGGAAATTCTGCAGATATTTTTATCAGTAATTTTTCGATCATGGTTACGGCCAACAAATCAATCGCAATCCACAGAAAAGGAAATGTTTAATGTGTCATATGTGGCGGAACTCTACTATTTCATTTTGTCGACAATAGTTTATTCCTTGCAAGGAAATGTAAAACGAATGATGGTGTCAAGCGAATTGTGGGGTAGGTATAATTTTTAAAATGCTTCAGATATTTTAAAAATATCTCCGTACATATCCAATCTTTTTGTGGGCACTTCCTCTGTAGCCCGGTGGCGTTTAGCCACTACCTTCCATTGTGCAACGCATTCTCCAATAGCGTTGTATCGTGGTAGGCATTGTCAAAGTAAAACGCGCATAAACACAGAACAAACCCTACCACGCATTACGCATTCCAACCTTAAATCAAAGTAGTAAATACCGCATTTTGTGTTTAATAGTGCTCGAGTTAGTCAATGACAATGGAATATAAGGAACTATTACGTACTTTAAGTTGTTCCAGAGACATTGAAATTTTAAAATTTACATAAAACCACAATAACAGTGAATTTTTTTCTGCTAATTTACAATGTAGTATTGCGGGCGAGATATCAAAATTGTCATGTCAGCAATGGATGGCATCGTTTAGTGAAACGACCCATACAAGTTATATTATTTGTGATTCCTGCCCGAATCCACAGAAATACGTCTATCGCGTAACATATAATTGTAAACACAGAAGTTTTGTATAGAAAAAAATAAATAAAAAGAGGCTGTACGCGACTGTGATAAACACAATAAAGAACGATCCTTTACTGAAGTGGTGACTTAATATTGTTATTACGGTAATTTTTTTATAATATGCCGTTTTGAACTGATTTTTTTTATTTATACGCGTGTATGCGCGTTATGTTCTAGGGAAAAGGAGACTCTTCGGAAATTTAATAGCTGTTCAAGCGTAAGAAGTTTCACGTCAAAGACGCGAACATAGTTACCACAAGAGGGGACTTTCAGAATGTACCAATTTCCGATACATTTCAAATAAACTTACATATTTAAAGTTTACTAAAAAAAATGACGGTTTATGTATAACTGAAATTGCAAGAAATGTTTACCTCGTGACATCGCAATCTGGCAAACAACTATTGTGTACAGTAGACACTGATATTGCTATGTATGAGTGCCCATTTGGCCAAGGAGGTCGCTTCTGCAAACATTTATGTGCAGTTCAAGAAAAATGTGTAATTCAGATACACGGCTCCCTCATTAACAACCGAAGATAAAAAAGATTTAGCTAAACTAGCTTTAGCTGAGAATACCCCTGCAGAGTTCCTTAAAGACAAGGATGACATTCCTAATGAATATGTTTTAGCCAAAATTGCAACTCCAGTACAGGTGGAATGTTTTTCACCACCATCTAGGCCAGGTTTGCATTCAGATGCAACAAGAATTCAAGCTTATACATTACACATTATACTAATGTGTATGAGCTTAAATCAACATAGTTTTTATTTTCAAATTTTCTTTACGTTTATTATTACAGCGCTGTATCGTGGTAGAATTTGTCCGTGAAGTAACGCTCAAAAATACTAGATACTGTATAATACGCTCCAGCGTAAAGCATTGTATCGTGGTAGGGTTTGTTCTACGTTTATGCGCGTTTTACTTTGACAGTGCCTACCACGATACAACGCGATCCATCAAGGGAGTGTGATGCAGAATGGCAGGTAGTGGATATACGCTTCAGGGGAGTACGTTGCACGACGGTAGGTATTGGCTATACGCAACCCAGTGGTGCCTCAAAATTAAATTCGTCCTTCATTCATATTCCTCTGAATATTGCAAGATTGTTTATTGACTCGAACGCTGCAATCAAATCGACTTCACTCAGTGATCGTCTGTTGGACCTCATAGTATATTTTGTGGCATTCTGTGGAAGAAAATTAATTAGGTTATGTTTAAAGCCGACAAATGTATTTCTACGATAAACATTGTAAGGATATGCGATTAAATACACTTATTACTAGTATTTTAGCACAAATGTCAACATACGTCCAACAAATCGTTAAACACCTTGTCCAAAACAAAAGATATGTTATAACCAGTGCCCGCATTTCTGAGCAAAATGCACATTTTCTTATATACCTTTAAAAGTAAGCAGACATGTTACACCTTGTAAGCATTAATTTGATAGCGCTTATAAATGCTTATTTATTATTTTTCTTTTACTCCGTGGGATAGTGCAAGTGCGGGTTTATGATGTTATTTTTAAGTTTTGAATAAATATAAACATCTTCCCACGCTTAGGACTGTAACCCCCTTATTAAGCTCTTCTTTTGTCATGCCAGTAATTAGTGAGGAACATTGTGAAGCCATGTCATAAATCATACCTAAGATCAATAAATAACAAAAGGGATGTCTTGTTCGTTAACCTCCTGCACTCACAGCAGAGAAATTCAGGAAATGCTGACAAAATACGATTCTTACACAGTTTACAAACATGATTCATATTTCTGTACCTACGTGTAAATACCCTTTAATCAGTGTACAAATCCTAAAATTCTATACGTATACTTCCACACCCATGGCTAAAAATTTTACATACTTGGGTAATAAGTAGAAGATTTGGTGCCCTTTGCTCAGTTGTAGATTAAGATGGACCAGGTTCTTAAAATTATCGATTTGCCTTATTAACCATAAAATATTTACATGTACCTAGATATGTTTGCTTTAAAATCGGGGTTTCTTCTTCCTGAAAATAATTATTAAATACTCGGACGCCAACTTGTTTTAAAATATGGAATAAACAAGTAAACCATTACACAATAAATTTAAAAGAAAAGTTCTACTACAACAAGTTTTATTAACACAACCTATAACTAATTATAAACTGAGATATTTTAAAACTAGTGTTAGTAACGTTAAAAACTATGAATAATTATTAATGTTGTGGGTAATTAATGGAGTCAGAATACCTTATTATTGGACACACTGTAGATAACGAAATGGATGCATATGCTGAATCAGCGTTTAAAAAATTGATGCGTAATATTATTTTTGGTTGAAATAAATCTGGATTTGTATGCTTTGTAATTCCCAAATGGATAAATTCTTGGTTAATCGTTCTAATACCGTAAATTGGATTAACAGTAAAATAATTAGTTGCGTAGATGTGTATAACGTGTGAGAAATATCAGTAAAGATGAAATTAAAGTAAATATTAAAATATAAAAAGTGCCTGAAAAAAGCAAACGTCTCAAACTTTATAATAGTTTTTTTTACAACTTAACATACAATTATATGCCACTTTTTTTTTAAATTTAACACTTTCTTAACTCAATCAAAACGACGTTAAGGTCTTTGCGCATGAATGTCTGAAAATCGAACCATATGAGTACGAGCTCTGATTAAATGCATCTTTTTATGCAACTAGGTATGCAACACACGCTGCACGAAATGCACGTTAAGTTGCCTAAAACATAAATTTTATTACAAACGTAAAAAGTTTGTTATATACTTACTATTTTCAGTATAGATGCAAGTAGCGCATTTACATCTTCGTTAAAAATTCTCATTCTTCTTTGTTGGGCAAATATGTAGAAGAGTTCGGCAGTAATATTTCATCCAAGACGGCAAAATCTTGTTTTTAGTGTGTGAAAGGAGTGTTTCTGCGAAGAAAAAATATGACGTTGTGCAATATATCACATATCATAAAGAGAGGGTTAAGAATAAATCCAAGTTAAGTCAGAAATTAATTACAGACAGTGTAGCTGAACAATCGAGTTCAAGCGATCCATTTTTTAAAAACTTGTGTTTAGCATTAGTAAGTTGTGGCATTTCGCTGTGGAAATTGAATCTAAGGGGCTTAGGCAATTTTTGGAGAAGTACACAAATAAAACGGTGTCTGACGAATCTACATTGCGCAAAAGGTATTTGCAACAGTGCTTTCACGATGTAATTTGTGAGATTCGAGATCAACTGAAACACGATAATATTTGGAATTCAATTGATGAAAAAGCTTAAAAGTGCTTTACCCTAAATTAGTTTACGTGACATGTCTTGTCCATGGCTTGCATCTGGTTGCGAAAACAATTAGGAGTCAGTATAAAGATGTTGATCTTCTTGTTTCATGTGTTAATAAAGTGTTTATAAAATCACCAATTCGAATTCAAAAATTTCATGAACTGGCTCCAAACATATCTTTACCACCTCAACCCGTTTTAACTCGATGGGGATCATGGTTGCAAGCTGTGTCTTACTACGCGGACCATTTCAGCGAAGTCGGAACAGTATTGAATGCCTTAAATGCAGAAGACGCCACCAACATTGGAATAGCGCAAGAATGCTTTGTTAAAATGGGTATTCGGGAAAGATACAGTAAATTTATACCCGCTTTTCTAACTATAACGCAATTAGAAGCACGAAATAATTCTTTGCAACATTCGCTTTCTTTAATCGAAGACATTTCAACATGTTTACCAAAGGAAACGCATGGTGTAGCCAAGATTGCATTTGAGAAACTCGGCAACGTATTATTGGAAAATTCCGAGTACAAAATACTGAACCAAATTTCCAAAAAACTATCTGGTGACAGCATCGTGCTTGAAGAGGAATACACCAACGAAGAGCTGTGGTGCTTTTAACATGTACCTGTGACGTTATGTGACGTTGAAAGAACATTTTCGATGTACAAAACCTTTTCTACACATCGGCGAAGAAGTTTCACACAGGAAAATCTTCGAATGACCTTTCTTGTATATTGGAATAAAGTAATAAATTAAATTAATAAATAATACTTCGGTAAGCTTGAATAAAATTGTATATTATGCTTATTTTGGTACTTATTGTTTGTATTTTACGTGCTTATTTGCTTACTTGTTTCTCTGTCTACAATTCCGGGCACTAGTTATAACAGTTCTGCGAGACACGCCAATTTGCACTACGTTCGAAAATGATTCCGCGGAGTCAGTAGGTGGTATTCCTAACTTTACTATCCGACTGTTGGCCAGATGACCGCACTAAACAGAAGATTTCTACCATTAGGTTTGTTATTAATCCATGAATTGTGAGAATTATCAAAACCTATTCACTTTACACAAAATCTTTATAATTCATTTACACTTTAAGTTTGAATAGCTACTGCAAAATGAAAGCGGTTACTTATTACACCAGATATAAATTTTTAATTGCATCCAAAATTAGTTTACCATTCTTATGTTTGAAAGCCTACGCGTATTTAGAAAACACTTTAATTACCTCTAAAATATGTGGAAATCCTGTTGTTACAAGTGAATGTGGCAAGAACTTAGGTTAACGTGATGATGCTAACGGCTTCCCTAATCCATCTTTTCAAACATAAATGCGATGTTATTCGCATTACATTTCAATTCTGTCTATTGAAAAATACTAGGTACAGAGTACGGTAGCAATACATAAGGGCAGTAGAACTCATGACTGGATCCAGACCACTGAAGTTGTTATGATCGCCAAAACCTTTTCTTCGGGAACTTTTTCTCTAGCGTTGCTCAAAAAGAAATGCTCCTTACTTTTTATAAAATACTTAGCTTTTCAGCCGTCAATTTTAAACGTTTCAAGAGCAAGCCTTCCACGGTGTTTTATTAATGGATAAATTATGGCAGTTTTCTTCTACGTATACTTTCCTTTTCATTTGCATAGCGGCACATGCAAAGTTTGCTTTTAAATGAATGGCAGGAATTACTGCGATGAAGGTCTATTCTTCTCATACGCCAAATTTTAACTGATGTAACAAAGACGTTTTTTGTCTGAAATGATCATTCATGTCCATATTTAAATACTGGACCAGTCATCTTTTGCTCATAAACTTAATCTCGATTGTTCCAATCTTTTTCTAACTACACCCATCCTCAACTCCTCCTTCTGTTGTAAAAAAAAATCATTTGCTTAAAATAATGTAAATTTCGTGAATAAAATGTTCCGGTAGCTTGAATAAGCAAAAGTTAACACTTTCCAAAACCAAATGTCAAATTTTCAATTTCAAGTTATCCTTCGAAAACGAATTAACGTGTCGTAACTTGAGCGAATCAATATTTCTCAAACTTTACTCATTCATATTTATATAATTTTTTTGCTGCTTTGGCGAGATGGAAAACTAATGACCAACCTCATACTGATTAATTTACGTAAATGTGTATAAAATATGATGTATTCAAATTTAATAAATTGTGGTTAACAATAAAAAACAACCCTTTCATGTAAGTTAATTGAAATTAAATACATAGCGAAGTATTGGCAGTAATTATCTTGATGAGATTATACCAAATTATAATATTAACACAGCAGCTTTTTTACATGCGAGTAATGATTACATAAAAAAGGGAAATTGAAAACGAACTTAGCAGCCAACTACTATTAAAGTAAAAAGTTTAGTCACTTCACTTTCAAAACTTATTTTACAAATTGGTGGGGCCGATTTACCTAAAATTTTTGCTATTTAATAATTTATATGTTGTTGTCTAAATATGTGTTTAATTGGTGTAGTTTTAAAACTGTTGAATTTGATTTACAAAAAGATCCTAAAATCGTATCATTTTTCAACACGCTCGACTTTAAACCTTCATAAATATTTTATTTTAAAATGCAATTGAATAAAATTCGAGAATTAGCTAGTTCGATTTCTTCTGAACCTATTACCAAAAAGAAATTTAACAAATTGTTTTCATTTGTTTGTTAATAGCCCAAACAGGCAAACATGACCACTTCTCACTACGCGAAGTAAGTAAACTTTTCTTTGTCATAATATTAAGGAATTACCTAAATAACATAAATGTAAAATATTTTCTTAAAATGCACTCGTGATTATAGGATTATGCGATTTTGAAAAATGTGCTGTTATTGAATAAGGATGGCAATCCGCAACCGTTTTTAATCGTTTTTTAATTTTAATCATGTGCTATAGCGCGTGAATCAAAAATTTGTGCACGTTTGAACCTTCAATTTAGGTCAATATATTATTTGTGAGTGAACCAAGTACTATGTATAGTGAGGACATATAAAGGTTCGACCCCAGAGCGTATTACTGTAATATATATATATATATATATATATATATATATATATATATATATATATTAAGTATATCCGTTTATCGCAGCAGCTGCTTACCAAAAAGAAAAATGGCTAAGCATATGTTTTCACTATATAAATTGCGATTTTTCATTAAAGGCGACACATGGTCATGCGTTGAATTCTCTTTCCCTGTTGCCTTTGCGTGCAGTTAGACGTTATCCTTGTTCAACGAAATCAGCATCAACCTTTAAACAAAGATATACTTTGGCATATACCTAAAAATGAAGACAATCCATTAATTAGTGTTTTAATTATTAATTCGTCAAGATTGGTTTTGCGCGAAGAGTGGCATGTTAAAGAAATTCTTAATAGATATTAATTTTTGCAATATCTCCAAACCAAACTCACATTTGTTCAATAAAAAAAAGCACAAAATTAATTTTAAACATGATTCCTTTCCTGTGGAGTAATTCCTAATTAGTCGAAACAATTACCCTGTAATTCACATACCTACAAATATTATAGTAAGTTACTTTTTTTACATTGAACTGACAAATATTAAGGTACATAACATCTTTTTATTAGTTGAGTAGTGATATTGGGCCGGTTCTGATCCAGATTATACGAATTTTGCATTGAAGATTAAATCAGTTAGGAAGATATAGGGTCAATCCTGACCCACGCGTCAGAGCGTGAGAGAGAAAGAAAGTGCGCCGGTTCTGATCCAGCAGTACTGCTCTATGCTAGTGTGGTTGAGTCAAGGTCGTAATTGCGCAAAATTTCTACATCCGGGTGACTATTTTCTTATAGAACCATGAAACTGGAAACCATATTCTCAATATATTGATAAAAATTCGATGTAAATACTAGTTGCAATCGGCATATAACTTCAGTTATTTATATTATTACACTCTTCAATATGGATATTCTACAACACCTAAACTTAGTAGGCGCAGGTAATTTTAAGCCTGTATTAAAAGTTTCTGATATGGTTATTGATTATAAATATTGGCTAAAAAAAAATTATAAACCCTAAATGTGGTAGAAATGTAGCTGTAGAAACAGAAGGACGTACTATATTTCCCCAGAGAGGTTAACGAAAGAGCTAACGGACAAGAAGGTGCATAGTCTTCAGCAGAGCTATGAACAAATTGCGCTGGTTTATGGAGGCGACGTAGATATTGGTAAAGCTAAAATGATGGCTAAACTATCCTTCATAAATTATACAGGTAAGTCATTATTATTATTCTGCATTATAAAATCAATGAATTATATTTATAGGATAACCTGCCTAATCATCATCATCATGTTCTTATAATTATATCAATGTACATATTGTATATAAGTATTATACCTAATAAAAGAATGTTTATCATGTATGAAGTTGTTTATTCGAACAGCGAGTTAATATGAAAGGTAAAATACAAAATCATCATAGCTTATTTATTATTATATTGAAAACAATCAAACATTTAGAGAAGGTGGTCCATCTATATGATCAGCATCGACTGATTTATTCCAATGCTTCACACATCTTATCTTAGCTCGTAATTGTCTATCCTCCTGGTAATAATGAGGCAACTTATTCCATATTGCAAGCAAATTTTCAGCACTTAATTGTAACAATTCAAATTTAATTACACGTCGAATACGTTCAATCATCGTCTCAAACTTAGAGACTATACGGTCCATCTAAGAAATACCAATAATGAATAAATGATTAAAACAGGTTTACACACTTAAAATATAATTTCCGCATGCACTTCTTATCGCTAGCACGGGTAATAAACGAATGGCATGCACTTTCTATCGCTAACACAGGTAATGTAAGATAGCTTGGGGGATGCAGCTAAGTTTCATTATCATTATTGTGACGTCACATTCGCTATAAATAGGGTGGTAACGTAGTTGAATAAGTAGTTAATTGAAATGAATCGAACGATATGGATGCTGAACAAACGCATATGCCTGATATAGGAAATATATGAGATATTGATGATAAAGCTGATTATTCATAGACTGATACACCTGAAGCGGTGTCTAAAGGTATTTAGAATTCCGGTATAGACATCTCATTAATTGCTTTGTTGTAGAACGTTTATTATTAACATGGGCGCTATTTATCGATAATTCCACTTACTCTAGGTAGGAAGTTCAATAAAGAATAATGACTTTAAACCTGTAGTACAATTATTTTGGACTACATTTACAGACATATGCTGCCTGCACTTTGATATGTATGAATGGCGCGAAATTTCGAACAATAAAACTGAACCAAACTACGCCAAACTCTAAAACCTGATGAACCTGAAAAAGCTATCTATATGTATAGGTTATGGTATCAAAATTGAATTGCTGTTTATTACCGATGAAGCAAAGTGAATCAGAATGAGCAGAGGAAACAATGCAGTACTATTATCCGAGCAAGCAATCAACCTATTCTTTTCGGCTTGGAGGTGATAAATCAGAAGCTGAATTATACGAATCATTATCGTAATTATTCGATTTATAAAAATTTTGCAAATGAAGTAGCAACGAATCTATATAATGAAGGTCTGTGCGACGAAGAAAGTATATTATCTAGAGGCAAATTTTTCTGTCAAAATCTTTGATTGCTTTCAACATTAATAGGTCATACTTATAATGTAAAAGATTATTCATCTTTAACTGAAATTGTACACATCTTCCCGCAAAAGTTTATAAAAGACGTAGCATTAACCATTAGAGTTAAATCAACATCGGAAGACACCAAGCTGCGCAAAAAAAGTGACGTCAGAGTGTAAAGCTCAACAAAAAAATATACGTTTGAAAAAATAAAAGTTAGGTTATGTTACTTCGCGTTTGTTGTCCAAGAATACAATTTTAGATGTAAAATTTTTGAAACAATCATAAAGTAAAATCATATTTTATTGTCATAGTTACAAAATCTAGTTTTTTTAAGATACATTTGCCAATAACAATGTAACATTTTTTTAGTGACGAAGGCTGTCAAAGTTACTTTCACATCGTCTTACACTTTATTGTCAATTAATGACTGAAAAGAAACAGTTTGTCAATTTAATCTTCTGAATCAGACGAAAAACTTATATCATCAGAGGAATCACCGTTCACTTGAATTATGAGTTTGTCACAAATGTTGTCCATTATGTGTTCCTTATTTATGTAATCCTCTTCAACTTCCTTCACATGACGACATACTTCCGCCCATTCCTTCTCACCAACACTTCGAAACTTTTCTCTAGCTAGTTCCGCAACATCATTAAGATTGAAAGTGGTATTTCTCATTGCCACCCAATGTTTTACAATCGCCCAAATCTTCTCAATGGAGTTTAATTCCGGGTGGTACGGCGGCATACGGAATGATCAAACTTTGCAAACACCTCATCGATAGAATACTGTGTGTATCTCGGCTTGTTCAATTTTATAAGTTCGTACAACTCAGCTTTTGTAGAGTTATCATCATAAGCAATTCCACGTTCACTTAACCACGTTGTCATTTCATTTTTTTTGGTGGTGGAAATAGGATGCTTTACAGCTAAAACGTTGTGATAACTGGCATTATCAACTACGATAACACATTTTGGTGGTAAATTTGGTATGAGCTGCTGTTCAATCCATCGTTTATAATTTATAAAATTCATGTCGTCATGATAATCTCCTGATTTTTGGTCAGATTTAAATATTAGCAGAGCATTATTTATAAAACCCATTTCACCACCTAAAATAATGATAAATAGCAACATATTTACATTATAAAATTAAATAAACATACCAGCATGTACGATTATAAGGCGATTTCCTTTTCCAATAGGAGATTTAAGACCTGCGTTTGTCCCATCTGTCCACGAATATGGTGTCGTATGAGACGAATGTATGTATGTTTCATCTAAAATTTACATAAGATTATGCAGTAGAATTATAATCTTCAAAACTAACCTGTGTATATAATTGGTCGTCCTGCTTTCCGATAATTAGTGATCGAACGTATATGCACAACGCAAAGAACGTATTTCGTGTCGTTCTATTATAATCTTACGATGATCAGATGTTTGTTTCCACCTACATAAAACACAAGATAAGATATGATTCAAAATTAATCAAACTTACCTGAAGCCCATTTTTAAAAGTAAACTTCTAAATGACGTTTTCTTTCCCGAATATCAATTGTTTCATCACCTTTAATGAGGTTATAAATTCCTTCGATAGTAGGTTTCTGCTTTTCGGTTATGTGAAAATTGTGAATAATACGACGAATGACTTGTTCACCACAGTTATCCACCGAAGATTTAGGAGAAAGTTCAGGTGTTGGGGTTGCATTTGCAAACGTAATTTTCTCTCCACAATCAATGGCTCGACCTTGTTTCAAAATACGAATTACTGTGCTTTTCGATACCGTTGCCTGCACAACCGTGTCCAAAACATTGTCTATAAGATTGCAAAGAAATATTACAAAATATAACGTTGTTATCCAACTGCTCGTTACCTGAATTGATACTTTTAAAGTATTTGTAATTGTTCCATACAATCTTGCGAGCATCTTCAGATAACACATGGCGTTTTCTTGCTTGAGGTGCTTGAGTGCTATGAGATGTACTTGCGTTGCACATTATATAAAGAACTAGATTTGATTACATTAATATAACATGAAATTAATAATTAAAGTAACTTACTTATAACTTCAATACAGGCAGCGTATAGTTTTAAAAAAAACTGTTTTGTAGAATAAGTAATAAACAAATTTAATACGCCGGAAAAACAAAGAGGTTATAAACAAAAGTTGGCAACCGATCAGCTGGAAAGTAACGTTTTTAGAGCGCACAGTACTAATATCTGTGTCATTTTCCAATCATTACTGCATCTTTATCTAATTTAAAAATGCGTTTCTGCGCTGGTGTCTTCCGATGTTGATTTTACTCTAATAGACCATATTTGTAAAATATATGTAAAAATAAACGTATATTATGTAAATCAGTATTTTAATAGAGACTCCACCTAGTGGTACATTTTTAAAATCGGATTAGAGTTTGATCGTTGCTCCATCTAGTGATAGATCAAGTAGAACTAGGTTCCTGCATTTGTTATGGCGGGAAAACTTGAAATAGGTTCTGGAAGGTTTGCATGCTATACTCTAGACGCCTAGCTTCCGATATAAAAACAGGTGTCAAAAATAAAACGCACATTATGTGAAACAGTATTTTATTACTGATTCAATATACAACTTTATTCAGCTTCATATGATAATTACATTTTGCGTATAATGCTAGTAAATGTTTCATACTCAATTAATACATCGTGCAAAATACACAATATGCCGAAGTATCAGCGGCAAAGGCCGAAGATGCTTCAACTTCCAATTTCAAATCAATAAATACATTATGAATACTCTCGTTTTGACGAGTACAGTTAATTATAAATATCGGTTGACTGTTAAATTGTTCGTAACTAAGCATAGAACCTTGTAGTGAATTATAATATTGATTTAGAGAGTTTAAATATTCTTCGTAAGCATCCACGTATTTGTTATCAGCGAAAACGAGATTTTGCTGCTCATAGGGATACCTTCTATTATTAATATTTGCTTTTATATTCGACATGTTTAAGTGATCGAATTTTGCTGCACTTTCTTCCCTATTATTTCGCTTCTGCGTATGGGAAGCAACCAGTAGCCATTGAGGATGTTGAAAGCCAGTACCGCTCTTCTCCTCCCAAACCATTGACGTTGATGCGGGTAAGGCTGGATATATGTAAAAATCTCGAGCGTGAAACGCAACTTGTATCAGTGAATTTTTATTAATCTTCTGATAGATAGACAGCTTCATAGCATCATTCGGAATTACATACGGAACTTTTCACGTAACCTTCGTCAAATTGATCTTAACATCCGGTTCACCGCTGTAGCAGTCGACATCGGTCTTGGAGCGAACCAATGCCAGCTCTTGACGTATGTTAACTAGAGGCTTCGTATAACCCTCGGCAAATCCCAAGACATGCTTGAGCGGTATGGAAGCGCAGAAGGCGGTCTTGGTGTTGTTTAACAGTTGAAGAGGCTTGTTTTGCGGACTCCATCCTGCATGCGATAAAAAAGTAATTTTATCTGCAGTATATGAGCAATATTGTTTAATGGCGCTGTTAATACCAGGTAAACGTACGGTTTCTACCACCTGGTCGCCTAACATGAATCGAATCTCATCGAAGAGGAAGAGAGGTGCATTATTCGTGAGATTATACGCTTTGTTTGCTTCATCAGAGGTTAAAGTACTTTCTAAATAGATAACGCTATCGTAAGTAGCTGTAATGAGATTGTCTTTTTGCACAACCAGATTAATCTCATCGGAGTTGCCGTATGCGTTTGTTGTGTACAGATGATAAGTTCGACGATCGCATTCCACGATTATATTTTCGTACCTAACTTCTGTGAATAAACTTTTCAGCGCTTTTTCCATACCGTCTTAATACTTTATAGCCGAGATATAGTAGAAACTGGACGTCGTCTTCGGTTAACGATGTGCTCTCGTCTGCAGGTAGAGGCCTACTGCCGAAAATCACACATAATTCTTCAGTTCCAATCTAATAGTTACTTTCTCGTTACCAAAGTCCACTAATTGACCCTCTTGATTAACCAATTTCAAGGTTGTGTTATCTATACGTCGTGTAAGTACAGGTAAATAAATAACTGTAGCCGACTCCTTGATTAATTTATAACCTGGTTCAACGTGTACGTCACTGTTCCGGTATGCGCCTCCGGTTAAATTACACTCCACATGTATATGTAGCGTAAATGATTTGAACATCCAAATCAGATTCGTGGGTGTGACCTGCTCTGTAAACGTTAGGAGAGAAGCCGAGCATGCGCCCAATAGCATCCTCCTTTCTAAAGTCTACGTTATGTATAGATTTAACTTCGCATTTTAGCGTAATTTTGTTTGCTCTTAATATAAAGTGGATCGTGTAATGCGGGTTAATCTTACACTGTAGAAATTTGTTAATTTCCACAATTTCATATACACCACTCGGAATCGTAATCTCTTTATGCTCGCCAGTTTTCGTAATACAGTAGAACTTGCTGTTACCCTCATGAATATTTCGTATAGAATTGCAGCCGTAAAATCCTAAGAATCCTAATCCATACTGACAATTAGGATCAAGTTCGGTTGGCGAAAAATACGTTGCGCTGCGCACTTTTCCCTCACCTGTCAATGTGAACGTTTGAGACATGACTACAAATAAGCAAATAATATTTCAAGCTATTTATTATATAGAAAATCTAGATATAAAATGTCCACATATAAATGTATTATAATTTTGTACATTGACATAATTATATCTAAGTTTACAATATCTTAAATATCTAATTATTTCAAGTGGTGGCGCTAAATCTCCGAAGCTATCATAGTAGATGGCATCATGCCCTCGTTTCTTGAAAGCAACCCAATGAGTACCCCTTCCTCTAAAATCGTCAAGGTTCACGATAGCACACTCATTAAGATGCGGTTTATGGGGTAAAGCATCACATATAAATACACCTCTAAAGAATGGCACATCATTAGTATACTTATTCAGATGGGAATCGGTTAATGCTCTCCGAGGCAAGTTTACAAATTTTTTGGATATGCTTCAAGTATAAAGCACATCCCTTCTTGTGAGGATGCAAATAAAGTCATTTGTCACTCCTTAAAGCTACAGCCTCCATTGTTTGGTTATGGCGTTGAGTCTCCTTCAATTTCTTCTTTGCCGCCGAAGGGTCGTTGACAGCTTTAGCTATACCGCTAGCACCACCTGCGAGAGCACCTGCAGTTGAGAGAGCGGCGAATAGACGTATTAGGAATGGGAGAAAGCCGCCGGTTTTAGGCATCGGAATGATTCTAGGTAATTGTACCTTAGAATTATTATAGGCGATATCGTGTTGTTTGCAAGCTTCGTCAAGAGGATTTATACCTGGATCGCCGCGAGCTAAAGGTTTCTGTAGCTTGGTTTCTGGTCCGCAATATCGATAACCCGTAATATGCAGCTCAACAGGTAATTTGTTTATTAAGGTGTTTAATACTCCACTCCCGAGCGGCATTTGAACTGGTCAGTATACTATCAGCAACTGAATGATGCAGTTTACGAAACAGCCTCAACAACTACTTGTGAATGGTCACGATTTCCTGAAATCCGAAGTTGCAGGGAAGCATGGTCGTCTCTTTTCGACATCAATAAGAGCAATTATTTGCGAACCTTCCGGGTGGGGGAAGACTAACGTGATGGTTAGCTTATTGGAGCCACTGCATGGCTTAAAATTTGAAAATGTATACGTTTACTCTAAGTTTCTCGAGCAACCAAAGTATAAATACTTAGAGCATGTACTTAAGCCGATAAGAGATATTAGGTATAATGCATTCAACGATAAGGCAGATGTACTCGTGCCGGAAGAGATCGCTAAGAATTCTATAATGATCTTCGACGACATCTCATGTCTCAATCAAGACATAATTCGCGATTATTTCAGTAAAGGGCGACACTCAGGCGTGGACCCTTTCTATCTCTGTTAAATATACTCGAAGATGCCTAAGCAATTGATTCGCGATAATTTGAATATGGTTGTTATTTAAACAAGATTGCATAAATTTGAAGCATATATACGATGAGCATGTAGGTACAGATATGACCTTCGATCAATTCAAATCAATGTGCGCGCAATGTTGGCAGACTAAATACGATTTCGCTTGCATTGTAAAAGACTTTGATTACGGCAGATACCGAAGCAGATTTGATTGCTATATCACCTGCTTATAATAGTCATTCAGACGCAGTCGCTCGCAATCGATGTTTGAGATAAGGTGGTTAAGCGGAAGTTAACGCTGACTCGTAATGCAATCAAACGCAAGCTGGAATTATTATTGAAAAGAGGTGAGTTTGAAACATATCGTTTAACGGAAACTGCACATAAACCTATAGTGGATCCTTTGAAACAAATCGCTAACGCGGAAATTAAAGTGGAACCGCTGAAGTCGGAGTTCAAACAAGTACCTGCCGCATCGTCAACACCTGCCCCGCTCAAGTTCAAACCTCCGATTGCACTTTCATTCGTTGAAACCGGTGTAGAACCAGCACCTGCTACCCCCTCTATCATTCGTTGAAGCGGACGTTATTGCTGAAACAGATCATGTTGAAGAGGAGGAAGAGCAGGTGAAGCCAACTAATTTAACGCGATTACTCGACGACGCAGGCATTGCCGATGAATTTTTAGAGCAATAGCATCCTTTGCCTCGCCACTATGTAGAATTACTGATCCGCGGGAACCAAGAACAAATTGATAATACATACGGTCTTTTGTTATGATGCAAACTTAGATAAATGGGCTATCGGAGATTCTCCGGTGGATATAGAAGGACTTAATCTAATTATAAAGGATGAGGTATACGAAGGCATTCCCGGACTATCCGAGCTGCTTATATTAAAAGAGCCGAAGAAGTTTACGTTGAGGGATGAGACAGTCTACGTTGATATTCTAGCTAAAACTAATGCATATAGGAACAATCACGACCATCACGGAGCAATTATGGGCACCAAGTTGTCTAAATACTGTGAGATAATCAAGCCGCAAATCAGCACGAAACGTTTCGGTCGCGGAATCATGAAGATATTGTCGAATAGAGTGAAGGAGTATGTATACTGGAATACTCCTCGCGAACTTTGAACAGCTCAGGCTGTTTCATGCATCGAAAGCAGCAAGTCACACTGTTCATGATAACGAATTAATTAATTAATTATCGAAGAAGAGCTCCGAGAAGAAGGTATAATTGCCCATCGATAATTTTGGCAGACATTCACTAGCGCATTTAAAACATTAAGCTGCAAATATCAAATTAACCTGGGATGATAATTACTATATGCAAGGTAAAAGACTTTGAAATGTCTCTGAACCCATCCTAGAAGATGATGTTGCAACTAGAAGATACATAGATGAGGCGAATTTAAAATTCACCGAAGATGGTAATTACGATGCGCAAGGTAGAAGAGTCTGCAACGTTATCGATCCAATGCTAGATGTGGACCTAAAAATATGTTGATAAGTGTAAGGAAGTTCTAAAGAGTCGAAGAATTGTATAAGCCTGCGCGGAAGAATTTCGTGAGGAAACCAAGCATCGGGATGATCTCTGGCAGACGGATTTAGCCGAATTTATTCTGTAAGCTAAATAGAACCGCAATCATAAGTATATTCTAACAGTGATAGAATGCTATTCTAAATATCTATGGACACGCCCTCTAAAGTTGAAGAATGCCGACGAAGTTTGTCTAGCGATGTCTATAATAAACATTTTGAAGGTTTGGATTTCTGAATATAAATCAATATTTGCAAAGGGCTACACTCCTAATTTTTCCAACGAATTGTTTAAGATTGCTAAGGTGAAGGTTGGTAATACTGTTACATATTTACTGGAGGATCTCCAAGCTAAACCGATACTAGGTCAATTTTACGCTAAATAACTACAGAAAACAGCTCATCCGGATATATTTCTCGTTGAGGTGTTACGGCGTAAAGGGAACCAGCTATATGTTCGATGACTCGGTATGGACAAAACACAAGATTCATGGATTAATAAAACAGATTTTGTATAACAGGACATATATTTTCATACATCTTCTGATATAATAATAATACATGTTTTAGTCTATAACATAATAATAAATAATAACGATAACATAATTTTCTTAACCTATAACATAATAATAACGATAATGATATTATAGTAATAAATAATTTCTTAGCCTACCTTAGCCTATAACAATAATAATAATAATATAATTTTCTTAACCTATAACATAATAATAATGATAATGCTGATAATAGCTAATAATACTAATAAATAATTTCTTAATCTAAAATTTAATAATAATAGCTAATTTCTTTACCTAAATCTATAGTAGCGGGGATATTGCAATTTCCCCAAGGCAGCGTATCGATACCATTATGCAGCAAACACCTCTTATCATCGCTATTGTTAAGAGCGACTTTACGCTGTTCTATACTATATACGTGGTGACTTTTCGATATGATGCTGCTTTGAGAGATGCTTGTAATATCCCCGCTGCTTAGGCATATTAAATAATGGTTAAAACTAATCCTATCTCTTACAACGTAATCCCTAACACCTTTCAACTTCTTTACCTCATAATCCTTAAGTCTAAAATTATATATTTTAGATGCCAAAGCCACCCATTCATTAATTATTCTTCCACTCATTTGATCTTTCATCAAGCCAATTACTTTACCATTGCATCTTGGAATGTTATAGGGGTTGTCTGCAGGAAAATCAGAAGTGTTGAAACTCGAAATGTTGCTGAGTTTAAGATCGTATGCATCCTCGCATTCCATCTCGTACACCAGGCTATCGGTATCTATGTATAATAATTTCATGCAATCATCATTAAACTGCCGTTGCATGAAATTATAGTACATACTCATACTCATACTCATACTCATACTCATACTCTACTGCAGCTGTTCATCATTCAAATGACAGCGTGCTGCGTAAAATTTTGAAATCGTTAAATGTTAGGAGGATAATTATCTAGGGATTCGTTCATGAAGCGGTATGAATTTACAAATTGAAATTTAACTATGGAATAAATGTCTTTGGTGAAGGATATCTAGCGTGCTTTAGTTTTAGGTAATAATGAAATGTGACCAGGGATGGCTTGGGAAATATCTTTCAACAGGAAGTGTGAGTCCTAACCAGAAAAATTGTGGAAAAAGCTAGAATTATTCTTGGGGCCTTATACCGGATGTTGCATGCTTGATGAGCACTACCTCTAAATTGACGGGTGAAATGACAATGATCTCTTACTTTAATATCATGATTTAAAAAGGGATGTTCACAAATATGATAGTGGGTGAATGCATTATATTCCAGCATTTGCATGTCGCTTAACGTTTCCATAGGTATGGGATTTTCAAAATACTGCTGCAGACTACTATCAATATCTAGTAACTCGTTGCTAAACCAATTAATACAATCCTCGCCCCTCCGCAACCCAAACTTTGATAAGGAATCGTTAAACGTGCAGTGGAGATAATATGCGATTCTGCATACGTTATTTTTCTTATACTTAACGGTATTCCGCGTTTCGTCACCTTTGAAATCCTGCACTAAACATTCCAAGTCGCAATATAAAATAAATGGCGCAGTCTGCTTAAACTCATAATTCTTAAAATACACATTCGAACCTGGTTTTGGCATCTCTATCGTACATTTATTAAACTTACAGTTTAACTCGTAATTACTTAGCTTAATTTGAGAACTAGAATAGTGGAGGCATCTATCGCATAGATATAATTTACCTTTCTTTTTCGTTAACTGTGAACCTACTAATCCTGACAAATTTTTAATCCTGCAGAAATAAAATTTAACGACTTCATCATCATCTTTAGTTGTTCCAAGTCTCGAAACGTTATCATCTAGTTCGCTTTCGATTTCATAATTCTGCTGGATCATTAATAAATTAACGTGTTGCTGCTTCTTATCATTATATAAATAGACAGGTACTGCGTTATATTTATTTGCATCTTTTCTAATAAGAACATACACGTTTATGGATAAATTAGGATTTTGTTTTAAACATTGAGGGTTTGGTTTAATTTCATGGGAAACTGGATATCTTCAAAATTTAGGATTTCGGCATAATAGGGATAGGGTGATACACGATCAGAATTGTTAGGAGCGAGAAAGAGAGTTGATGCTAAAGCCCACCCGAAACATGCTTGATAATTATTTTTTACGTTAATGACGCACTTATTTTTTATATGAGGGGGTAAAGGAATAAAGGATGATGCCGTTATTAGAGTTATACTGTTTGCGTTTACAGTTAACGAAATAATTTTTGATAGACCCCAACAACTATCCTGTTCTTCAAATTGAAGCAATCGCTCCATCAAGTAATCGATGGCATGACTGTTGAATAATTTTTTTAAATTTTTATTTTCTAGATTAGCTCTTAAAATATTAAAATTTTTGGTCGTAAAACTAAAGTCCATATACATTAAATTATCACCATCACCATTTAAAGATGGTTAAACGAATTTTGCAGAGAACTCTAAATTAACTTTTAAAATATTATTATAAATGCTAAAAATTTCCCTAATCCTAACTGCAAATAACTTAAAACTATCATTAAAAAATGCCCTTAATGTCCTATGCCCTAAATTAATTATAATACCAGTGCTCACCCTGGATTTAAAGGCTGTAGTCAAATCCCTTCACTCGACTGTGCCCATGATTGTGAAGGATCCTCCTACAGCCGGTTTCCTTAAGTGCTTGACTAGTATCCTGTACCGCTACAATTCCCCCGCAACGCTCGCTAGATGTATTTTGCTGCTAATACTCAATGATGAGTCAGCAACGCATGTCTTGATCAGTTTTAAATTAGCGTCAATGATGTTTGTTATTTTGGATATTTTATTCTCATCATGAGCATGCACAAGCATGCCAATAAATATGTTCAATAATTTCTACGGAACAGTTAATTTTCTCGATTAAAGCCATTTCTAAAAATAAATCATTAAAATGGATTAGTATAAATGTCAAGCATTTTACCTTTGATATCTTGCAAACGAACTGGGACAGGAAATAATGTATGACTTACTTTATCGAATCTGTAATTTATCGATGTAATTAATGCTTCAAATATAAATATGTACCTTACCTGGAGCGATACAAGTAATTATAATAGCAGTCAAGCGGTGAGCACGTTGCTTTAAGGAAAATGAATAAAACATAGCTGTATATATTCATTAAATGAGCTGCAGCAGATACACAACAATTAAAAGTATAATTGTTAGGAAACCTGAGAGTTATTAATACTCGTAATTAATTATTATTTTTAAAATGTAATATTGAAACTCACCTGATGGAAGCGTGATAACGACTGATAAAGAACCATATCTTACATTGCTCTTATATACGTCACGCACCGGAACGTTGCAGAAATGTACATGTGAATATAAAAATGTTATCTGCTGTAATTGTTTATTGCGTATGAAGTATTAAATTATTAATATAAATTTTGAGTAGCGCTGATTAAGAATTTTTGAACTGGATGCGTCTGCGGTCTGTATAACAGGCAATAACCTGCTTGCTTCTTTGTTCATGCATTATCACACACACACACACACACACACACACACACACACACACACGCACACCACACACACTACACATGTGTATATATATATATATATATATATATATATAAGTAGGTAAGATTGAGACTTTGAACACACCACATTTCCAAGGTCCCACATTTCCAAGGTTGCCACAAAACCAAGGTCCCCACCGTACCAAGGTCAAAAAAGCGCAATCTGTGACCTAAATACATATCATTACCACAAAACCAGGGTCACAAACCCCGTTGTACTGTTCCACAATTACAAGGCTATCCGTGTGACATTTCATTACCACAAAACCAGGGTCACAAAGTCCGCTTTCCTGTTCCACAATTACAAGGCCATCACGGTGACCTACTTTAAAACCCCGCTTGCCTGTTCCACAATTACAAGGCCATCCGTGCGACCTAACGCGCGTTCATGTTCCACAATAACATCCGTGTGACCTGGTTGCTACTGCATACCTCACTTGTATGTTTTTTGCCCACTTGTATGTTTTTTGCCCACTTGTATGTTTTTTGCCCACTTGTATGTTTTTTGTCCACTTGTATGTTTTTTGTCCACTTGTATGCTTTTTGCTCACCCTCTCTTTATTTACCAAAATAAAAGAAAACGATATGTTAATATATTTTAATTCATGTAGAAAGAAAGACGTACAAATTATATATTGAATTCATGTAGAAAGAAAGACATGTACAAATTGTATATGGAAATAAAGACATGTACAAATTATATATTTAACTCATGTAGAAAAACAGACATGTACAAATTGTATATAGAAATAAAGACATGTACAAATTATATTTTTAATTCATGTAGAAAGCAAGAAATATAAATTATATTAGAAACATGTATTACTCAGATATATGATTTGCTGTAGGAATAAAACATGTTGATTTAGTATATACGTTAGTAAGCTTTTATCAAAACAGTTGTAATACTGAGGATGATAAAAGTTTAGGTCACACATGTTAGCAGCGATAAACACACTACTAGATTGACAGGAAATAGTTAGTCTATACACTATAGTCAAGAGATACAAAAAAAAATAAAGAATCAACATAACATACTTCATCACATAATATATAAAATAGTCATCGTACACATCAAAAAAGTTGTGTTAGGGGTGCTCAACATGAGGAACACCAGTATTCACCCTGTGACAGGTGGTACCAAGCCGTTCAGCGCTCTCACTAACTCAAACACACACACACTCACACACTCACACACTCAAACACACACACTGAAACACACACTCACACTCACACTCACACACTCACACATTCACTCGTACATTATGCTTACCGACGACGGAGTAGGTCCGGGTATAACTTACTCGAAGTGGATGCTGCTGAGAAGGCCTTGGGGGTGCAAAGTTAGACTTGCACACCCCAAAGAAGTGTTGGATCTCGAGCTAGCTCAACAACCCATACTATAACGACGTGTAATACTTGGACTACTCGAGATCATAACGTAAATGCGTTTTATGCACCTCTTATATACCCAGAAACGATTGAAACTGTTTTCTGATTGGTAGAGGTGTCTGGCAGTGACCTAGATCAACATCGAGTATTACAAAAAAAATGCGGGATGTTGTCTAGACAGGTAACCTTCGCATACATTGTAACAGGCGAATATTGCAATACTATTTGTAAACAATATTTATTAGTTTATTTACTATGACTTGAAAAACAATACAATTTATTTAGCTAATTATACTGCAAGTATAATTATTATTAGTAACTAATAAATTATAAAAAGGAAAAAATTGAGCAACTTCTGAAATTCTAATATACTTTTAAAAATTAATTAATCGGATATTTCACCTAATTCCAGAAAATATTTATTTATTATTGCACTACTAGTTTCAAATGCTAAGCATTCATTTTCAAGTGCTTTTTTTTTAACCGATTAAAAAACTAAATATTTGAAATCTATCAAATAAACAGATATTATGATTATAAATAACAGAGGGTGGTAGGGTAGGTAACGGTAACAGTATGTAAAAATTAAACATAAACAATAAAGGACTAAACTAAATCTAATAATATGGTTGTAGTATTGCCGGAATCTGAGTTCATCAATTTGGTTTTATCAAATTTGGTAATATAAATCGCCTCAAAAATGTCGAGATGGCATGGGTTTGATACTTTTTTTAATAATTTCATTTTATTAATGTCTATGTAATGGCCATAATTCAAATAAACAGATATTATGATTATAAATAACAGAGGGTGGTAGGATAGGTAACGGTAACAGTATGTAAAAATTAAACATAAACAATAAAGGACTAAACTAAATCTAATAATATGGTTGTAGTATTGCCGGAATCTGAGTTCATCAATTTGGTTTTATCAAATTTGGTAATATAAATCGCCTCAAAAATGTCTAGATGGCATGGGTTTGATACTTTTTTTAATAATTTCATTTTATTAATGTCTATGTAATGGCCATAATTCAGTAGATGTTCAGCCACGCTAGATTTTGAAGGTTCATTGTTTCTGAAAGCCCTGAAATGTTCTTTAAATCGTGTTTGTAAATTTCTAGACGTTCTTCCAAAATATGTACAATCACAACCATCTTGACATGAAATTTTATATATACCTGAATTTTGTAAATATGGAATGATGTCTTTAGGGTTTCCTAACAAAAATTGCAAAGTATTTTTATTTTTAAAAACGACACTAATATTGTTTCTTTTACAGCACTTCTGTATCGAGTTCGTAACTGATTTAAAGAACGGTAAACTAAAACGGATAACAGGGTCTAAATTTGAAACTAAGGTCGTAAGAGTTTTTCTTTGACGAACTCTTTCATGTTTCTGAATAACTGCACGAATAGTTTTTTTAGAATATCCATTAATTTCACCTAACTTCAGAATGTAGTTATATTATTTTTTATAGTTTTCTTGATTTAAAGGTAAAGAAACTAAGCGATGTGTCATAGAATGGAACGCGGCCATTTTATGCTGATAGCAGTGGTATGAATTTGAAGTTATATATCTACCTGTAAAGGTAGATTTTCTATAAATATCGAAGATTAATTTGTTATCTATTCTTTCTACCATTACGTCTAAGAAAGGAAGATGGTCGTCGATTTCTACTTCATATGTAAATCTTATAGATGGAAATTGTGAGTTTAACATTTCCAAAGTTCTTATGATGTAGCGTTGATTAACTATAGCAAAAATATCATCTACATATCTCACCCAAATTCGTGGAAAAGTCAGTTGAGTTTCTTTTAGATGTATTTCAAAATAACAAAGAAACAACTCCGATATAAATGAGAGAGCATTACCCATAGCTGTGCCTTCATGTTGGACGTAAAATTATTTCTAAAACTAAAATATTTTGTTTCATACACATATCAGTGAGTTCTATGTACATCTTAATTTTATTAGGTTCTACATCATTTGAAACCAACCACTTTCTTAGTAATGACATGGTATATTCTATAGGAACACTAGGAAAAAGAGAAACTATATTAAAAGATACCATCTTTTCATTGCGTTTCAAAGAAATATCAGAAACGCGCTTCGTAAATTCTATAAATTTCTAACTGATAGACCGTTAGGTGGAGTTAACATAGAAAATTCTCTAACTAGCCATTTAGAAATTTTTTCGGTTGGTGCATTAATATTAGAAGCAATTGGTCTCATTTTAACACCTGGTTTGTGGGTTTTAGCTAAGCAATGTAATCTTGGAACTTGTGGATTGCTGTGTTTAAGTTTTTACGAAGTTCAGTTGTCAAAATGGTTTTATACTTTTTAAAACAACTTCTACTTTATAGAGAGAAGGTAAAGGATTTTTGTTAAAATTTGATAAGGACCGTCTTCAATTAGCTTATTGACTCTCTGATCGTATTCTAGTTTGTCCAAAATTACCACGTTGTTGCTTTTATCTGCTTTATTACATATACATTTTTGTTTTAATTTTCTTAATGGTATCATATATATTTTTAAGGTTTTTGGTGCACGGTATAACTTTTAGATGTACTTATAGTCTCATATGCAGTTTGTGTAATTTTTCTATTAGCAGTATGGTCACCTAATGACTTCATCATTTCAGTTGCAAAATGTACATGTGCAACCAACGAGTTAACAGGCGTTTTAATGGAGAAATAGAAAATTTAAACCATTGTTAAGTAAATCCAACTCATCTTTATCAAAAGTACACGAAGACTGATTTATTACAAAGTTGTCAATTGGCCTAGGTCTAATACGTGAATGTTCTACACCACCATATTTTTGCTCTGATAATAATTTTTTAAATTTTGTATTCAAAATATTTTTCTTTTGATAATTTTTGTACCAATTACTTCGTTTATATGTCTAAAAGGTTAAACAAATCTTCTGAGGAATTTTATTCATTGCATATAAACGATGCAACTTTAAGTGTAAATTATATGTTTGAAGTTCAGTTTTACTAAGAAGAAAGTAGTGATAAGAGATTTCTTTCTTTAGCCATATTTTTAGATTCTTTAATTACATCATATGTGCGATTATTTCTAATTTTGTCCATATGTTTATAAAATTTGGTATAATACCGTACTTTTTACACTTCTTGAAAGTTGATATCAAGTAGTAACATCTGGATCTTTGTTTTGAGTTTGAAAAACAGTTTTGCTCTGCTGACGTGGTAGCCATTTCAATATAAAAGGAAAAATTGAGCAACTTGAAATTTAATATACTTTTAAAAATTAATTAATCGGATATTTCACTAATTCCAGAAAATATTTATTTATTATTGCACTTAGTTTCAAATGCTAAGCATTCATTTTCAGTGCTTTTTTAACCGATTTAAAAATAAATATTTGAAATCTATCAAATAAACAGATATTATGATTATAAATAACAGATGGTAGGGTAGGTAACGGTAACAGTATGTAAAAAATTAAACATAAACAATAAAGGACTAAACTAAATCTAATAATATGGTTGTAGTATTGCCGGAATCTGAGTTCATCAATTTGGTTTATCAAATTTGTAATATAAATCGCCTCAAAAATGTCTAGATGGCATGGGTTTGATACTTTTTAATAATTCATTTTATTAATGTCTATGTAATGGCCATAATTCAGTAGATGTTCAGCCACGCTAGATTTTGAAGGTTCATTGTTTCTTAACAATGGTTTAAAATTTTCTATTTCTCCATTAAAACGCCTTTAACTCGTTGGTTGCACATGTACATTCTGCAACTGAAATGATGAAGTCATTAGTGACCATGCTGCTAATAGAAAATTACACAAACTGCATATGAGACTATAAGTACATCTAAAAGTTATACCGTACCAAAACCTTAAAAATGTATATGATACCATTAAGAAAATTAAAAACAAAATGTATATGTAATAAAAGCAGATAAAAGCAACAACGTGGTAATTTTGGACAAACTAGAATACGATCAGAGAGTCAATAAGCTAATTGAAGACGGTCCTTATCAAATTTTAACAAAAATCCTTTACCTTCAATGCTCTATAAAGTAGAAGTTGTTTTAAAAAGTATAAAACCATTTTGACAACTGAACTTCAAAAAACTTAAACACAGCAATCCACAAGGTCCAAGATTACATTGTTAGCTGAAACCCACAAACCAGGTGTTAAATGAGACCAATTGTTCTAATATTAATGCAAACCGATTTAAATGGCTAGTTGAGAATTTTCTATGTTAACTCCACAATGGTCTATCAGTTAGAAATTGTATAGAATTTACAACTTTCTGATATTTTGAAACGCAATGAAAGATGGTATCTTTGATATAGTTTCTCTTTTCCTAGTGTTCCTATAGAATATACCATGTCATTACTAAGAAAGTGGTTGGTTTCAAATGATGTAGAACCTAATAAAATTAAGATGTACATAGAACTCACTGATATGTGATGAAACAAAATTTTTAGTTTTGAAATAATTTTTACGTCCAACATGAAGGCAATATGGGTAATGCTCTCCCCATTTATATCGGAGTTGTTTCTTTGTTATTTTGAAATACATCTAAAAGAAACTCAACTGACTTTTCCACGAATTTGGGTGAGATATGTAGATGATATTTTTGCTATAGTTAATCAACGCTACATCATAAGAACTTTGGAAATGTTGAAGTAGAAATCGACAAACATCTTCCTTTCTTAGACGTAATGGTAGAAAGAATAGATAACAAATTAATCTTCGATATTTATAGAAAATCTACCTTTACAGGTAGATATATAACTTCAAATTCATACCACTGCTATCAGCATAAAATGGCCGCGTTCCATTCTATGACACATCGCTTAGTTTCTTTACCTTTAAATCAAGAAAACTATAAAGAATATAACTACATTCTGAAGTTAGTGAAATTAATGGATATTCTAAAAAACTATTCGTGCAGTTATTCAGAAACATGAAAGAGTTCGGCAAAGAAAACTCTACGACCTTAGTTTCAAATTTAGACCCTGTTATCCGTTTTAGTTTACCGTTTTTAAATCAGTTACGAACTCGATACAGAAGTGCTGTAAAAGAAACAATATTAGTGTCGTTTTAAAAATGAAAATACTTTGCAATTTTGTTAGAAACCCTAAAGACATCATTCCAGATTTACAAAATTCAGGTATATATAAAATTTCATGTCAAGATGGTTGTGATTGTACATATTTTGGAAGAACGTCTAGAAATTTACAAACACGATTTAAAGAACATTTCCGGCTTTCAGAAACAATGAACCTTCAAAATCTAGCGTGGCTGAACATCTACTGAATTATGGCCATTACATAGACATTAATAAAATGAAATTATTAAAAAGTATCAAACCCATGCCATCTAGACATTTTGAGGCGATTTATATTACCAAATTTGATAAAACCAAATTGATGAACTCAGATTCGCAATACTAACCATATTATTAGATTTAGTTTAGTCCTTTATTGTTTATGTTTAATTTTACATCTGTTACCGTTACCTACCCTACCATCTGTTATTTATAATCATAATATCTGTTTATTTGATAGATTTTAAATATTTAGTTTTTAAATCGGTTAAAAAAAAGCACTTGAAAATGAATGCTTAGCATTTGAAACTAGTAGTGCAATAATAAATAAATATTTTCTGGAATTAGGTGAAATATCCGATTAATTAATTTTTAAAAGTAAACTAATAAATTGTTTGGTAGTATTAAAGAGCGTATGTAAATTACAAGATAGATCAATTACTTTTGTAAGAACCACATGAGTTCATTATCCGCGTTAACACTGTATTTGCAGAGCACGTATATAATCTATAAATACATTCTTTGTTATATAAAAAGTGCAATTAATGTTCTCAATTTTTTTAAATTTCATTTTAATTGTTAAAGCTAAAGGATTTTTTTATAATTGTATAAATTTAACATACAAAGGTCAACCCAGTTGTAGTATTTTTTTTAATGAAGGAATACAGCAAGTTATCTTATTTGTTTCAAAGGTAGATGCTGTCCTCTTATAAAATTGCAATGTGGTATTATGTATTAGTTACATATTGTACAAAATGCAGAAACAATTGTGTAATAATGTACTAATAATTATTTATATATACATCTAAGGTGTTTAAATATATAAAACAGCAAAAAAAAACATGAACGTTGGTTTCCTAATTATTGCTGAAATATTTTTTATGTTATTATTAAAGAGCGTATGTAAATTACAAGATATATCAATGACTTTTGTAAGAACCACATAAGTTCATTATCCGCTATATCCGGTTTTGGTATACTTGAAATCAGAGAGATGACCTTTCATTCATTTATAGTGGTGCAGGTACAAATACATTTCTTATTGAACGATTTTAATTAATGGTATGTGTGTACTTATAATGAAGAAGCAATAAAAGGGAAATCATGTTTTTATTTTCAATATATTTAAAAAGTAATTATTGCTGAAAATAAAAGTTAATTAGAATGACAAAAACCTGCAAATGAACCGTCTCGTACAAAGATAATTACATCTCATCAGACGCATTAACAGTTCTGCATAAACTGGTTTTTCTATATTTATGATATTCAGTTAAACATTTTCCTTATGTATTGTTATTTCTATATATTTCTTTTCATTAGAGGCACTCTTATACAAAGTCATTTAGTAATTATAACGTGTATTTTTTTTTTGTGGGAAATGAAGTATTTTTATTATTATATAGATAGGTGTTTTTATTGATATTGCCAGTAAGCAGGAAAATCACAATTATATGTTTAATACCTGTAATAAAGTAAACACGAGGTGGTAATATATGCCTACATCGCAACAATGACGCACCCAGCAGGTAAACCAAATCTTGTTTTTTTTTTCAACTAGCTGCTTTCCATAATCACGCGTTTATAAGTTTTTACAGAAAGTTCGATTAGGCAACCCAACATACACCTATTACACAAAATCATATACCGTTGCGCCTCTTCTTGGTTGTAGTACACAACTTTATAGATACAACTTATGTAGAAGTAAATTTTCTTTAAAATATGTACACACCTTTTTCTTATGAAACTAATTGTTATTTAGATATTGAAAAAAAGTTGAACTAACATTAAAATTTCACCGTAGGATTATTTTTGCATAAATTGTGCATTGCAAAAAATGTATAGAATATAATTTGTCTATATGTTTAAGGTCTATGTGTGGGTATTTTATTACTTGAAGTATGCAACTGCTTTAGAACTATTTTTGATAAAACAAAAAAATAGCTAAAAACTCCTCCGTCGCTGGAGTTCTGCCAGAAATTTAATTCTATTCCAAATGAGAAGAAGCTTAAATAGAAATTTAAGCAAGTAGGTCTTTTCGTTCTGGAGTTAGGTATGGGAGGATTTGGTTCAGCAGTTGCGCAACTGCTGTTAACTGTCCAACAGACCTACTGAGTTATCGTGGATATGAACATACATGCATACACATCAGATAAGACATCCAGACATCATGACCGATCTTGACGAAACTTGGTCAAAAGTTGTAAAATGAGCTAATAATTCGATTTAGCGATAGTGAAAAAATCTATTCATAACCTTTATACCTACATATGTATGTAGGTTGAAGTAGAAAGATTTTCAATGGTGTAACAAGGATTATGTTGGAACTTATATATAAGTAAAGAAGAATTTCAAATGTGAACAATGATATTTTTACTTTGGTAGCAACTGGTTATCTGGGAGAGGGAGTCCGGATTCACCACTTCTGCCCTCATTCCAATTCCCCACCCCCAACACTTCAAATTTTGTATTTAAGACGGAGCGGTTCCACTACAGTGTCAGTCCGTCTATGCGCCACCAAGTAAAGTTTCAAGTCTTATAAAGCGGTGTTACATCATGTCTTCAAAGAATAGTAAGTGTTAGTTTCGTATTGCATCTCTCCCGGCTACCCTTCCTATCCACACGTATAGTACCCTTATTCACATCAACCTACACTTCAGCATATAGTTATTATTCTTTCTTTGTTGCAGCAAAATGTTCCAATGTGAATGTCTCAAGAAATTTTCTCGAAAGGATTCTTTACTGAGACATCAAAAACAGCATGCTGGATGTCAGTATCTACTGCACCATCTGGCATGCAGGAGGTTTCGTTGCAAAACCAAACCACAGGAGCAATGTGGTGCAAGGATCACTTCGACGATAACAAAGCAGTACATGACATGTTACTGATTCCTTTGCGCAACCAGGACCATCTGGGGTAAACTATGCGAAGGATAATGCGAAACCCGGACCATCAGAGTTGAGCAACTCAAGGAAGCG
The DNA here is from genome assembly GCA_036346205.1 of Vesta saturnalis. Classification (NCBI taxonomy): domain Eukaryota; kingdom Metazoa; phylum Arthropoda; class Insecta; order Coleoptera; family Lampyridae; genus Vesta; species Vesta saturnalis. The sequence continues at coordinate 396,437 of JARFJB010002235.1, forward strand.
GAAGTCTGACCAACGCGATGAACCGGTACAACCGAAAAAAAGTGGTGAGAGTGTGCACTGCACAGATTGTTCAATGGATGTACCTAGGTATGCATTCCAAGGACACCTCAGAAGCAATAGGCATAAAGCAAATGTATGTTTGCTTGTCGATACTGGGGTTGAAGTGATTCGAAATGCGTTTATACAACGCATTGTGTCGTACCGCCTGTCACCATGCAATACTCATACTGATGTGTCCACCTTTATGGCAGAGGTTAAAGGAACGTATTGAAGGTAGTACAAAATCAGTTGCAGAAACACTACTCATTAAAATGTAATGTTGAGCTGTTTGGTTTATACTTTTGAACAGTAGGAAAGCACAGAACTGAAATCCTTTCAGACTAAGTATGATATTCTCAGTGTAGGGATGGTGTTAGAAGAGTATTTCCAAAGAATAAGTAAATATTGGATGCAAAGCAATCCGAATTTCAAGCATAAAGATTCTGGTAAGTGTGACTAATGGTGTAATCGATTAGTAACAACTGTTTTAGGGTGGTCCCTGGTGCAATTCGTGTATATAGAGGTAAACCTGCTTAAATTTTCTCCCACCACTGGTTCATCCTATATGGCTGTCCCCGCCGAAATCGCACATAAACACGCCATAGTCAATGTAAAAATAATGATAATTGCTGCTTTGCATGGGCTGTTGTATCGGCACTAGTGACACCAACGGGAGTACCACAACGCACATCTTCTTACCCTGATTTCCAGACGTTATTCAACTGGAATGGTGTACAGTTCCCTGTTAAGCTGACGAATATTTCAACGTTTGAGAGCAATAACAACATTTCCATCAATGTTTATGGTTTAGACGATACGTATCGTGATGGTCAGCGTGTCACAGAGGTAGTGGGGCCTCTGTATTATACCAAAGCCAAACAGGCAGTTCATGTTAATTTATTATTATTAATCAGTAACCAAACAGATAATCAGCATTATGTATGGATAAAAAATTTTTCTCGTTTACTTAGCAACCAAATAACTCGGCGGAACGGAGCAATGTATTTTTGTGATGCATGCTTGTATTACTTTAGATCCGAGGAGCAATTAACCCGACACGTGTCACACGACTGTAACTTCGTATATACAAAATTACCGGGCGTGAAACAAAAAAAAGACATAACCGGGGAATTCTACGCGGAAAATATACTCGCGTTTCGAACTATCAGAAACAAATGGTTCTACCATTCGTAATATATGCAGATTTTGAAGCGCTCTTAGTACCGGTAGATACGGCTGAACCAGATCCCGAAAAACCGTTCACGATAAAAACGTGTAAACACGAACCATACTCGTTTAGTTATTACATTAAGTGTAGTGTAAACGATGCGTGGTCTAAGTTAGAGCTGTATAGGGGAGTAATGCAGGGAGATATTTATAAGACGACTGGAAAGTGATGTAAAACGGATATATAATGAACATTTCAAAGCTATTGTTCCAATGACACCATTAACGGATGAACAGCAGGTTACGTATGAACGCAGTGTATGTTGTTACATATGCGGCAAGCACTTTACGGGCGATCCGACAAATCCGAAAGTACGAGATCACTGTCACGTTACTGGTAGTATCGTGGTGCAGCACATTCAACGTGTAACTTAAACTATCAGGTACCTACATTTCTCCCCGTTTTCTACATAATCTCAGTGGTTATGATGTTCACCTGTTCATTAAACAGTTAGCGAGTGAAACGGAAGAAATTACCGTACTTCCAGTTAACAGTGAAAAATATATAACGTTTGGTAAGCATATTTTGTTGATGAATATGTAAACAGTCATGGTATCAGGAAAAGAAATACATTAATTTACGTTTCGTCGATAGTTGTAGATTCATGGCTGCATCCTTAGATACTCTATCTCAGAATTTATCAGATGATCAATGTATGGAGGTACGGAAATATTTTAGTAATGATAGCGACTTCAACTTAGTGAGAAAGAAAGGTAGTTTCCTTATGCGTACGTAGACAGCTTTAGTAAATTGAACGACGTCACGGTGCCATCATATGACAAATTCTACGATAAAATGCGCGATGCAAATATTTCCGATGACGAATACTGTCGCGTTCTACTGGTATGGGATCACTTTAAGTGTAATACACTAGGTGATTATGCTGATATTTATTTAAAATCAGATGTGTTGTTATTGGCTGACGTGTTTGAAAACTTTAGGAGATTATGTATGGGTGTGTATGGGTTAGAACCTGCACAGTATGTCACTTTGCCTGGATTGGCGTGGGATGCCATGTTGAAATGTACGAAAGTAGAGCTAGAATTACTGACGGATATGGATATGTATCACTTTTTAAACAAGGTATTCGGGGTGGAGTAAGTACTTGTATCAAGCGGAGAAGCATCGCTAATAACGAGTTTGTTCCAAACTATGATCCTAAACAACCGAAAGTGTTTTACAATATTTAGATGCCACGAATTTATACGGCTGGAGTATGAAGCAATACCTGCCCCACGATGGGTTTATGTGGTTACCTCAAGAGGAAATAGAACACTTTGACGTAGTAAAGATTGATGATGACGCCGATGTTGGATTTGTACTGGAGGTTGATATACATTATCCCCACCATCTGCATGACGAACACAACGATTATCCGTTTTGTCCTGAAATGATCTGCGCACCACATTCCCAGGAGGAGAAGTTAATCCCTAACCTGTGTGATAAGACCAACTACGTTATACATTACCGCTATTTAAAACAATGTATAGAGCATGGCTTAATTGTTACTCGTATTCATAGGGTTTTACGCTTTCGTCAGAGTCCGTGGCTAATACCATACGTAGACCTTAATACAGCTCGAAAGTTCGAAAAGGATTTCTATAAAATCATGAATAATGGCGTGTTTGGTAAAACAATGGAAAATGTCGATAAACGAAGAGTTATTAAACTGTTAACACATTGGGAAAATAACGGTCGTCGGGTAGGTCTAGCACGGTACGTTGCAAAACCGCAATTTAAAAATTTTATTCAATTCACTGATAAATTGTTTGCGGCGGAATTGTCGAAACAGGTAGTTACGTACGACAAACCCGTCTATGTCGGATTCAGTATTTTAGATCTTTCCAAAATTATAATGTATCGGTTTTTATGATATCTTACGAGCTCATTATGGCAAGAATGTCACGTTGCTCTATACTGACACGGATTCTTTGATTGTTGAGATAGTAACTGATGATATGTATGCACACATGCGAAATAATTTAGACGAATATGATACTTCCAACTATCATAATGAGTTGCATGGTATTCCTACGACTGCTTCCGTCGTTGGACGAATGAAAGATGAGTACGCAGGGAAAGCGATTCATTATTTTTATGGTGCTGGATCGAAGTCATACTGTCTGAAGCTTGCTGATAAAGCGAAAGGTGTTAAGAAAGTTGTTATTCAGAAAGTGTTGACGGAAGTAGACTACAAAGCGGTTGCGGAGGGGTCTGATAAAACAGTAATGTGTAAAATGCTTGTGTTTCGATCAACCTTACATGATATATATACCGAAATGTTAAACAAAATTGCCTTTAGGTCCCAGGATGACAAACGATATCGACTACGTGATACGTGTTCTACATTGGCGTGGGGGCATTGGCGAATACCGGAATTGGAGAATGCTGATCCGTTGAGCGAACTATTGCAGGTTGCTAAGCAAATGAATTTATATTAACCGGAAGAAGAATAGTTTGGGTACTGACACTTGCTAGTTTCTTTCCTATATTCTCTCCATAATGAAACTAATATTAATAATAAGTTGTATTATTCCTTTAGTTGTTTAACATATATTAATATTATGTATTAATTCGTTAGTAAGAGAATATATGCTATACAAATACTGTGTGATATAAATAAAAAAAAAACGAGAATGACTATTTACTATTTTTTTATTAAAAAAATGTGTACAAGACTTATTGCATTATATATATATATATATATATATATATATATATATATATATATATATATTATATAAATGATATACCCTACTCAAAGCACAGTGGCATAATGATTTACAATGAAAGTAACAAACGGGTTGCATAGCAGGAAGAGGTGGACTTTCCTCAAGTTCAATAACAGGCTGGGTCACAAATTTTCTGATGTAATCTGCTTTCTCTCTGCCCTTGACATAGACAGAATCTGTTGGCTGAATCAATCTCTCGAGTATTCTTCGAAAGTGGTGTGGTGGTGTATACCCTTCTTCCCATTTAATACAGTGCTGGTTATGTATTAACCAAGTAGCTTGACGACGACTCTCTGCATCCAATGTATGCCAGGGATACGGTGATTTAAAAATAAAATGGGCAATTTGTTTCCCATTATAAATGGCGAGTTCTTTTGGTATAAAAGCTTTTGAAATTTTAAACCCTTGTACATCGACTATGACGGACATTGTATTACAACTGTCGTACTGCTTTGGTTAACGCGTTGTATGTAACTAAACGATCGTGGAGTATAACACAGTATGCTGTCGTATTGGCAGCTATGTTTGCCGCTGTTTCAAACTCCACACGAAGAACTACTGCTTTAGAGTGTAATGCTTCTTTTGATTTGAGCAATCTACGACAATCAACGGTGCAGCTGTGGTAAATTGCGTGGGGTGAGTAATGGTTGCCCATCTCTTTGGTAATACGACATTTGGAATTTAGCAAACATTTCATACAACGTAGCAAAGCAATTGTTATCATAATTAACGTTGAGATTGTCATACGGATAACGATCCGTGTTCAGGAACACGCGAATATTATTTAGTGCACATTTATCGAATCTGCTGTATCTTGCATAACATTATTCTCTCGCCCAGTTTGAAATCCTATAATAATGTATCTAGGTGTTTCTATACTAGTAGATGTTTTGATTGCCCATGTATGCTTATCTGTTGCTGGAACGGCGGGATATATGTGGGTTTCCCAACTTCTAAATGCTACTGGCGTATTTACATTTTTATCAATGTATTTCGTTAACGCCAACTCCTCTGCTAATGCTGGAATGATGTGTGAACTTTCCAATATATCTTATCTATGTTAACTTTTAATGCTTCTTCTACAGTTGAAATTACTGCGTCGGTATCAATGTTACTACGAATTAATACCAGTTCTTGTCTAATGTTCAAAATCACTTTATTGTAATCTTCGGCAAAGCCAAGTAGCATTCTCAACGGTATACAAACGTTAAAGTATCCTTGAGCATTTGTTAGTGTACTGTTTGCAGTAGGAAACCAACCTGCATTTTCATGACGGGCGAGATCATTGGACGTCAATGATACCAATCCTTTCATTGTCGACGTTAATCCTACTTTCGTTACGGAATCTACCACTATTCCATTCATTTCATATCTAATTTCACTGAATAAAAATGCGATACCGTTATTAACGAACCTTGCGGTGTTAGAGACAGTACCATCCTGACGTAATAATCGTCCCTCTACGTAAACATAGCTTTCGGATGGTAGAGTGCACATGTCTTCCTGAATGGGTATCCTGATTTCATCATTGTTTCCAAATCTGGTAGTGTATGGCTGATGGGTGTGCAGTTCGGAATTAACGATAGCATTATCAACGACAACTTTTTCATTAACGTTTAATATACTCATTGTAGTACTGTAAAGCCGAGACTTTCCAATAATGCTTTGTTCTGCGGTGTCAATGCTTTGGGCGCTGAACGCTTACTGACTCTCACCTTTCCACACTTTGATCTTTTATAGTTTGATTTGCACTGGGTACATGCACATGTGTTATAGCGCGTCACCATATTTTCTTTAAATGTAGTCCTATCGTTATGACTTCCCGTTAAAATTGACGAGATCTCCGTCTTGGTCTACTATTTTAAGTGTTATTGTCGAAATGGTAGATGTATTGATAGGTAGATAGATGACATGTTGAGGGACTCTATTATTTTATACCCCGCTGGTACACTGGGAAAGAACTGATGAATTATGTGTGATGTTTCACCATTCTTAAAACTACCACTTGTTATATTGCACTCGATAATTAATGAGTTAATTTTGATAATGTTAATAGGAGTATCAGAGGTATGCACTTTCTGAGCCTGGTAAACAGTTTTATTAAATCCCAGCATAGGTCCTATCGAATTTTCCACATTGAAGTTAATGTCATGGGTTGCTTTCATACTTGCTTTCATAGTATTATTATTCGCTTGTAAATGCATAAATGCTCTCGATCTTTTCACTAACTCATTAATATATTTATTCACATCCGCGATTTCGTATGATCCTGGTGGTATTGTAATTTTATCGTTTCCAAATACGAGTTGGTTATTCTTTGAAGTAACATTCTGTATAGTATTGAAAGATTCAAAACTAGTCAATCCCATTACGTATTCCGACTCATTCTCAAGAAAAATCGGTGGATTAAAGGTTGCTTGCAAGATACACTTTTTGCCGGTAAATGTAAATGTGTACGACATTACGATCACGTAACGACTACTGAAAATCAGTACGAGTAGTCATATAAAAAGTGTAAGACTAAATGACCGCAGTTGTATGTATCAAAATCTTGAACCTTGGTAAAGTTATACTCAATTGTGTTTCTGCTACCATCACTTTTAAAATAGTGGAGTAATTCAAAGGGTGGTTTAATATGTCCTATGCTATCAAAATATGTAATTGCCTGTTACGCTTAATGTAAGCTGTCCAGTGTGTACCCTTGTTAGTTTGATCATCCAGATTCAGAATACCACATTCATTCGCATGGATTCGTGTAGGTAAGTTATCTCGCATATATATCCCTCTAAAATAGGGAATCTGTAATTGTTCCACAAATTTTGATAGCTCAACATTACTTAAGGCGTGACGTGGTAGCTTCAGTGGGAGTTTTTGAATACGGTTGTAAATATATACCTAACCCTCGTTTATATGGCTTTATGTATAAACCTTTTCCTAATGCAGCTGCTTCCATTGCTTGGTTGTGTCGTTTGGTTTCGTCTAACGTTTTTGTCGCAGCTTTTGCGTCAGTTACCGCTTTTGCGACTGCCGCAGCACCGCCACCTAGAGACCCTAAAGCTCCTAATGCTGCAAATAGGGGAATAAGAGGTATGAATCCCCCACGTTTTGGTATTGGCAATATTCTGCTCTTGGGTGACATATTTTTTTTGTGTTTTAGAGCGCTCAAGGCTTGCTATATTGTCGATTTTAAAGATGATCGAAGTTTACCACCAACAGGACGTCGGGCTAGTAGGACAGCTTTGTTAAACGAAATTGCTCTGCGAGAATGCTTCCTTCGTCGTGATTTATTTCCCATTCCCAATTTGTTTTGTCCTTTCCGTGATTTGCCACCCATTCCCATTGTCCGTTTTCCTTTCATTATACCAGCTATGGTTAATGCAGCTGCCCTTTCTCCAAAGGTAGCGTCGGTAGAACGAAATCTATTCCAAGCTTTTTGTTGTAAAGTCTTATCTGCTATGTGTCGTTGTCCTAGATCGTTTGACTGGGAGTATGCAATATCGTGTTCTTTACACGCTTCGTCCAATGCGTTAATACCTTTGTCGCCACGAGCTAATCGTTTTTGTAAACGGGTACCTGGCCCACAATATCGATATCCGGGTATATGCAACTCCACGGGTAATTTATTTATTAAAGTATTAATTAATCCTGAACCTTTTTTTCCTCTGACGCTGGGATGTATACTTCATACCACACTGACTGACACTTCACTACTAAACTACTTTCTGCACGTGGTGTATATATATAGAGCGTCATACAAGTCGTGGTTTAGTACCATAATGGGTGACATCCGTTTCATTCCGCAAGATACAGAATTACCTATCAAAATTATGACATTACTCCTAACAAGGAGCAGTACTCTAAACACCGCGGTTTACTAAAGGGGATGTAAACGAGGTATAATCGTCGGACCATCCGGCTGTGGAAAAACCAATGTTATGATTAGCTTATTAGAACATCCAAATGGCTTACGTTTTGAAAATGTCTATATATATTGCAAATCTCTATACCAACCTAAATACCAGTACCTGCGGAGTTACTGGCACCCATAAAGGAAATTAGGTATTTCGAATACAGTGATAATAGTGATGTTATACCTCCTAGTGAGTCCCGTAAAATTCAATAATGATTTTTGATGATGTAGCATGTCATAAACAAAATGAAATTAGAGATCATTTTGTTTTGGCAGACATCGAAATAATGATTGTTTCTATCTGTGTCAAACGTATTCTTCAATTCCAAAACAGCTTATACGTGATAATGCGAATTTACTTGTTCTTTTTCAACAAGATCACACTAATCTCAAGCATGTGTATGATGATCACGTTAATGTTGATATGTCATTTGATAAATTTAAAGACTTGTGTTGCTGTTGCTGGCGTGATAAATTCGGATTTCTTGTGATTGATAAAGAAAGCGATGTTAATAACGGTCGTTACCGTAAGAGATTTGACTGTTTCATTGCAGTATAAATAATCTACTAGGACTGTCAACGTACAGTCGTAATGGAGGAGCGCTTAGTACAAGACATTTTGCGTGCTCGCAAGAGTGTGCAACAGAAATATGCTAGTTTGAAAGAAGATACTGCACTTACAGAACGTGCAATGGAGGACACTTTAAACCTATTACACAACCATTAAAACAATTAATTACTAAAAATGATGGTTCTCTCATCAAAGCTGAACCCCTTACGCCAGAAGTCGGAAAAAGGAGTCCATTGCACATGAAAATGAAGTATTTTACATTATACACCGAAATCCTCTAGAATACGTAAGGAGCCGCGTACTATTGTTCCTGACACCATTCCCACACCTCTACAAGAATCTGTAATTGCTGATGTCACACATGACGACGAGGTGGAAATTCCTACTTTACAACAATTGAAATCGGAACTACTAGCTGCTGGATCTCAACCCGCCTTTGAAGAGTATCTTAATCAATACCAAGGATTAGCGAAATACTACGTCGAAGGTATCTTTAGAGATACCGAAGATGAATATGACTTAACGTACGGTGTGCATTTTATTCCTGAAGAAGAGAAATTTTTATAGGCGATGCTGAACTAGATTTTGTTGGAGAAAATTTGCGAATCGCTCTTCCCGATGGATCATCCCTAGATTATGAGGAACACCGGGATTATATGAACTACTTTTTAAAAAAGTTCCTACGGGATACAAAAAGAGGGATCTACAGCAATACAATGACATTTTGCGTCGTACGCATGCTGCCCGACGTAATTATAACCCTGATGATCAAATCCGAGGAACTAATAGTAAGAAGTACCTTGAAATCATTAACATTCAGCCTAGAAAACGTTCTGCCACATCGTCTATTGCACCTCCAGCCACCAGATCTCAAACAACTTCTATATCCAAAAGAGGTGGTGGACTGCAGCTATTGCGATACAATAATAAACCTATTGAGTTTGTACCGTGGAATAATCCGAATAAGTTAGTCGATTGGTTAAAAAAATTATTAGGATCAATGTCGGCAGGAAATACTAGCAATCACAACGAAATAATATATATAATTGATGAACTACGTAACGCAAAAGTAATAAAGTAACAGAACTAGTTATAAACCTACCACTATAGTCATTTACTTTCATTGTTACTATCACTAAAGATAGTACTATATGTCCACCAGTGATGCCAATAGATAAATTTGAGGGCCATCTTCATCATCAAATGACAGTGGATAAATTTGGGAAACATATTGTTCATCATAGCGATCTGTCTTATGAAACTTTCATATCATTTTCTGGAATCGCCACAAAGAAGACAATTAGTATATCTACCGGCGTAGGTGATCAATATACCTATCCTGTAACGACGGTATAGTACATTGCAGGTGGAGTCATCCAACTCTTGAGCTTAACATAGATGGTACAACATTTGAGCTGGCAAAGGATGTAATTGGTCAACTCTAAGAGGAACGATGTAATTCGTGTAACCATGCCGACGTTTGTAAGTTTTCAACTGCAACGATATTCAACGTAGAGTTCGTAGTAAAATCCAAAGCACAAAAAATGAGTAAAGCCGATGTTGTCGAAGAACTGCACAAACCTGCAAGAAGAAATTTTCCGCGGCGTTGTGTTGTACTAAAAGGTTTAAATGATCTATTTCAAGCTGATTTAGTGGAAATGATACCATATGCTCGGATGAATAAAGGATTTCGATACATTTTAGTAATAATAAATGCATTCTCTAAATATGTCTGGGCTTTTCCCATCAAACGCAAGAATGGTAAACTGGTCGCGGATGTAATGGATAAACTTTTGTCTGGTTTGAAAAGATACCTACACATATACAAACTGATATGGGAACTGAGTTCTATAATGCTGAATTCAAAAAGTAATGAAAAATTTAATATCAATCATTACAGTAGTTATTCCATCTTGAAAAGTAGTATAGTCGAACGTGTAAATCGCACCCTTAAAGCAATAATGTGGAAAACCTTCAGCATGCAAGGATCCTATAAGTGGCTATCAATATTACCGCACATTGTCGCCGAGTATAATTCAAGAAAGCATAGAACAACTGGATACAAACCGGTAGATGTATTGGAAAAAATAGTGCATCTATTTCAAAACATTTAAAATGTCAAAAAATTCTTGACCGTAAAACACCTAAATTTAAAGTGGGGGAACATGTACGCATTAGCAAACATAGAAGCATATTCTCTAAGGGGTACACACCTAATTGGAGTTACGAAGTCTTTCGAATATCAACAGTTAAACGTTCAAGCCCACTCACCTACACATTACGTGATAGTCGAGATGAAGAGATTCAAGGTCGGTTCTATGAGCCCGAACTACAAAGTGTTAAACATCCAGACATTCATCTAGTTGAACGTGTCATCCGACGTCAAGGGAATAAAGCTCTCGTTAAGTGGTTGGGTTTTGATACTTCTCACAACTCCTGGATTTCTACCAAAGACATTGTGTAATACGCTAATTAACCTTAATTATATATACTGTAATATTAATATGCAATAAACAGATCTTTTTTTACTTTTTTTATTAATACTATCCTATACATATACATCACTACATACTACTAAAGCGTCTGACAAACACACACTCACGATGCTGTTTTTCGAGAATTGGTGAAATTATATTACCACAGTCATCTATTCTTTTTTTAAATCGTGCAGAATCTCTAGCTATTTGTTCCCATTCTCCTTTTCGCGCATGCCTGTGCGCCAACTCCCATACTACTATGTAGTGAACTACGTTTTTGGACTCATTAATGCACACCTTCTTCACTGGGTGAGTCGTCATCTGATGGCTCAAAATTCGGTAAATATCTTTCTATTTCGTGTATAAATTGCTCCAATGATATTTCTTTAAGGTCTTCTATTAATCGCTTTATACAACAAATACACTCTATATCACCTACATGCCATGTTAAGTATTTTCCAAAGGCGTATTCCTCCCCCATACTTATTAACTAGATTATTTAAATCGTCATCACTAAATCTACCCATTCCATACACTTTTTCATGATCAGCATCGAATTCTAATGATTGTAACTGACATATTAGTCTTTGGACTGCACTAACACAATCTACAGCTTTAGGCCACGACTCCGCACTATAACACATCCACATATTGACTAATATCTAATACTATCCACTATTGACTACAAGCGCGTTACCCCCCCTTTGGCAAGATCCATATCCATATATAGTTTCTCCTTGGCAAATGCTTCCATTTCCAGAAGGCAGGCTATGTTGCCCTCAAATACATCATGCAATGGACCTATAACTTGGTGAATGTTACATTCAGGAATTAGCTGCCGACTTTATTAGGTTTTATAAAACTCTGGAAAGTTCACAGTATCTGCCAACTCCAATCGGTAATATATTATCTTCAAAAGCTTCCATAACTGTTGTATAGACTCCCATCCTAAATAGATATCAATTTCGTCACTATCACAGAGGCGTATAATTTTTTTCTTGTTAATATTTTCGTACGAGACAGTCTTCGATCCCAGTTTGGTAGGTAGCCATGTTCCTTCAGGACTGTAGAAATAATTAGTAATCACCCTTGATTATCCATAAGTATACGCCATTCCTGCTTGTCAAACACCACTCCACCACTCTTCGTTCCACCTAGTTTTACGACTGGCTCAAATCCAAATTTGGGTGATAGACCGACACTAACAAACTTTGTTTTACTTTTATTTAAGAAATAATACACATTATTAAGCAAAATATCGCAATATTTACTTGAACTTATAGCACCGATAATCTTCGCCTTTTCTATGGCTTGACGTACGATGTTATCCATTATATACGATACTGGCTTTACATACATTCCTCTCTTTTATATATGACACTCTCCCACTATGTACCTCCTCAAGGCTACTTACGTGACCTTCACGATTATACCACACATTGCTTTAGCGGTCTTGTCAGTTACACCTTTTCAAGGTTTTCTTTTGTTCAAGGCTGTTACTCATTTTGATTTTTTCCAACCTTGTATTCACCACTACTTCAAGGATTCCTAGGCATACTTATTTCCAAGGTTGTTCCACTTTGCCACAAGTTCACTACACAAGGTTACATACCCCACTCAGTATTATTCGTATACTTAAAGGAGGGTTTTTACATATACCATAGTTACCGATCTTCACTATGTCAGTTACTCCAGTGCAAGACGATTGGAAGACTCTACAATGTACCAACCACAAACCCTATTTCAAATTAGTACGCGACGGACATGTCAATTAATTCCGAACTGGGTAAATTTTGAAAAGGAAGGAATACTACCGGCTTCCATAACCAAAGTGCTACGAAATAATTATGAACTGGTTCAGTGGAATTCAGCGTGGTATACCGAAATGAGCAAGGTAATACGCGAGCACTTTGCGGCAAGCCGTGTAACAGCATATGCCCACATTGTATCAATATATGTTCGATACCATCTGGTGGACTTCATGAATTTGTGTCATTGCTGCTTCGCCCGATTGAAACCAGGAGATTACGGCGTAGTGGACCATCATATGCATATGGAGCGCTGGACTGCGCGATACCACCTGTCGCATGAATATTATTGGTGCGCGTCGTGTAGGGCGCCTCTCATACAGTTATACGATGTGTACGATGATGACTCATGTATACTGTGTGATGAGGTGTGCTACGTAGCCGAGTAGTTTTTTTTTTACTGTATCTATTGTATATATTGTACATATTGTATATATGTTGTATATATTGTATATATTGTATATATTGTATAGAATACATTATTTCCTGTCAGTATCATAGTTTTCGCTGATGTTAACATGTGCGACCCAAACTTTTATTATCCTCAGTATTACAACTGTTTCGATAAACGATTACTAACGTATCGAACATGGTCTGGAGTTCACTCACCCTCATCGCTTGCTGCAGCAGGATTCATTTCCACATCTTCAGACGATACGGTTGAATGTTTCATGTGTGGGGTTAGAATAAACCGATGGCAGCCAGATGTCAATCCGTTACAGGAACATCTACGATGGGCACCACATTGCACCTATGCTCAGCTCCTCGCACCACGTCCGCGCAGATGTACTGAAACGGAAGTGGAGAGGACCTTCTGCACTTGTACTAAATCAAAATGTTTTATTCCTAAAGAAAATCATATATCTGAGTAATTCATTTGTGCATGTTTCTACATTAATTAAATATATTAACATATCGTTTTCTTTTCTTTTGTGGGTGGGCAAAAAGTGGGTCAGAGTGGCAACCAGGTCACACGGATGTTATTGTGGAACATGAATGCGCGTTAGGTCGCACGGATGGCCTTGTAATTGTGGAACAGGAAAGCGCGTTAGGTCGCACGGATGGCCTTGTAATTGTGGAACAGACGAGCGGGGTTTGTGACCTTGGTTTTGTGGTAATGATATGTCACACGGATAGCCTTGTAATTGTGGAACAAGAAAGCGTGGTTTTAAAGTAGGTCACAGTGATGGCCTTGTAGTTGTGGAACAGGAAAGCGGGGTTTGCGACCCTGGTTTTGTGGTAATGATATGTATTTGGGTCACACATTGCGCTTTTTGACCTTGGTACGGTGGGGACCTTGGAAATGTGGGACCTTGGAAATGTGGTGTTCCAAAAGTCTCCAATCTTACCTACTATATATATATATATATATATATATATATATATATATATATAAATCGCTCAGGATGTTATTTGTAGATAAACTTTATATTGAAATTTTTCAATCTAAATTGAACGTTTATTTACTGTTTTAGTATTAATTATTTTAGAATATAATGCAATTACATACAGCATCATATGATAATGATTTCTAGATTTAACTGATTGTTGATATTAGCTTTAATATATTTAATTAACGTATATTAAATATTTATCAGTAAATGCGTTATTTTAGAGGCGCGTATATTGTTTTCTTTGTTACCCCGAATGCGGTCTCACTCTGTCATCAACCATAATTGAAAATCTACTCATTCGTTCTCGTGACGTCAGCTTAATTATTTATGTAAAATTGCTCAGGATGTTGTTTCTAGATAAACTTTATATTGAAATTTAATGTTTATTTAAAATTGAAAATCATATTTTATTACTTTAAAATACTGTAACTAGCATTTTAATTTTAAAAATGTGTACAAATGCAAATGTCAAAAATGTAATCACATGTTTATTATTACCAAATGCCGTAATTGGAGCATTTACAGGGTGTTATTAAATGTTAAAATTTGCTTACTTAGAGTTTATATTTATTATTAAATTCATGCTATTACATTACTTAAAGCATATGATAATTTCTAGATTTAGCTGATTGCTGTGCTTTATTTTAGAATTAAGTCAAAAATGTAATTACATGTTTATTATCAAATGCAGTAATTTCGTAACAAATGCAAGTAGTTTTAATTCATAACATCAAAGTCTTTTTATGATTACTAAACGCAATAATTAACTTTCAATATAATTTTTGTATTTACAAATACCTAACATAAAAGTCTTTTTCTAATTTATAAATAACATTATTGTTGTATTCGGCTATTTCATTACTTTAAAAACAATAATAAAATCTGTATTTTAATTATAAGAATGTAATTACATTTATGGTGTTATACGCGCCGGATGTTTTACGCTTATATCACACTTTTTACGTTTCATATCTAAAACCCTGATTGCTCAGTTGGTGATATGGATATGCATAGATTCATAACTTGACTTGTTCGAGTTCGAATCCCGGTGCAAACAATTTTTTCAGGCTTTATCCTACAATCGGAAGTTCCTCTTCCACAGCGACAAACATAAGGTCTGCAAGGCCCCGCAGGTTGCGACATCTCAATAACGCGGCGCCGAAAACCAACACACCAGAAGCCGCTGAAGACCTCTAAAGAAGCCCTCAGAAGCCGGCGAAAGACCTACCTGAAGCCGCTGAAGACGTGCAAGACGAAGACTCTAGAGGCTGCTGAACAATTCTAACATGGCGGCGCCGGAAACCAACACACCAGAAGCCACTGAAGACCTCTAAAGAAGCCCTCCAAAGCCGGCGAAGAACCTACCGGAAGACTCCGAAGACGTCCAGAGGCTGCTGAACAATTCCAAGATGGCGGCCACGTCTATCATTGGACAGCTACTGGGCCAACCCCCTTCCTGAACTCAACAGGGGACGGGGCCCATTCTCGCATCCCATTGGCTTGACGTCATTGCTCCTTCCGGTAGGAGGAGCCACGCCCTCTTCTCCCATTGGTCCTGCAACCACAAACTTCCGGTGGGGGCTGGGCTCACGTCACTGATTGTTGTGACGTCACTTCCTGAGCCAGAACTCGGTTAGCGATTTATATTCAAACAGGTTTGTTTTAGAAATCATTTCTTACACTTTATTTATACTATTTTTGTAGGTCGTTTACGTTGTAAAGAACCAGCGTCCTTTACGTATGCTTTTTAGAATAAATTATTTGCGGACCATCCTATATCTAAAATTTCAAAAGTTTACTCGATATTGCACAACAAATAATTTATTAATCACCGCTGATGTGTATTTCTAAAACCAGTAAGTTTTTGCACGTCAGAACGATCTCAACCAATCAAATAACGGCATACCCCGCACGGTAGCCGCGAAGCCGCCCACAGATGCACCTTTATAAACCCGCGACGCGCGTGAAGAAAAGGATGATGAATCGAAGTAGATTCAAGTCAAGCCGATATCCAGCCGCCGCCGCACCGTTTGCTTCGTGTAAGCACCGACCTGTTCATCACCGCCGAAGAGTCCATCGCGATCGTGTGATAACGCGCACCACCTCGCACCGGGCAACGTAAAGTTTAATCCTGTACTGCTATTGATAGACACGTAAGTTGTAAAGTTATAAAATCGACAATTTACAATCAAACACTACAGAACGTAAATAACGCCGGGCTGAGTCTCCAGGAGTTATAACCTTACACTAACGCCAAGAGTGCCACGCAGGTAGATCCCGACGTCACTGCAAACACACTACACTAACACCCAGAGTGCCACGCAGGTAACCCACGTCACTGCAAACACTTGAGGGTGAAGGTTTGTTACAGGGCTGTAAAGACCTACGACCTTTCTCTTAGTCTATCCGGTTAAGACAGGCCATAGCCTACGTCTTCTGAGTATTACTGAGACCCCGCTCGAAACACATACATACAATACATACAGACAAACACAATAACCATACACGGTGTCTTTAATCGCAGGAGAGTATACACGAAACCTGTTGCATAAATTTGTATTCAGAATAAACCAGCGCGAAACACCTAGTGTAAAAGCATTTGTACATATGTTAGGAAAATCCGTCGGAGAGTAAAACATTAGATAGTACGTAAATTATCCCATGTTTACCGGTATTAAATAATATAACTACGACCTGGTGTATATTACGATTTACCTTAGTAAATTCATATTTTTTTAATATCCAGTATTTCGTTCTCCTAATAAATTGTATATAATTAGTATAGAAGTCCGTAATTAATCCAGTTAGATAAATAAATAACAAAATCAAACCGGTGATAATTAAATAAAGACAGTCCAGAGATCTTGCATTTACATACGAGGATCTCGCGCGTGTATTACTTCCTGGGAGCGCAACATACCGGCTTCAACGCTCCAGAGTTACTGAAGAATAAATAATTATGCCATGCGCATAAGCCGAGAACGATATTGATTTTCTCCGTCCGAGTTCGTTGCACTGGCGCCGTTGAACAAAACTGTATTAAAACAACCAGCTTCTGTAAATACAGGACCGTAATATAAATATTACATACTAAGTAAGTAAGATATGATAATCCATATATTTATATTTCCAGAAACGATTACGTACCTAAGCAACCCCAGGAGAGCAGTAAGGCCGGAAAGAATAAATACATTTGTTAATTAATTATTTATTTATTGTAAAATTAGTTAATATACGTTTTAAAACGCTTTAAGAGGTTTATTTAAGGTAACAGTGTTAAGCCTATCAAGTAATTAATACGAACCACACCCCGTTTATAATAAATTATGAACACGACTGAGCAAAGCCGAGGTAAAATAAAACCGCGTTGGGTTACACACCCAGAAGGCGCGCAAATTACAAATAATTAGTAAAATATTAAAGAGCGAGGATGATAATACAACGTTCAAGTTTACTTATATTTTTTGGATTGATCTTCTTTGGGGCATTAATTGGGAACATCTGTTGTTATTTCGGAAGGTTTACATGAGTTGATTGGCTGGGAATCCTGTAAAAGAACCTCAGTTAAACACATCGGACACAGGTTTACCCTAAGATAACCGCATTCTCTCTAGTTTTGTATTGCTCTATGTATCTTTAAATTTACATGTATACATATTGCTCGGTGTGTATTCTAATTATTCGGCTGGACTAGATTATTATTTGTGCTTACTATTTTGTGCTCACTAGTAGATTTAAATTCGATTTCATGCTTTTGTTAATGACTCCTTAGTCGACCTAATTAACAGTAAATTAATATCAAGTAACCAGTTCTAAGGCTAAGTCTGCCTCCCCAGTTGAAAGCTAATGGCACTGAATTTATGTGTCACCATTGATGCTTTGCATGTTTAATTTTTCTTTTCAGAGTTACTGAAAAATACTTTTTAAGTTCCACAGTAAATTGTTTCATCTTTTTGTAAAATGTAAATTCAAATACTTGTGAGTAACACATTTTTGTTGTTCTCTATTCAAGGAGCATCTGATTATGTAAATATATTAATACCTGTTTAATAATTATTTAAGACTTGAAGTCTATTAAGGTAGCATTTTCTATAGCTATTAAAGCATATATTTTATAAACAGTAAAATTAATTTAATTTATGGGTATAATTAGCTTGTAACTATCGAATATTTTTTGTCTACTAAATAAGAGGGACAAACCAGACTAATCAAATATTTGGGTTGTGACTCCGGGAAGAAGCAAGCGCTAGCTTGATCGCCCTAAGGGTCAGTTTAAGTGTTTAACAGTTATTTTTTTTTTGTTGTGTACCAATGATTATAAAAAAAACATTGACTTTAATTTAACAAAATAAATATTTATTTTACAGTCTTCCGGACTATTGGCGCCCTCTGTTTCAGTTTTTTTAAAATTCTGTTAAATCCCTTCCTAGGCCTCAGCCTCCGTACAAAAGAGCTAGCCGAAGAGCATTGCGTCCTAAAGGTAAATCACACGTTTAAATCAAGATTCAACACTGTTACCTATGAACAACTGGATTCTGTCAAATCCTGTCAAAACAGTAACAATTTGTAACATTCCTGGTTTCTTAAAAACTATGATGTAACAAGCACTAAGTCAGTCAAACATCCTAAGTGGATTCAGGAGTACAGTATCCTTCCATTCAGTCCTGATATTTTCCGAGAAGAAGACCTCATGTGTTCTGCAGTAACAGGCAGAAACTTACCGAATAATGATGAGTTATTTCCTACAGATTCCACTTCCTCTCAAGTGGAAGTGGGATATCTACAACGAAAAAGAAAATTCTTCAGGATAGTAGGAGCGGAACAGAGTATGATCGTACCAAAAATGTTACAGTCCAAATAAAAAAAAAGAGCAATGAAGGAGAAACCAAAAAAAAAAAAAAATGGAAATGAAACAACTTTCTACGGCTACTATGCATATTCTGCATAATTACTGCAAACAAAACATGCGATCTACATTTTTTCTGTTTTGAAAGCATAGGTACATTGGGAGCCAACAAAAACGAGATAACCTCAATAAGTTGCAATTGTTATTATAAAAATTCTTCAAATTCTGACTTTTGTAAAAACTATAATAGCGTGATACAGACTTTTTAGAAAGGTTCTATTACACTTGCAGGCGCGTCATGGCTAATATCCTCCTACAGAAGACAGTTGTGTGACGTAAATTTTACTTTTCAAATGTCTCAGTAAAAAAATAGGACTAATTAGGTGAGCACACAGGTCACAAAGAACTTGAAATAGACTATAAAATAATAAAATAAAAGTGTGGGTGCAAACTCCATGAAGGGCAGATGGAAACTTGCGTTGGACATACTGTATAAAAAGTACAAACGATAAACTATATGCCATTGTTGCTGTCAAATCATTGGAATTTTCACAATCAAAACAGATCGAATATTAAACAATTTCGACTGAAATGATTGTAAACATTCGATTCTGCCCGGCACTACAAATGATTCTACTACAAGTGAATTAATGTACTATTTAGAAGCTACATTACCGCAATGGAGATTAAATGTGTTAATATATTCTTTATTACAAATTTACATAAATCTATTTTTAAGGTTTGTATCGCAGAGCATTCAGTATGAACAATGACCTAATCATATTACTACAAACATATATATATATATATATATATATATATATATATATATATATATATATATATATATATATATATATATATATAATCGTTGATTTTTCGGGTGTTGGGTCGCCAACAGCAAAATCGCATTTCCTATCTTCAGGTTTGTACCTGCATAACTACTTCTCGTTATTCGTATTGAAGGTCAATATTTTGGGGAATGATACTCAAGTACGACGTTATCCTCAGGATAAATATATACTATTGACTTGACCTGGTTGCTGCAGTACGAGCATTATTGTATAAGTATTAACAATATCAAAATTTAATTGAACATACCCGGTATTAATTGTGTTATACCTACTTTGTTTTCTAACGATCGCGGTGCAACAGGATTTTACTTAGGTAAATCGTGTAGCTTACGCATTAATAAAGCGTATTTATTATTAAATCTCGTTAATAAATGATTTATTATATCCAAATCACAGCTAAATACAACACGAACACTATTATGCATAATTATATTTCTAGTTTACCACACTATAAGAACGTTTTTTGCGTATTTATCTTGTAAGGTCCTTTCTCACAATTTTTATATTTGCCGCGGCTAAACTGCAATCGGTCTTTAGATTAGAAACTAAAGAGGGGGGTGGGTTCGTCGGAAGATTTAAACTTTAGCTCTACACTGTCCACGTAAAATAATTATAGTAAAACGGTTTAATAGTATATTATTCTATTATATACAAGTCTAACGTATTCACACTTAAACTAGGCTAATAACATTATGAACAACCAACATAAACATAATATTGAGAAAAAAATGAGAAAACAATTTGAATTTAATACTTAGACAGCGGCGTCGGGGCATCCACTAGGTTTAGACGGAGAATTTGGATGTCCTATTCCATCCACTCACTCGGGAAGGCGACTTAGTTTTGTCGAAGTCGTTTCTGTAAACAAATATTAATACTCCCTAGTTGCACTCAATGACAAACGTAATGTTTAAATGATTAATAACGTTGCGTTTAATTAATTATTTATGCTGGATACGGCCCTGTCTACAAAAGAAAGGAATGAATAAACAAACTACTGGTTATTTAAAACGGGGGTTGCGCAGATCTAGGTCACTAGTGAAAATCGATATCCCGAGTTCACGGTCGTACGCATGACCATCGTTCACCGGCCTACTTGCTTGCTGCTTTAACTTTAGTAGTTACTGGAAGACGGACAGGTGCGTATGCTTCGTGAAGCAATTTACCTTCGCGATCTATTACGTTCGATAATATTAATATCTTCAGAGGTTTACTTTCGCATTGAATTTAGGCTGGGCGGATTATACACGTTTGGTTGTATAATTAATATATTTGCGCGTTATCTTCTGGGATGTAATTTTATGGTGGTGATTTCTTTTATGAAATGAACGAAATCTCACGTAGATCAACGAACGTTACCTAAGTGTATACGCACAAAACGCGTATTTATTGAAGGCGGTTTTATACTTGCGGAATAAGCTGGTGGAAAACAATTAATTGATTGTTTTCTTGAAATCAATTACTAAGCGCGTGGTTATCGATGTCGGTTTTCTTCTCTACAGGTCTTTGACGGATACTCTACGTTTAATTCGTTTGTGATTACAGGCACTTCGGTCTTCGCCAGCGAGCTGGTGATTGCAGGTGTTTAGAATGTAAGTGAGTAAATGATGAGCTGCAGGGCTATACAGTCCTATCTAGCTTCCGTCGTCAGGTTATGGTAGCGTGTAGTGATCTAGGTGACTTTGACCCGTCGAAACACCTTTGGTATTGTAGGTGGTGTATACACCGATCGATTCGGACCCGTCGCTCTCTGGGGTTTTGTATGTGTGTGTTGTGTACCCGATCGCTTGGGACCCGTCGTCTGAGGGTTTTGTGTATAATCTGTGGTCGACTGCTTGACTGCCCGTCGCTGCTGGGGTTTGTGTGTAATTTTGTATGTACCCCGACTGCTTCGGGACTTAGCCCGTCGCTGCTGAGGGTTGTGTGTGTGTGTGTGTGTGTGTGTGTGTGTGTGTGTGTGTGTGTGTGTGTGTGTGTGTGTGTGTGTGTTCTCTACAGACTTACGTGTCGTTAATCACAAAGATCGAGGATAGCTATTTATTTACAAAAGGTTCGCGGTGCGCGTTTGCAAATACAGGAGCTTGCGGCGGCTATCACTAGGTCTGCGGCGATTTATTTAAAACAACCGTCACGTGCAGGTCTTCTGGAACAGTAGTTAGTCTAACGGACTAACTAATACAGGAGCTGGTAAAACCAACTAAATAATTCTCGGCGGCGGGATGCGTTCACGAGGCGCGATGGAACTCTTCGCTAGGATCGGATAAAAACTTCTTCTCTTCTTCTACTCTTCTACCGGTTTACAGGTACTTTTTTTTTAATTCATGCAAAAGGTGCGCGGCGCGGTTTTTATAGGGGACTCTCGGTAGGCGGTGGTGGCTTCGGTTTGGGGGAATCCTATCTGTAATTGGCGGAGATTACTCTGACGTATACGTATAAACATTCGATGTTTTATGAAATCTACGTTGGAGGGGAAACAAATTAATTTTTGGTTGTGCAATCAAACGAAATACTAAGAAATATTAAATTAGGTATTGCAGGTGTTGGAATACTACGATATCTTCCATCATTTCTTTTACGAGGGCTGATTGTTAAATAATTAATTACAAAAATTCTGTAGTAATGAAGTGCGGTTTGTTACAATCTACTATTGTAAAGACCCTGTAACTGCAGCTGTAGCGGTAACGCCAGCACCGGCAATGCGCGTTAAGCAGTAAACGAAGGTAACCTATTTGAGTATATTGTCACGTGTGGTTGAGTTTGATTTGAATGTTAGTATTGGATATCATATGTAGAATTTTAAATAAATGTTAGCTTTCCGTGTGTACTATTTTAAAATGTTGCTATCGTAATTTCCTTAAAAGGAAATGGATTCGTTTTGAGAATTAAATCGTTTTGTTGCTGTAAAAGAATTAAGGAACATAATATTAAGTGTTTTTCAGCTTGAATTTATTTTGTTATGGCGCTGATATCATACATCTCACAGCGCGTTATGGGGTTCTGAGTACTTTGTTCAGTTCATTTATGTATAAAAGTTTTATTGGGGAAATTATGGAGATTTATTTGGGACAATGGGGGTTACCACTGAAAAACAGGATGTTTGTTATCCCAACCCTAGTTATCGGGTTTTTGGCGTTCATCGAGCGGAGCTTGTTTTTGAGAATTTTGTGGCAGACTATTGTAGGATTTTCTCATTTATTCAGGATATTTAGGACGGTTTTGTCGTCTTTTTATTTTATTTGTTAAGGAGTATTAGTAAACCGGTTTGCGCCTAGTCAAGTGTGAGGTGGCTATGTTGGGTGGAGAGACATCGTTGGTATTACGACTTTATGCGCTTTTTATGCACTTTGCTACGTGCGTTCCCTGGCGATGAAAGTAATGGAAAAATTACGCAGCGCCTAGAATAGCCTTTTGATTTCAAAACTGACGTAATTGATATTGAGGAAACTAAAAGCGAAAACTTTTGGAAGGTGTCAAAATCAACCCTTCTACAAAAACGTTAGCGACTATCGAAACTAAGATTTAAGCGTTTATTGAGTAGAATTAATAATTCTGATTCAAAAACTGATAATGAAGTCGAAATTAAGGAAAATGCATTTCTTGAGGTTGCATTATTTCAGTCCAAATATGAAATTTTAGAGAAGGGCGTGGTTTTGATAAGTGATGATCAAAATTTGACTACAGATATTTCGACTCCAATTAGTAATTGAAATTTAAGTATTTCACCCGTTACGACGTGGTTGACGAGTCAATTATTTTTGGAGTGTTTCAATTTATCTACCGGTAACACGTTAAATTACATTAGATCTATTTAATAGGATGTTTCCATGTGATAAGTCGTCACTTATCGAATCTAAGTACTTTGGAAGAAGAGGCAGTTGGTTTCTTCCCTTTTCAGTCAGTCGAGTTTGAGGTTTAAAAAAATTAAGAGGTAGTTTGCGAATTGTTTATGGTTGGTTGGCGTAGTGCCGTTCCGTAAAAGCGTGTAGTGCACCGTGTCTTAAGATTTTTATTTAGAAACTTTTCTCGTTTTTGTGTAAATTTATTACTGTTCTGGGCAGGTACTATTGGATATCTTGTATTATTGATGTATTTCGACAAATCTAGATCTCAAATTTTTGTCACGTATGTGGATTTATCGACAATATAGAAAGTATTACATGTTTTGGGAATTCACATAAAGTCATTTAAACGAACGTGCCCACTCAGGAAATTTGTGTAATGAGACGCTTTATGAAAAGAAAGGTGTCAGCTGATAATGGGGGAATTTAGACCAGGAAAACAATGAAAATTTCGGAAGTGACGAAAAGACGCTGAATATTGAAAATTGTAATCAATCTTGCAGTACAACTTGCGATGTTATTTTAGTTTTAACGTTTTGATTTTAAGAAAGCTATTCTTGTAGTAATGAAGTCAGTTGTTGGATTTGATTGAATTTTGCGGAATTTCGGATATGCAGTAGATATTTCTTTACTATTGTTATTTTTTATATATGGACTTGTATTGCTTTCGAAAGGAGAAGTAATCGGGATGACTTCTCCTTGACATTCCCGGCTGGTGTTGAATATGTGATGCAGTATTACTTTTTCATGTGTTAGGTTTTGTTTTTGACGAAATACTTTTGTTTACGCCCCGCTGTCGGGAACATTTTATTGATTGTACTCGACATATGTATATATATATATATATATATATATATATATATATATATATATATATATATATATATATATTCACCAGACAGTGCTTTGGTTGTACACAACCTTCCCGACACGTTCGTCAGTCCTCCTGGTCCTCGACATCACAAACCACGCGTAACAGCTTACATCTTTAACTACGACGGTCAGATTAAAAGTCCCCGCCCCAATTAATCTCGCACAAAAACAGCCTCTTCCCCCTCTTAAGAAAATTTTATCATATTCTTGACTCAACTCGCTCTCCGACGAAAACTGCTAACACCGCACTTAGTATCCAACCCGCGCTATGACGCTTTAAGGACATGTGCCCTTAATGTTTATTTGAGTACAAACCTTAGTCCAGAGGAGTATTGCATCAACAGTAACGATAATTTCTTAACTCCAAACAGACTGAGACATTGTATCTTGACAGATACACGGCGTCAATCTATAAGGCGCATTTCCCCAACATGCGTAAAAAGCATAAGAGATAGGAATAGGGAACCCTAATATAGTTTTAAAGGGAATCTAATTTTGCGTCGAAATAAGCCACTAAATACGGGGTGTTCCATTTAACTTTAAGAAGTTATTCAATAAAATGTGTGCCTAAACTTTGGAGCAACTTTTTTCATCACTCTGTATAATTTTGAAATAAAACTTTTATATGGTAGTATACCTTAACCTTTCAGCTAACCAGTAGATTTAATTTTGAGCAGCTCGTTCTATGTTACAGGGTGTAAGCAATTTTTAAATTACAATATGTATTTTTATATTTCTCAAAATTGCTCAGAAACGATCAGTTTTATGTATAGGAAGTGTAACATAAACTTACCTTTATTTGGTCTACAGTATCTAAAAATATAAAAATTATAGGGTGTTCCATAAGAAAAAATATAACTTTGATATGTACTTTATTGTTGTGCCACCCTGTATATTCAAACATAATTTTGGAATATGATCCTCAAGAACCCACATATGACTGCGTTAAAAATTATTTCCCAACCCTTTTCATTTCTCGTAGAAAAACCGTGGCGAATGTGGTGGACCACCCTGTATATATATATATATATATATATATATATATATATATATATATATATATATATATATATATATATACGGGGCGTTCAAACAAACACACATGACCACATGACAATCTTCTTTGGCGTTGATAAGATATGCTGTCTCATCAGTCTATTATTATACACGAGACTGTAATGATTGTTTTGGTAATCTTTTGGTACATGGTTTGGAGTTCACTTCCAGGATTTATTTCTACTACCCACTTAGTAATAGTCTGCGAAATTAGCATTGAACAATGGAAACCATATGTTATTCCAGAAAAGATTTTGCCAAAAAGAACAATTGTATTAGATTTAATTACAGAAAATTACCCCTTTTCATACAAGCAGGTAAGCGGACGAAGAAAATTTGTCACGCGTAGCAACATACAAATGTGGATCAAATGATAAGCAGGTGAGTATTGCTAATAGGTTTGCAGGTCAAATAAAAAGAATGAAACAAAGTGTACAAGGCACTTATTAAATAAATAAGTGCAGAATGGGTAGGACATGGCGAGCGAAACATAAGGATAAGAATAGATAGGACAATTTAAAGTTAGAGAAAAGAATGCCGGTTTTATATTTCTTTGGGTTTTTTTAAATAAAATGTAGAATGAGACACGTAAACACGCGAAACCTTTTCAACTGTAAGGCATGATGTTTCAAATAATTCCTTACCTAAACGGCATTTACGGTAATTATTAAAAACCTGTGAAGGCCTTTTATTTCATTCTTGTCGATTTCTCTAAGTAAAGTAGCCGAACTGATTGTTTTACCAGCAATCTTTAAACTGGTTAAGAAAGATATCCCACATAATAGTTTTATGCTACTGTCTGCTGTGTTTTGTTGTTTTTTTGCCATCACAGGAAGTTAAGACATTATATTTGTATATTCTGCAGCACCTAATAATACGCCAAAACGTAACATGACGTATGCAAGGATATGGCTTTTTATTTGTCACCTCGAATTGAACAGACTTTGTTAATAGACTTTGAATTATTGAATGTTACTGTTACCTACGTAATAGTGCTTGAGGTATGCCAGCATACAGCATCGGCCTCCTAGTGTAGCACGCGTAACTATTTACAGGTTTCCAAGGTACTCTATTCTGGATAGGGATCCTACATTGTATAGAATAACGTAGTGCACGTCTGGAGTAATCGGTAATTTGGGTGTGTTTGTAAAAAGTAGGCAACACTGACGGGTGTTAGGACGATACCATTAGTAGGGAATACTATATCGTCCGGGGTACGACTTGATTGTTAGCTGGTTTAATTGTTATTTCAGGTACTTACGAAGTTGGTATGATTGCTTCTGACCTATCTGGCTACGAGAGGCGGCCAGGGTTGAAACAGGCCACGTTGACCACGTCCTCATCAACACGGAATGATGAGTTAGCACGTGGAATGTTAGAGGTATGTATGAAAAGGATGTTGTTAAGGTAGATAAAGCAGCTATGACCAGGAGTTGAGACGGAAATGCATGATGCAAAAGGAGTTAGAGTTACTGCAAGTTACAGAGAGACAAAGTGGGATAAACAGAATGAATTTGTATGTACCCAGTTAATGTGGATTGGAATGAAAGTGGAATTTCAGTTTTTACGATACTGGAGATATCAGAGAACTTCAAAGCTGTTATGATAAATTATGTATTTTTAAATATATAACATAGTTGCACTGGAAACCCAGTTTTACGGGATACATACTGACATACAAAATTCTAATCACCTATTTAGTGATCTAAAAGCAAAAAATTAATTTTTTGTAAATTATAATTAATTTTAGAGTTCTTTCATTTAGTGAATGTTGAAATTTCCAAAAATTGTAATAAATGCCATTTACCAAAAAATTCTTTAACAAAACTGGTAAACAAATAAAGTTTTCGGGTACCTTTGAGTACCCATGTCGTAAAGCCATGACGTTTAGTTCTTGTCCATTTAAACCAAACTGTTACATAAATGAAATCTTTGGAGGTCTTTAGCACCAAGTAACTGCTGCTTTATGAATGATGTTTGTGGAGATATTTGCCCTCAATAATGACTAGTAAGTAACATAAAATTACGTTTTTGTTTATCAAGGTATTGAATTCGGCTGGTTTACCAACAAACTTGGTGCATAAGTAATATAGTTTATGGGAATTTATTTTGTTCTAAGTAATGGTCACCAACATAAATATTTAGTTGAGGGATGCGTTTGGCCGTTTTTGTAACGAAATGAGTGAATAAATGAAGCAGCGTTGGCTCAAAGTGATGACCAAAATGGTAAAATGGAAACCCTTAGTTTTTGCTTATCAAAGCGTTTTCCCAATCCCCTTGGGAAAACAGAAAACCTTTATGGACAAAAATCTAACTGTTATGATACGTTGTTTGTCACCACATCACCAGATACCCAATGGACAGCTTTTTAGTGTTAGATAATTGGTCATCGTTTGGAACCAAAGATGCCCAGAAATTTTATTTATTGATCTATGTCATTAAAAAATAACATTGTTTTCAAAATTAATTGTTTTTAGTCTTCATCACTTAGACCATATTAACCATTAGAGCAATTTATTTAGGATCAAAGATCTGTAAAACATTTTGACACCAATTGTGTTGGGCATTGATTTAATTTAATTTAAAATGGAAACCCTTAGTTTTTGCTTATCAAAGCGTTTTCCCAAGAAACTGGTGCACAAATAAGGATTTAGGGCATTTTTGGTTCCAGTGATAGCCAACACCATGAATAGATAACATTAAATTCTTGGACTTGAAATCAATGCCCAACACAATTGGTGTCAAAATGTTTTACAGATCTTTGATCCTAAATAATAGCCATTGCTCTAATGGTAATGGACCTATATGGTCTCAAATATAAGACTAAAACAACTTAATTTTAAAACAATTTATTTCTTAATGACATAGATCAATAAATAAAATTTCTGGGCATCTTTGGTTCCAAACGATGACCAATTATCTAACACTAAAAAGCTATCCATTGGGTATCTGGTGATGTGGTGACAAACAACGTATCATAACAGTTAGATTTTCGTCCATAAAGGTTTTCTGTTTTCCCAAGGGGATTGCTCAAAAAAGTTTGGATGGTGATTGAACCGTAAAACTATAACATTTAATTCTTGTCCATCGAGGCAATTACTATGGCGCTTTTCTCACCGAAATCGTTGCACAAATGAAGCATCTAAAGATCGTTGACCTTAAAGGAGGACTAATGCCCTAAAATCATATAATTTTGATCCTTCACGTAGAGGCAATGTGTTTGGCCAGTTTCCCAAAGACACTGATGTAAAAATAATAAAGCTTATTACTTATTAAAATACTTATCTTTTTTGGTTTTTTTAATGGTGTATTTGTATATTTAAGTTATATAATCTAAACGTTTCGACAATACTTACAGTTAATATTTTTTTAAAATTGAAAAAACAAATTCAACCGTTTTTATTTCATCTTCAAGACAGTTTAACAATATTTAATTTATTAATGATCTAGTTATTCTGTACTAAAATTATATTAAATAGTTGGTTTTATACGTTTATCAAACTGTTAAATCAAAAGCAGGCTTATGTTTGCGTTTTCAATTTTTCAAATTTCACAAAATTGTTTCCACATCTTTAACAATTTTGAAGATAGTATTACTGTATTGACGAAGATAACTGTAAGTGTTATCGAAACGTTTAGATTGTATAACTTAAATATACAAATACACCATAAAAAAAGCCAAAAAAGATAAGTAATTTTAAAGTATTATCAATTATTATCACACTTGAAGAGAAATTAGAAAGTAAAGGAAATACCTAACACAAATATAGAGGAAATACGTGAGCTGGATATAACGAAAACAATAAAAACGATCTTGAAAAAATACCTAATTACGGCAGTAGTCAAATAGCATGAAGAGTGCAGAGATACTAGAAAAGAAACCTAAGCAGGAGTACTACGACATCCTCACATTGAGTTATTTTAACACTATCAAAATCTACTTTTCACTTGCAGCATTGCATTCACTTCATTGACCTGCATGTTTTGTGACGAAATTAAACCTTAAAAGAACGGAATCCTTTATTGATTGTTATACTATTTTTAACAGATTTTTTAATTGTGACTGGTTCTGTGTTCGACATTACAAAAAATTATACGGATAAAACGTTAAATGACAAGCTTGTTTTTTTATTGACAATCACTCATAATAATAATAAAAATAATAATTTGACATAATTTAACAAAATAACATCAATTTTTCTTTATAAAAATTTGTCAAATATTGAACATTCCGCTTTGAAAACGTACTCTTTCAACATGATGATGGCAGCGATATTTTGGAAAGAATTCTTATTGCAGGTGTCTTTAGCCCAACTCGTGAATTATGAGTGTACATTTTTCTATGCATAATGTAATGGTGGGGTTTTCATTTTAAGCCATTTTTGCAAGACCCAAAGTTTTCCACTTTGTAAGTTAGCTAAAATTTTTTTGTGCTACTAGTAGCTGGATTCTTTTTTCAGACGTGAAAAGGCGTACTGTAATCAACATCAGGCACCACATTAATCTTTACCTACTAAAAAGTAATGGTGATTCCAAGTCATAATTTTAAAACTAGTTAATATGCCTTCGATTTTGTTAAAATTGATTTCAAGTGAACTGTTTTCAAATATCGTTTTAAGTGCTGTTTATAAAATACTGCTAAAACTAAAATGTGGTGTTGGCGGTATAAAATGCCTCTGTATACCACTTTCTTTAATTTTTTATTTCATCAGAGCTACTGTAGCAATTTCGTTACAACTGATAATTTTTGTTTTAACAAATTTTATTATCTGAATATAGATCCTACAATTCTCAAATCGTAAAAGCAAAAAACCCAGGTGTACTTGATTAAATATACAATGTGAATGGCTTTGTAAAGACAAACATGAAATACTATATATTCTTTGACTTCATAGATACAGGGCATAGTCTAACAGTAGAATAATTGATCTCAACTCTTTGATCAGGCAATTCGCCATTATTATTTGTAATTAGCCTTAAAGTATTGCAAATTCTGTACAGTTTTTTGCTAGTGAGCTTTAAACCAAAATTTCACACATATGCCAGTAAATTTTCATTGATAGAACTTTTTATGTGTCGAAAAGTAATTTAAATATATACTACTTAATAGTAGGGATTTTCATAAAAGAATAAACTCAGTTGACTTGACTATACTCGTAAAATAATCAGTCTATGAATTTAATCTTTAACGATCATAAAACCAATTTAAAACGCAATTTAGATTATACAGTTTTGATTGATAATTTACTAAACTTAAGTCCAACATTTATTTTCTTAGCAGAATACCAGTCTGCATGGTTTATAATTTAGATGAACCTTAAAATGAAAGTAATTACCAATTTGTGTCGATAAGTACTTTTAAAATTAATAAATTTGAACTTTTGATTGCGTTAAACAAATAATGTTTCATTTTCTGGATTACTGTCAAATTCTAAGATTCCAGTCTTTTCATTAGTTACCAACCATGCAGGTCGTGTCACCAGAATAGTCAATTACGATTTTAGACCAGGAACCAAATGAATTTAACGTGTTTTAGTTTTCAAAGAATAAACCTTCCCGATTAATACGAACGTCTGTAAAAGTTAGGAAGTAAACCAATAATTATGGTTGAATCGAAAAATGCATGTCAAATAACTGTCAAAGGTATATGTACAATTGCCGAAAAACTGTTGTAATTTTATCCGAGGCATTATTGTCTTTAAGGACGCGACACGAGACTTTGCGCAATAAAAATTAACAATGATATTATTCAGATATGGTACAATAAAATATTTGCACCAAACCAGTCTCAAGCGTGAAAGAAAACTAGTACTTTGATTTATCAGTAAATATCCCAAATTTACCTGGTTCAAAATAAATCATGTTTAAATTTTGTCGTCAAATTAAAATAACTGAGTCATCATGTATACCACAGAATTTCTGGTTCAGAATGAAATAATGTTTAAATTTGTAATATTCTGGATAAGGACTTTCATCAGAATTTGAATGTCCAGATCTCTTTCATACATCTGATAACTGGTGCTAATAACTGTAATGGTTCTATTTTTTTTTGGGAGTGACGTCTTGTGGTGGTTTTTAATATATGTCGGGTTGGGCCCCATTCGTAATGAGCATAAATATGGACCTAATTCTTTGGTTTGCTTACTCTCGTTACAAAAATTGAAATTCAGTATTCTTTATTTGATTTTTATAGTCCCAAAATTCTTTAATAGAAATTTATGTTGTCTTTGTGATATGTAAAATCATTGCTTTTTAACTTACTGTAAGTGGTTTTAATTTGTAAAGATATTCATTTGAATGATATTTTTTTTATTCAGTTTCTGTGTGAATAAATAAAAACAAATTTTTTTTTCTTTTCAATATTGCTAACTCAAATAACACAAAATTGGTTATATTAATATGAAAATGATGATTGTTACATTTATCAAATTTATTATTAATTATAATTGTATAATTAAACATATTAAATTTGCCTTCTTACTAGCACTATTTGTATAATTTTTAATATTTAATAGTCAAAAATAAATCAAACGTTAATATACCTATTTAATTAAATCCAAATTAACAAAATGCATCAATGCTTTGTTTACAATACGTAAATAAAAACAATTTTCCATTAATTTATCGTTAACACACAACAATTTTTTTCAAATTAAGGAATTTCTCTGTTCAAAATCGATATTCAAATTCAAAGAAAATAAAACACATAAAAGTTTCTATATTTACACAAAGAGAAATCGTATTTATCTGTCACTCAGTTGAAGACTGGTCACGGAAGCATCAAGTGGACGATGCTGCCTGCTGGCGCCTTATTTCCGTTGTTCTTACAATACCTTGTTTGGAGCTTTGTTGTGGAATAACACGTTTCCACCTTTTTTCCAGTAATTTAACGATTTTGTTATTAATTATCGGATATATTGACAGTCCTTTAAATGATCAATTAATTGTCTATAGTTTTAACTACAAAAGCTGGCGACAAAAAACAGCAAAATGAACTATAAAACGCGAGTCTTCCTTTTTTGAACATCAATAAATTCGAGTTATTGTTCTTAATATATGGATTTATTACATTGAATCGATTACTGTCTTTTATATTTTATTAGTATTAAACACCATTGATAACCCTTCTGATACTTTAAACTTATTTTAAATTATTACGTCACCAACGGATTTTAAATTAGGCGTAATCTTTTATTATCACCAGTTTAGTGATGAGGGGCCGGTTCTGGACCAATTCAAGGTCACTCGCCTCTGGTGGTGAAAATGGCTTTTGGATCTCTTCAAGGTCAAACTTTGGCGGGAAATTTAAATTTTGGAACTCGCTAAAAATAGAAATCAATGTTTCATATTTACAAGGTCACTCTGCGGTCAAGTTTTGGCGGGAAATTTGTATGTCAAGGTCAAAAGCTAAAAAAAATTCAATGTCATCATCATATTACAATTCTTAGAAGTCTAAAAATAGAGTGGTCAAGGTCAAAGATTATTGACCTGCGGTATCATGACATTTCTTAGAAATAAAATAGAATAATTCATGGAAAAGAAGACATTTTTTGTCTAGGTTAGCGGTTTTGAAGGATGCGATTTATAATAAAAGGTTTCCTTGGGTGCGCGATTAAGTAAGCAAAATTAAAAGGTAGTATGCAAGATAAAGCGCAAGAAAGAACAAGTATTAATTTGTTGAGCGAAAGAAGAGGTTGGAGGTGTTGATACGAAAAATTAAAATTTAAAAGAGATTTAGTGTATGAAATAAATAGAAGAATGAGGGCTTCGAGTTTGAAAAAAAAACATTTAAACATATTTGGTATTAATATGTTTGGTGTTTAAATGAGTTATTGTATTTATATGTAATAAATAATAAAAATTGTGAGTTAGGAAAATATTTTAATTTTAAAATGCAATAAAAAGTGATAATGGAAATTTTGTCAACTTTAAATGAAAAATGTTTACATGATATGCAATATTAATTTATAAAAAATGTAACATTAAAAAATGTTAATGTAATGATAAAATTATGCATAAATAAAAGAGCATAATAATAAAGTTTTAACCCTGAAATGTTATGCAACTAACAATACTCTCGTGATATTTTGCATAAATTTATATTCACATTTAATATTATAAAATCAATAAATTTTAAGATAAATACTGATGTAAAATAAAATCCTTTATTTATTTCGGAAATATTTGTAATATTTTTTATCTAAAAATTTAAGATTAAAAATTTTAACTGTGAAATATTACATACAATTCGATATAAAACGTATCTTTACATTTTAATATTTTCCAAATTAATTGAGTATCAATAGGAAATTGATAATATAATAAATGTTTAAATATTTGTAAAGTATTTGTAAATGTTTTTTCTAAAAAATTTCTTTTTTATGAAATAAAGTAATACTAACTCTCACAATGTTTTTGGACATTTTACATTTATGTATGCAATTACAACATTTTAAATGGATTGTACTCGTAATGAGTAAAAGCTGCAATTGAAAATGCATTCCCATATAGTATTATCAGTATGATTTGTAAATTATATTTAACTTGAAGTATTGTCTAGAATGGAATGTATAATTGCAATTATTGTTGTGTAAACGATAGACGTGTACTTGAACTATAAAAGTGATGTATGTTTGAAGGTGTGATGTAAGTAAAGATATATGTGCATATCTATGGAAAGAGATAAAAGACGACTCGATGTGGACGTTTTCTCAGGGTGTAGGAGGGAGTGGGAGGGTAAATAAAGTCCTACAAAGATGGTCCTTTTTTGCACCTAATTCTCAGAAAAAAATTTTTTTCAACGCAGTTGTGTTTTTAAGTCAATTTTCAATTTCATGTATAAATTTATCAAAATTGAAAAATGACTCTTAAATTAACCAATTCCATTTTGAAACAACAAAAGCACTTAAAAACAACTTTTGTACTTACGTAAGCTCAGAAGAAACATGCATGCAATTTATCCATTTCATGTATAAATGTATCAAATGCTCTTTAAATTAACCAATTCAATTTTGAAACAACAAACAGCACTTAAAACATGACTTTTTTTAATTTAGTTTGATTAGGACTCCAAATTTTTATGTATTACTGCTTCAGAATTGTAGGATAATGAACGCAGTTTTTTGCTTTAAAGCATTTTATGCAGGTGTGAATGCGACATTCTATATTTATCTTAGTCACCAATTACATTACAATTTTGAAACGGATTTGAAATGTATGAATGCAATTGTGTCATTTGTATTGCATAAATACATGGCGTAAAGTTTTCAGATTTACATGCTTTTGGAACTGTTTTGACTTTTATTTCCAAGCTTTTTCACTTTTAACTGTACTATATTTTCACTTTCTTTATATGCATGATATTTTACAATAAATAAATTTGTAACGCAACATGCACTTAAAATTTAAAAAAATGCTTTACTTTGATGTAGAAATTTATACATGAGTTGAGTAAGTCGACTTCCAGATGTTTTCAATTTTTTCCTTAACGTAGAATTTCATTTTCTAGCGCAAATTGAACTATCACTCA
This sequence comes from Vesta saturnalis, assembly GCA_036346205.1. Taxonomy (NCBI): domain Eukaryota; kingdom Metazoa; phylum Arthropoda; class Insecta; order Coleoptera; family Lampyridae; genus Vesta; species Vesta saturnalis. The sequence goes on from JARFJB010002235.1 coordinate 431,593, forward strand.
CATTTTTAGCTGTAGTAAAATTTTTGGATAATGAGAATAATTCACGAGAAATAATAAAATATAAAAAAATTTACATTTATTTTTACAATGAAAAATACAATAAATTCCACAAAAAACATATTAAACATCACACATCCATCTTCCAACGTACGCAATATTTTCAGTCTTTTATATTTTGCCGCACACACTCTAAATATTGATTAGCCTCCACCAGTTCTTCATTCAGTCTTTCCACTCCCCCATCCCCTCCACCTCACTATTAATATATCATTGTGAAGCTTTCGTAACCACCGAATACTTTTTCCTGAAGGGTTGGTGGGTCCTGCTCATCATCCTGCTGCGTGAGGTGCCCTTCTATAAGAGCCAAATTTTTCCTCCATATTGTAGGTTTCCAACGGTGGTGGTTTTGGGGTGTTGCTATAACCGTGGTTGCTGGCTTATGCTGAAAAGATGAATAATTTTATTTACTAAAAATTCTCTTGAATTAATAAAAGGAAACTATAATATTAATTAAAATTATACATACCTCTAAATACTTCAAAATTCATCCCTACATCACTATCCCTTATGGAGATGATGGGGATGGTCTCTTCAAAGGGTGCTGGTTCTGCGGTGTTATTTGATGGGCGCACCAAACATCATGCAAAATACAAGGTTTTCCTGCCTTTTAGTGAAAGTTTAGATTGTTTGCTGGATGAAGCCATTACTAATGGTGAGTAATTAATGAGTATTCAATTAAAACTTTAACATTATATACACATAGATCTGTTAACGTTAACAAATTGATAACAAGTGGAAGTGGTTAGTACAATGAACTGACCAGCAAAAAGGTGACGAACTCTAATGAATGCAGCATAATCTAGACATGAGAAGGCATTTCGCATGATGTCAGAAGGTTAAGTTAATGCATATTCTTAGAAACGCCACAAAGTGCAATTTTGACCTCTGCAAGCGGTGATGCAGCGTAAGCCATGAGAAATATTGATGTCAAGGTTAATAGATATTCCCAGTAAACGCTTCAAATGCAATCTAGCATCTGTCTATGAACACTAAAGCTCTTGCAACAAGTTATAACCAGTTTTAACCTTGAATTCTGGGTTTATATTACTATATAAGCAGATAAAGAGCAGTTTTCTACCGTCAGTATATTACTCCGACTAGAATTGCAATTGTATACCTAAAGTACTTCTATAGTTACTTAAATTATTTTTTTACATATCATTTAATAAATATAATATTTGTTTCCATTACTACATAATCGACAGCGCGTGTGCCATATTTTCTTGCAGTGTTGGATACAGTTTTGAAGGTAACTATGAGTAAGGGTATACCCAAGTAGTGATATTGTTAATTTAACAAAAGTATTATTCCATTGTTGAAAACCAAAATGAATTTGTAAAGCACATCCATATAATTAACACTAATATTAAATTATTGCAAGATATAATCCAAAAAAAATTTATTTAGAGACATGCGAAAATTTGATTAAACTTGAAAGCAATTTATCATTGTTAAAGTGTTATCCTATAACAGTTAAACAGTTAAAGAACGCTTCAGAGAAAACAGGTAGTGGAATTCTCAATGTCCTAAAAAGCGTACACGCAAATTAAGTTGGTACTCTCTAGATTAATGTTTTAATGGTAGGTTACTTACGGGAATTGTAGTCAATATAGCAAACATCAAGGACCCTCTTATTTTTTTACAAAATGCATACAATAGTTTTGCACGAAAGGTTAAATTAATGCTAAGGCAATCGATGCTAAAGGTGAATGTCCTTTTAGTCTGCAATTTTATCCACCCTAAAAATCACGTTATCGAGTTGAAGACTTTTACCATAAAAAATTATGCCATCAATATTGCGACCAATTTACGTAAGTGGTATAACGTTTATTATAAATTACAACAAAATTAGAGGGTTTTCTGGAAGGTATTCCGGTTGGGAATTACATGAATGTAAATATTAAATATGAAATTTTGGGGTATTTACTCTTTTCTGGAACCATCTTGGGATACAACTTTAGTTTCACCGGTATTTCATACAATATGTAAATATTCATTAGTTTTAGGAGTTAAATAATAAAATATTTGTCCTTCTTTTTATAATTTCAACATTCAAACAGTAAAAAAATTAAAATGTGTTTATCATCCAATTTAATTAGAAATTGAAAATCAATAAAAGGTCCAACTTTCCTTATCATTTTTGTTAAAAATTCCTTGGTTTCTGATAAATCGCTTTGTTAATAAAATTCATTTTGTTCTGCACTTTGTTGAATAAAAAAATTTTATTAAAGTCTGAAATAATTAACAAATGAAATTATTACTTGTTACAGTCAATTATGTTTAATCGGTATTCAACCGTTACTTTAAAAATAAAGCAGATTGCACTGTTTATATCTGTCATAATTTATTTAAACTTTATTCCCAACTTCTTTCTTCCAACATTAATTAATGGCAAGACATTAATTTTAAATTTATAACATACTCAAAAATTTTTTAGCAAATCTTGTTATATTGGAAAAATTACCTCCATACTCATAGTACAATTGTCATATATTTCAAGCTTAACACTTAAAGGTTCACAATTATCTATTTTAGCTTTAAAATTTTTGGTTTTAAGTTTATATAAAGTTCAAAAAGTATTGGGTTTACGTCCTATCAAAACCATTTTTGGTACTTTAACCAATCGATCATTGAACACTTTGGATTTTCGAAAAATTTAGATATTATTTTATAAAAAAGGTCAGGACATTTAATCTTTCTTACCTCTACATTCTTTACAATCTTTGTAAATATACTCAACATCATTCAAAAGTTTGATCCTCATTTATGGATGTTTTGGTTATGATTAATTCCCTTCATTAAACAATGATGTAAAAAATTTTAACAGTTAAACATTTAATTTGTTTTATTCAGAAATATATTATCTTGTTTAAGTAAAATCAAAATAGTGAATATAAATCTTTAGTACTTTCTTTTATCAAGCTGCTGATATTTAAAAAAATAAAGTTAACATTTATGGATTAAAAATGTCTGCTCCTAAACAACTATCGAATAAGGGCACAAGAAATTCATTTTTATTGATGTTTGAACGATTTTTCTTCAGATCGTTTAAAAACACATCACTCACTGTCAACAAAAGTGCTCTGTAAATACCTATGAAGCAGAAAATTTGCAGTTAAAAGTTTACATTGGAAAATATTTGTAATTTATGCAGATTTAGAAAGTATTTTAAAAGTATAAAACTTAACAAATAATATATTTTCCTTAAACATATACCCTTCAGCGTTATTGAATGTTCATACAATGATTCTTTATCACGATTTAGACTTTATGAAAGATTGATTATGGTTTTTAAAGAGCTGCAAAGTATTTTGGTCTCAATAATCAAAAATATTCCTATGGATATTGTTACGACTAAATAATTTATATGGAGCCACCATGTCAGAATTTCTACCATTTGGCGATTTTTCTTTTGTTGATAATTTTGAAACTTTAATTTAATAAACCATCCCATGATTCAAATTGGCTATATAGTCAGTGTGATTTAGACTATCCCATAGAATTAATGAGGTCACAGTGATCTACCATTGGCACCCGAAATATGGTACCACCCGTATCTGATTCCAAAATGAAAAATTATTTTACATTGTATCCTAAACATAATTATGTAATTCATTACAGAAATTTGAAAGTATATCTAAAATATGGATTAAAGTTGGTAAAAGTACACCGTATATTACGTTTTAAACAGTCCCCGTGGTTAAAAAAATATATCAATTTAAATACCACCATGCGCCAGCAATCTCAAAATGAATTTGATAAAATTTTTTATAAATTAATGATTAATAGCGTTTTTGGGAAGCTGATGGAAAATGTACGTAAACTTAAGGATGCAAGTTTAGGAACGAAATGGGAGGGTCGCTATGGTGCTCGTGCTTACATAGCAAAACCAAATTTTCATATTTGTACAATATTTATTAATGATATGCTTATCATTCAAATGAATAAGCAAGAAGTCTATTTCAATAAACCTATATATGCAGGATTCAGTGTTTTAGACGTTTCAAAAACTTTTTTATACAATTTTCATTACGGTTACACGCTACCCAAGTTTCATAATAATGCTAAGCTCTTGTACATGGATACGGATAGCCTCATATACGCCTTTTCAGTTCCCGATATCTATGAATGCATTAAAAAGGACATTGATAAATTCGATACATCTGATTATAGCCCCAACAATATCTTTGGAATTCCATTAGTAAATAAAAAAGTCCCTGGCTTAATGAAAGATGAAAATCATGGCGCGATTATGTTGGAATTTGTAGGACTTCGTGCAAAAATATATGCTTACATGGTTGATGAAACTGTTGCAAAAAATCAAAGGGTTCTACCCGCGCAAGCCTCAAACAGATAATGATAAATGATTATAAACATGTTTTTTTGATGGTGACGTAATAAGGCGTTGTCAGCATCTGATAAGATCATAGAAACATAATGTGTTTACAATCAAACAGAATAAAGTAGTACTTAATCCTTGTGATGAGAAACGATTAGTAAATTTCAATTTTACTGATACTAGACCTTGGGGGTTTAACTTTACATAGCATTTTATTCGTCTTCTGTTTCAGAAAACAATTTTACCATTATGAACAGTGTTGAAAACAAATTGCAGGAAGAGCTATGGTACAGTAGTGATAAAATCTACAGAAAATACCTGAAGCGTTCTTTGATGGGAAGTCCTCCCCCGAAAGCTTGTTATTTGTACTGAATATATTACAATATATTGCTATTCCTGGTGAGTATTTTTACTGGTGTGCTATAAACTCAAAGTGTGCAAAGAAGTTATTAAGACATTATTTGATAAAAAAATTAAATTAGACGATACCATTAAAGGTTTTATGAAATTTTGTACCGCTAAAGGCTACAATTCATTAACTTTTGATGAAGTAGATAGGATCTTAGACGATATGAATGTACTTGGTGACATACCGCTTAAAATGTATCTATACAATTTAATATGGGTTGATGATTCAACAAATGTTAAATCTACCTTAGAAAATATTGCTTACAAAGACACTTATTATAACTGAATGTATTGAGAAAGCGGCATATTATGCTAACTACAAGTGCCTCGATATTTTGATTGAAATATTATTAGAACAAAATATCAACTATAAGTTTCAACTGTGGGAAAACGATGAGCACCACAAAATTTATTACTGGATACTAGACAACATCAATAAAGGTGAAACAATTTCAAATTCCTGCTTGGGATGAAGGTGTGGGCCAGATTCGGGAATGTGGCCATCCCGTAATTTAAGTGATTATAGAAGTACTTTAGGTTCATTTTATAAGATAATGAGATTTTAAAAACAAATGTAATCTTTACATTTAAAAAATAAAATGCTATTATTTTTTTGTGAGTTTTATTTCATCTAAGAGCTACATCCTTTTATACAAACTATACAACTAATATAAGTAATTTAGTTCACAAATTACAAGCTAAATGTTATAAAACAATATCATCCTTATTGATCCATGATCTTTCAACCAATCCCCACCACTTTATAAATAACTTATTATTCTTGGAGCCAACAACTTTTTCTACTAGCTACACATCAGGATACTTTGTTTTCTGTAATTCATGTTCATAAAACCCTCCCAGTACAGGTTTTCCTTTCATGTCTTCCAGCATGTACGTAGTGGGGTTAGTAATGCGAACTTTCACAATCTTAAATAGTTCACTAGACCAATTGGGTGTGTATACTTTGACGAAAATACTTTTAAATTTACTGATTCGTACTGTCGCCCACAGAATATCGATTCCTATCGAATATTTTTAAGGGAGTGCAAGCCTCATGCTTTGTATGATTACCGACATCTTTGGGCTTCATTCCGATAGTTCTATGCTTACGATTGTTATAATCTATGGCTATGGTATCAATTATATCAATCCATTTGTATTCACCTTGTAGGCTGAATGACTTATATAGAGCAGCCTTAATGATTCTGATACCACGTTCTGCAATTGCAGCCTTCTTTGTACTATAGGTGGAGTAATGATTGACTCCATAACGCTGCATTAGTTTGATAAAATGCTCATTGTAGAATTCTTTTCCTGCATCTGTCTGCAAATTGGTAGGTTTCCGTTCTTTTTTGAAGATTGTCTGCATGGCCTTGGTAACTTCTTGACCTGTTTTCGTTTTTAATCCTTTAGTCTATAGGTATTTCGATAACCACTAATATATTCTTATAGCCCTTATTTTGTTTGGCATATGTGTTAAATGCAGCCAAATCTGCTTGCCAAAGGTTATAAAACCTCTAATTATTGTTCGCCTTCGTTTAAAATTTTTTCGTGCAGGTTTATGCAATTCGTTGACGAGTTGTAATTTGGACATGGTACTAATTTATCCACAATTTCTTTAAGTTCATATAGTTTTTGCTCCAACAAGGTTTCCTTTAAAAGCTTTCTGACCTGCTTGTAGACAAAAATCAAGATATCCTTTGATTATAGTATCACCATCTTCTTCCGTGTGCGACAACTGTGTCAAACGGTTTCCATCCAAATTGAATCTTATTGAAAAATAGTATTGCTTAGTGATGGCATCTTGAGAATCTATGGGGCTGACAACATTGCTGAGTCTGCTATTCTCGATATCAAATTGATTATAATGAATTAGTTTAAACTGAGGGTTTAATTTCTTGAATTGATACTGGACATGTGAATGTCCAAATTTGTCAAGGGTCATTTTATTTATATGTCGACATCAATGTATTCTCATTTATACTGTTTAAAAAACGGCTGTTTGGTTTTTCAATGTACCCATCCTCATACAGTTCTTCTACAATTGATACGTCATTCACGACACCTGTATTTCCTGCCAATTTTCCTGCCCACAATACCTCTAGATCACGAATTAGTTCATGTACATCATTCCAATATTTATATTCAATCGGCCTGTTTGTTAACTCTTTAAAAAGCATAGCTCCACCTCCCTTGGTTGTGGGTGATAATGATGATAGAAAGAGTTTGATTATTTGTGTATACTTTTTGCTGAGGCTCCCTCGAATTTACCTACTTACGTCATAATTTCGCCTTGCAAAATTAGTAGCTTTTAAAATACTTCTATAATCTTTTCTATCTTTTGAATTTACTAGATGTAAATTGGGTCAATCATAATAAGCAGCTCATATAAACCTGGAGTCCCTTTATACGCGACACCTTTAATAATCATATCGATTCCTTTAATTATAACGGGAGTATTACCAATTGTCCATTTGTCAGTTTTGGTATCATAGCGAACTCCATAAGTATGATCAATAGCACCTTCAGGATCCCTCATAATACGTTCAACGTATATACGAGGTAATTCGTGATACTGCTCGAGAAATTCTTCTGAGATGGGTTCATTACGGGTAGTAGAATCATCTGTGACACTAAGAGGTTCTTCTTCTTCCTCAGTATTAATCTCTCCTACAACAGATGTACCTAAGAAAGAGGGTGTACGAAGACTTGGAGGAGGATTTGTTTGAAAAAACGAAAGCTAAGCTAGTGGGCCAGTAGCACCCTTTCTTGAGTCACCTAATGGAGTGAAGCCTGGAGTCCGTTGAACTTGAGCTAGCGGGCTAGTGGGGGCAGTAGCGTGCTTTCTCGGAAGTATGAATAGGGGCGGTTTTTGGGTTTAACGCCAAGGGGCTCTTTTTTAGGTGTTTTTTATCTGGATTGATTTTGTTTACTATTTCAGTTAGAGGTTCTATTAGGGGTTCATAAGTGCTTTCAAATGTTCTTTCATTGTCAATGCGAGCAGTTTTAATACTGTTATACTTCTGCTGTATTATTTTGCGAGCCTGAATAATTTTTTCCTTTAATATCATTTCCATGTTATCCATTGTAGCAAAGCGGGTTTACTGAACAGATAACGGTTTACCTCGAACAGATAGCGGTTTACATAAACCGATAGTTGTTAATACCTAAACAGATCACAGTTTAAAGTATTATATATTCATCAAATCCTTTCCTATAGCGACCATTATTAACTTCAGCATCCTTGTTTATGACCATGAAACCATACGGATCTACCCAGCACTTTGAACACGTCCCAAAATAATTTCATGCTTATGGCGGGACTTATATTATCCTCATATACATTTTTTAGGTTTAATTCATCTTGCTCAAACAATATACAATGTAATTAGATTCGCGTTGTCACGTATTAATTGCTTTGGAATTTTACTGTAAGTTTGACCCAAATAGAAACAGTCAATATCGTTATGTCTACGAAAAATATGCCCTTATGTTATTTTGCTTTTCACAAACGATACCATCGCAGGTAAAAATAGAGTTTGATTTTGCACAATTACATCTTGATTATCACTGAAGGTAAAGTAACCTACATCCCTCATTGGAAGTAAGATTTCCTGTAAAAGTTTGTACTTGTTTTGATCCAATGACTTAGAGTATACGTATACATGTTTAAATTGCGAGTCATTTTTCTCGGTAATCAGACGGATCATTGCGTTTGTTTTACCACAATTGGAGGGGTCACATATAATACCACGTATACTATTAGGAAGTAAATCACCATGTTTTGAAGTAATAGGCTTTTCATCAAAGTCATGATTTTGAATTGAGAGTTTTTGTTTTTGAGCAACTACTTTCATCGTTAGTGGATGAAATAAAGCTAAACGCATAATTACAACATTTTTATTTATACACTAGGCTATATTACAATAACTATAACTTTATCACTTCCCCAGTGATTGCGATGCACTGCACAATAGCGTCATTGAGAATAAGACCATAGACAACAATTCCATTATCGAAAGGTGTTAGAGATTCCATTTCCAATTTGATGTCTACTATTGAGTTTTTTAAGGATTCATATTATTTAGAGCAGTCCATTGCAAATACTGGACATGATTTGAATTCGGAAAAGTTGAATAATTCATCTTATCATCTTCACCATAGTAATCACATTGAAATTTCAAAAAATTGCGATAGGCATTGCTCCATGTGGATAATACTCAGATTTCAGATGTACTTTAAGATTTCTGATGTTAATGTGATCAAAATTTCCGGCCTTTGCTGACTTTGTGTATCTTTTACCTTGTTGGAATGCAACAATTATCCAACGTGGTTTTTCCAGTTGGGTTGATGTTTTTATTGGCCATATGTCTGAGGTTGCCTGTTTTAAAGAAGGTAATTCATATAATTCCCATTGACGAAATGGGACACTAATAATATAATTTTTATTGATTCCTTCAAACAAGTTAAGTTTCGCAGCATCACTAAGTGTTAAGTGTGGTACTTTCCATTGAATTCTATTTAAGGTTATTGCGGCATCAACTTCACCTTAGTAACAGTTTTATCGCTTTTAGATCGAATTAAAACCAACTCTTGGCACATATTCACAATTACCTGATAATCATCCTCCATTATTCCAAATATGTGGTTCAATGGTATGCATACTGTAAAATATTTTTCTCCATTTTGCTCATCGAATTCTATTTGTAATGGTTCTTCATTGTTTGGTGACCATCCCAAATGGCTTAGTGCTTTGCTTTTGCTTTCCGTATAAGAAATATATCCCTTAAGCGTAGATGTTATACCTGGATGTCTGTAAACATCCACTCTCTGACCACCTAACTCATAACGAATTTCTTCGAAAAAAAAGTTCGGGAAATTGTTGGTTAAGCTGCATGCTTTTCTTTCATCTTCTTTTTTGAGCTCAAGTTTACTTCTATGTACAGAAAACTATCATAAGTGTGAATATTTGATTTAATTATAGTATTATCAAAATATACGTTTTGAAAGACGTTTAACGATTCTGCCATTATGGGTGAGAACTTTTAAACCAATTGACGTTAAAAAGTATTTCTCTGCAGATGTTAACCGCAATGAAGGTTGATGACTAATTAATGACTTACTTTGGGGATGTCTTTTATATGAATTTTTGAAAGATGTAATTGATCCTGGATTAATTGTCAGACTCATGTTCTTTTAGTTCTAAGCGTACTGTAAGTGGTTCACTTTCACCAAAGTCTATTAATTCACCCTTTTGATTAGTCAAATTAATTGTTATACTACTAATTATGTCAGTGAGTATTGCTTAGAGTTTTATCTAGACGATAACCTGGTGGAACTGAAACATCAATCTCATATAATACTTTAGCAGGTTTCCTGTTTCGATAAGATTTCTTTAGAATGTTGCACTCTACGTGTAGATTAGTGTGTTTAAGTATTTGGATGTCCAACGCAGATGTATGCAAAATATTTGGTTCTAATATTTTAGACTCAAACGCTAGCATGCGGCCAATGCAATTTCCTTTAGTAAAATCGATCACAAATGAAGTGTTTATCTCACATTTAAGTGTATTGTTGATTGCTCTAATGATAAACTTTTCTGTAGGTATTTTAGATTTTAGATAACCGCTAATTTCATCTAACTCATATGCACCGTGTGGAATATTATCCAATAACGTATTTCTTCCCCATATCTAGCTCTATGGGTGGATAGAAGTTGTAGCTAGCTATGTTTCCCACACCTTCTAAACTGAATCTTATTGACATAACTGAGAAAATTTGATGTTGTGCTGATTATTTATATAAAAAATGTAGGCATAGGTGTCCGCAAATGATTGTGTTAAACTCTTGACCTTGGTTGTAATTATAATATATTTTACACTCCCGAAAGTAGTTAATCACTTCGATTGGTAATCGAACATTACCGAAACTATCGTAATACCATACCTTTTTACCACGCTTTTTGTAGCAAACCCAATGTGTACCTGGTCCTCTTTGGCTATCTAAGTTAATAATTCCAGATTAATTTTTCCGTGGTAATTTAGGCATGCTATCTCTCATAAAAATATCCCTAAAGTACGGTACATTTTTGGTGTATTTCCTTGAATCAATATCCGTTAACGGTCTTTCGTTGTAATCTATTCAGTTTTTTGGAGACGGTTTTAAGTATAATGCACGACCACCAAATTTGTTTGGTTTTAGATACATTTCACCGACTTTCTTATTCACGGAGCCTATAGCGCTCGATTCCATCATGCGATTATGGCGCGATGTCTCTTCTTGCAATTTTTTAGCATTTTTAGCATCATTGACGGCTTTAGTAATTCCTAATGCACCACCAGCTAAAGCACCGATTGCTGATAATCCTGCGAATAACAGAATAAGAAATGGTAAAAACCCTCCTTGTCTATGTAGGGGAACTACTCCAGGAAGTTTAATGTTTTTCTTTCCTCTTAATCTTTTTACCACACGTTTTGCCGTTGAACGCGCTGACTTTATTGCGTCTGTGAAATTTCCGTTAGGTTTAATTTTTTAGCTATTGTTTTTCGTAAATACAACAATTTCCGCCATTGCATTTTTTCTTCTTGATCAGATTAGATACACCTCATTCCTAATTTTCCCTTTGCTTTCATGGCGGTACTGACTACTAAAGCTGCAGTTCGTTCACCTCATGTTGCGTCTGATGATTTAAAGTGTTCCCAAGCTTTTTTTGTAAAATTCTATCCACTTTATGTCTACTATCTAAATATCTGTAATCCCTGTAACTGATATCGTGAAGTTTGCACTGAGCATCTAATTGATTAATACCGGGGTCACCGCGTGCGGGTCGTTTTTCTAACTTTGTACCAGGACCGCAATACTGGTAACCAGGTAAACGCAATTCAAACGGAGGTTTATTGATTAGAGCATTCAATAAACCACCACCACCTGCACTCTTTCGCTTCTTAACTAACATTGTTTACCTGGATGGATAAAACGGGGTTTTTATACCTAAATTGAGAAAAACAAATCATAGTTATTTCTTTATTTAGTAAATGCTATGCATTAGATGAGCAGGACGATAATACAATATTTCCATTAAACATACAGTGTTATGTGAAATAATATTATACTTAGCATTTACAACATCATCAATGTCTTTATAAATGTCACCATCACCACCACGGAATCCTTTCTCACGAAAACGACGGTAGTCAACAGCTTGTATGAACTTTTCATAAAAACAAACCAGATTGTAAGATTCAAGAAATTCCAATCTATAGCTTATTATATCCTTTAAATTAAATAGTTATTCTGTACTATGTGAACTGAATGTGCAAGAACAGCAGTTGTAGTTTTCTATCATAACAGTTTTCAAAATTCTGTCATATCCTTTAATCAATTTCCAATTGTAATAAATACCAAGATTGCTAGATAGAGATTCATAATGTTGATCATAAATTACATCTTTATCCTCGTTTTAATTTGACCAATCAATTTTATTTTCAATTTCTTGGGATCGGAAAAATTGTAATTCTACATATGAATGCCATCTTAGAAGCTCATTCCATTCCTTCATATCCAACACTACATTATCGCTTTGATCACAGTTAGCACACCCCATACGCACTACTGGTGCAAGCTTAAGGTGAGTACTGTACCCAATTTCCATATGTTTTGCATGATGAGTATCGTTCGATAGTTTATAATAAATACAATCGATTAAGTATTCATTAGCTGTTTGTTTATACACTTCAGATAAATCATATGGCTGCCTATCAGTGTTAGAAGAATAACCTTCATCATGTTTCTCTTCATTTTTACTGCTGCTACCACCAATACTATTTTGGCAGCACCAACAACACAAGGTAAAATTATTATTCACATTGTTACTGCAACTATGTGGGGTATCTATATATAACGGTGAACTTATGTATGCGTTCACCATACTTAGTATTAATTACTGCCACATTAATCACTTTTTTGATATATCGAGGCCACATGCACTTTTAAAAAGTTTGCAATAGGTGCTTTGGTTTAACCCTGCTAATTCCATGTTTAACAATTACAAGTTGCTGACTGATCTCAACACACCTCGCTGTGGTTTATATCACAAAAATGTGTCCTTGACTTGAGTACCTGTCACAACATGTTTAAACTTATTAAATACCCAGGTACGTCTAGTTTAGAAAATGATTTCACCTTGATCCAATTTAGTCAATATAAGCACCATTGGACCTTGGTCTACTTTTTAGCATAGACAACAACCCGCATTCTTCTTGTTTCCATGAATTGATTCTATTTTTATACTTCTAAGAAATGCCATACGATACCCCTACAGGTCAATAATCCTTGAACTTGACCACTCTATTTTTAGACTTCTAAGAATTGTAATGTGATGATGACATTCCAATTTCTATTTTTAGCTTTTGACCTTGACATACAAATTTCCCGCCAAAACGTTTGACCGCAATGTGACCTTGTAATATGGTGATGATGATGACATTGCAATTCCTATTTTTAGCGACCTCCAAAAATTTACATTTCCAAAGCATTCATGCTTTTTCAAACAGCCGCGTTCATTAAATATTCCCTAATTAATTATGCACACAATTTAGGGAAGCAAACTCAAGCTTTTCTTCTCAAATTTAAATACATTTACATCATTTCTCAATCCACAAAATATCATATCATTTAGCACGATACACATTGGATTTTGTCTTTGAAAGCATTTTGCACTCTTTCGGAATTTGAGACTCATTTTCTTAAGTGTAGTTTTGCTGACAACAAAATATCTGTAACACTCTAATACCTAAGACGCACTCTCTCCACCCGTTAAAAGGTCATCAACATAAAAATATCTCAATATCATCTTGGTAACAGTAGGATGAGTTTTCGCATGTGTGAGGTCAAGCTCCTTTAAACATTTTAAATATGGTTCTGAGCTAGTTCCGTACGTCACCGTATTTGACGTGTACGCCTGCAATCGAACTTCAGGAGATGATCGCCAAAACGCAATTTACAAATTGCGTTGCTCTTCGGCAACCCACAGCATGCGATACATCTTCTCAATATCTGCTGCCACAACAATCTTATGCTGTCAAAAGCGGAGAATTAACGAAATAAAGTCCTCTTGAATTTTCGGACCTGTATGCTGAATTTCGTTTAGCGAGAAACCTACCACCCCACGCGCAGAACCGTCAAATACCGTGCGAAGTTTAGTTGTAGCACTATCCTCTCGTATTACTCCGTAATGCCCTAAGTAAAATGCATTTTGGATTGGTTTGGTAAAAAGAGACACATGTCCTAACTCAGTGTACTCATTCATAAATTCCGTGTACATAAGCTTAAACTTATTACTTGCAAACTTTCGTTTAAGGAATTGAAACCGCTTCAATGCTAAACTTCGAGTATCTGACAATTCTGCATGGGTTTGCTAAGAGGGTACGGAACTATAAATTTACCGTTATCAGCTTTCGTAGTAGTTTGACGAAAATGCTGTTCACGTAGGTCATCATTCTCACATTCTGGACTTAAAATTTCTTCGACCTTCCAGAATCTTTCCAATTGATCTTGTACGTCCTCATGTCTAGCCAGATTACAGTACAACTTATTTTCTGGCACTGTTAATGGGCCACCTACAACCCATCCTAACTTGGTTTCCGTAAGCATCAGCTCATTGTCATCTAAAGGAATTTGCTCAGAGTCCAAAAGTTTCCAAAATACACCTGTTCCTAAAAGAATGTCGATCTTTCCAAGTTTATTGAAATAAGGATCGGCTAAAACTACGCCCTTAGGAAGTTAAAACTTTGATATGTTCACGGGATAAGATGGTAGCTGACCTGTGATATCTTTCACTGCGTAACACTTAACGTCGGCTGTATAATTGGTTTGAGTTGTCGGCAATCTCACTTGACAATGACTGATTATCCGAGGACCTAATGCGTTACCAATACCGGAAACCTGTATATCACGCTTACGTGTCGGCAAATTCAACAACGTTTGAAATTCGTGGTTATAAAATTTGCATTAGGACCACCATCTAATACCGCGCGCGCATAATGCTTGTAATTATTGTTGTCGATTAATATTACGTACGCAGTTGCTAACAGAGAATCGTTACCATAATAGTTACTTGAAAAATTTGCTTCGATAGCAGGCAATAATAAATTGTGCCTGGCTTTACACTTCCTGCATCCTAATTTGCGGCATTTATCTATTTTGTGATTGGACATGAAACAATTTTCACATAACCCTAACAGCCCAATTATCTCAATCCTAGATTGAACTGATAAATTTAGGAATTGTTGGCACTTGAAAATTGAATGCTCCTTTTTACAGAAATAGCAAATATATTTAGATTTTGCAAGGAAACTCTTTTTATTGGAACCACTCGGCTGCTTTGTAGTTCCAAACGTCCTGACAACGTTTCTAGGAATTCCGCCCTAGTTTCTAAAAAGGTAAAAGGTAAAGTTATTTGATTTCCAGATTTACCTGCTGATTGAAACTTTTCATTTTCCCAATTTTTAGCTAATTGTAATTCTAACTTAGACGTAAATATGTACAATAAGAGAGTATCCCAACTTTCAATAGGTTCACCCAACGTGGATAAACAATGTAAGTGCTTACTTGGTCTATCTACCCAGTTACATAATTGCACAGACGATTCATATTCAACGCTCGGTAAACTGAACCTTTTATCTAAGGCGTCCCATGCAGCTGCATAATTGGACGCATTGAAGTTTAAAGAGGCGATGATTTGGATAGCTGCACCAGTAAGGCATGGCCGCAAATAATGAAATTGGTCTATGTCTGTAATCGAGTTGTTGTTATGAATCATAGATTCGTATTTGGTTTTAAATTCTAACCATTCTTGGTAAGTTCCCGTAAATTTTGGGAGTTCAATGACTGAAATTTAAAGCGGGATCATGTTGTCGAGGAGGAACTCGAAGTTTGAGGAATTGGCATCGTGGTTGACGTTGTATCAGCGTTGACCCACAGGTCAGCAGCAGCTTCATTTGCAGTATATGGCGTAGAAAATGAGTCACCTGCACCATTACTGTTTGTTAAATTGTTGCTTGGTGCTGACTGTACACTGGGGGAAATAGAAGTAGGTTTTATTACTTGTCCCTCGATAGCATTACCCTGAATAACATCACCAAAGAAAACTTCTTCTACTTCGGCTCTGTAATTCAACGCTGCATACAACTCACCTTAAAAGAGTCCTCTGTCCGCTTAAATTTTAATTGTGCTAGCATTGCTTCGCCGACACCTTGCGAAACAAAAAGCTTCTGTTGAAAAGTAGATAACTTCGTAATTCTGCTCCCAAATACAGTACGCATTTTCATTTAATTAAAGGGCAGACACTTCGTATACAGACCTAACAATTGTTCAATATTTGTTAACCCATCAAATAATTGTTAATTCGACAAATGTTAATCAAAGACTTACCGAAACGTCACTTATGATCTATGTCAAACTTGTATAGAAGTGCGAATACATTTGCAAACACAAAGTACGTACAGGTTTAAATAAAACACAAAGGGTATCAGAGCAGTGCTAATAAAGAATCTGAATTGGAACACACTAACCCGATCTCTACTTCCCAGTATGTAGTGCTATGAATATGGACCACAGATGTAGGCCTTCCTGATTTTAAAATGTACAAATTGCCTTCTTCGGCATTTTAGTATCGTACAACGTCGTAGAGGTATCTGTTATGTGCTTTTAGATTATGCCAATATTACGACTGTCATCGGAGTCTCCTTTCAGCGTGCGTTTATACCAGCGTTCACAAATCCGGCTCTAAAGGACCATATACTGTTTTTAACAGATGTTTTAATTGTGACTGGTTCTGTATTCGGCAATACAAAAATTATGCGGATAAAACGTTAAATGCCAAGCTTCTTTTTTTATTGACAATCACTCATAATAATAATAATTTGACATAACTGATTAACAAAACTAACATCAACTACTTTTATTATAAAACGTCGTTGATCCAAATATCAGCAACAACTATAATTGTAGATTAACAATAACGTGAAATTCACTAAAGGAAAAAACTAATCTAACTGTTTGACCTATTTATTGTATTTGTAGTATATCTACGTAAAGAAATTGATGTTCAAAAGGTTTATTTGCCAATGAATAGTCTGACTTATGTGGATTCCATCAATAATTTAATGTATTTTTTGAATTAAACAATTCTCTTGATTTATACTTTCAATTACACATATTGCAACAGTTATTTTAACTATATGAGTATAAGACAGACACGAAACGCCATCTTGGATTTTGTGACGTCACAAGCCCGGCCCCCTGGAACACCTTCCCCTCCACTTTTTATACTCGCCCACGTGGGAGGCGTATGTTTTGACGGTGGGGTCGGCTTCTTTTCGGGGGCCATTTTCAATCCTTGGGCGGAGTTCAGCTCCGAATTTGGTTGTATTAAGAGCCTTTTCGCCTGTATACCCCTTGGAGGTTAGGCAATTGCGCCTACATGCGGTGTTCTATTGGAGGGTGTAAAGTTAGGCCACGTCCCACTTTTAGCTGATTGGTCGTGAGTGCACCCGCCTCTCTGGCTTGTGATTGGTCCTTAGCCCCACCCATCTCAGTGCTCTGATTGGGGAAGGACTAAGTCTGCATGCTGATTGGTTATGGCATGGAAATTTGAATTTGTGTTCTAATAAGGGGCCCTAATTCTAACTTGTAAGACAGCTAACCTTATAAGACAAGTGCAGAAACTAGCTCTTGGGACTTGGCCCCTATAGTGGCCCCCATGGTGCAATTGTATGTGAGTTCTAGCATAAAGACAGGTGTAGGCCTTCGCCCCCGTCATAAAAATTTGTATTCTAATAAGGTGGCCCTAGCCTTGTAAGAGAGGCCTTGTATCAGGGTCTGCGCCCCGCCCCCTTTGAGTTAAAATTGATTTTTACCGCCATCTAGTTGTGTACAGCCTAGTGAGTGTTTTCTGTAATAGAAGTTGATCATGCAAACCTCTCCCTTTCTCTCTCTCTCGTTTATCCGTATTTCTCTCTCTCTCTCGTTTATCCGTATCTCTCTCTCTCTCTCTCTCTCTCTCTCTCTCTCTCTCTCTTCTCTCTCTCTCTCTCTCTCTCTCTCTTTCGGCTCTTTCTCACACACATAAACAAATCAATTAATTAACCAATCAATCAATCTCAAACAAATCATGCTCGATCAAATGAATCAGATCAATCTCAATCAATCAACCGAAGTCAATAAATCATGCCTTACGGTTTGCGGAAACCAGATTATAGTTCAAAACTGAATACATTAAAGTCTAAATTAAATATTACCTGAAATAATAAATAATTTCTACCCCAATGCACTGGTGCTTTTGATATAGGTGGATTCTCCTTCTAGACAGTCACCACCTATGCATTCGGAAAATTATGTCTGATTTATTTGCATGTTCAATTACACACACACAAAATTATTTTATAGAAACGCGTTCATTAACAGTTATAAAAACCTCATTAAAAGGACTGCAAAGTAATAATGATTATATGACATAATCCTATAAGGGTAATAATACATTAAAAAATCTTTATCGACATTTTTGTTAGCAATATCAAGTAAAACATATATTAAAAAATAAT